>CP139501.1:256091245-256479523 GCA_021014915.2 Artemisia tridentata subsp. tridentata
CATCCTTAAACATAGATGCGCCACATTGAATCAACCGACAGAATGTTCAAAATGCAGAAAATTAAATGCAAAAAAATAAATGATAGATATGACCTGTGCAGTCGATACGCCGCATCCATGGGAAGGGATGCGCCGCATCAATGTGCAGGTCTGACAGACTCGATAACAAAAAACAGTAAAGATAAATCCGGGTTGTCTCCCGGTGAGCACTTTTCTTTATTCCAGATTCTTCAAGTTAGACTCATCTTCAACTTCTATTCCAGTATTTCTGGTTCAAACTCGACAACTTCGTTATCCGTGTTGTCAATGTAATTATGAAAGTATTTCTTTAAGCGTTGTCCATTTATCTTGAAGATGTAACCATTTTTATCACTTATTTCTACAGTTCCGTAAGGGTAAACTGTTTTAACAACAAACGGACCCGTCCATCTTGATCTTAGTTTTGCAGGATACATCTTCAATTGAGAATTGAATAGTAGAACTTTTTCTCCAACCAAGAAATCTTTGTCCCCACGGACCCAGGAATCATGCCATCATTTGGTTCGTTCCTTATAGATTTTAGTGTTCTTATTAGCTTCGTCTCGTAACTCGAGAAGCTCATTAAGTTGCATGAAGTGATTTTTACCAGCTGCTTCCATATCCATGTTGCATTGCTTCAAAGCCCAATATTCGTTGTGTTTAATTTCAACTGGTAGATGGCATGCCTTTCCATATACAAGCGTGAAAGGTGTGCATCCTATGGATGTTTTATAGGCGGTTTGGAATGCCCATAAGTCATCGTTCAGCTTATCCGACCACCCTTTTGGATTATATCCAAGTAATCCAACGGATTTTTCTAGAATACGTTTAATAGCCCGATTGGTGACTTCCGTCTGTCCATTGGATTGAGGGTGGTATGCGGTAGAAACTCTGTGGTAGACTCCATATTGTTGCAAGGCTTTTCCCAGGTGGTGATTACAAAAGTGCGTACCTCTGTCACTAATTAAGGCTTTAGGAACTCCAAACCTAGAAAACAGTCCTAGCAAAAATCTTAGCACCACCTTGCTATCATTTGTTGGTAGTGCTTGAGCCTCAACCCATTTTGATACATAATCAACGGCTACCAAAATATACTTATTACCTTTTGATTCAGGAAACGGTCCCATAAAATCCAACCCCCATATATCAAAAACTTCGCACCCTTTAATATAATTTTTGGCATCTTCAAGAATACTGGGCCAATAGAATCCTGCGTCTAAAACCTTTCTTCTAGTTATGATGGCGCTATGATGTCCTCCAGTTGGTCCCGAGTGACAATGCGCTAATATTGCATGTATATCATTTCCAGCAACACATCTCCTTATTATACTGTCAGGGCATAACTTAAATGCATATGGTTCATCCCAAAAATAATCATTTACCTGAGAGAGGAACCTTCTTTTTTCATCGGATGTCAACTTGGAAGGAAATTTATTTCCGAAAATAAAGTTGATAAAGTCAGCATACCATGGTTCATCATCGCTACCCCTCGTTTTTATCATTATAAGGTGTTCATCAGGGAACTCATCAGCAATTTCCTTTTCGTCCAGTACTTCCATTGCTGGGTTTTCTAGTCTAGACAAATGGCCTGCTGCTAAATTCTCAGCCCCTTTTTTGTCTTTAATTTCAATATTGAACCCTTGAAGCAACAAAACCCACCTGATGAGCCTAGGTTTGGCGTCCTGTTTATTAAACAAATACTTCAAGGCAGAATGGTCAGTGTAAACCACAATTCTTAAAAAGATAAGATATGGGCGAAATTTATCAAATGCAAAAACAACTGCGAGAAGTTCCTTTTCAGTGGCAGTATAGTGTTCCTGGGCATTATTTAAAGTTTTGCTAGCATAATAAATTGGTTTGAATTTCTTATCGATATTTTAACCAAGTACCGCTCCTATAACATAGTCGCTAGCATCACACATTAATTCAAAAGGCAAATTCTAGTCTAGAGAAATTATAATAGGTGCAGTAGTTAATTTTTCTCTAAGTATATTAAACGCCTTTTTGCAATCATCAGAAAAATCAAATTTTGCATCTTTTAATAGTAGTTGAGTCATAGGTCTAGATATCATGGAAAAGTCCTTAATGAATATACGATAAAATCCAGCATGCCTTAAGAAACTTCTAACCCCTTTAAGTCTTAGTGGGGTAAGGTAATTTAGAGATTACATCAATTTTAGCTTTATCCACCTCGATACCTTTCCCCGGTAGCGGCGCCAAAAACTTGATGCGTGCGTATATCGTTGTAGAATAGATTATATTATCAAGTTTTAAATTTATATTTAGCCGACTTATCCTATAACACACACTAACAAGCAGTGTACCCGATCAATGTAGCTAGTTGGTAAGTAGAGTGTCGAACACTAAGAGTGGAACGTTAACACCTAAATATATATCAATATTTTAATCCTAAGTTAGTTCTAATGCCCTAATCTAACGCAATGGGGTTTTTCAGCCTGAGAGACTGAAACGATTGTGTAGATCAAGTAAATAGTAAATAAAACAAGGGAACGAATGACATACACGTACACAGATAGAAAACAGATACTGATAAGAGGCCTGACCGATAGTAGGAAAACTTGTCACACGTTTAATTGCTTAGCTATATAAGATGAGTGCTAAAATCTATTCTCACTTAGTGGAATTCTAAACACAGGCGTGTAAACACCTAATGATTACTAAGTTTATGAATTATTTATCCCTTTTACAAGCTTACATTAACTATGCATATAACAATTCGCATTTTCATGTTACTATTCATCCTCCTATTTTTACTATTCACTTTTACTATTCATCTCGTGAATATTTTACGAACCACATTTTTGTTTTTCCGTTTCTATGGAAACATTATACGATTAATATTTCACGTAATCCCAAACCTACGATTTTAGGTTCCAACAAACAATTATACATCTTCATATACTAAGACTTAGTATATTCTCTAGTATCAACAATTTCTATAAGCATTAAATAATTTACCTAATTCAAATTTAAGTTATTTACTTAGATTACTTGACATTAATAATTCCCTAGAACAAATTTGTAACACAGCAAGTCCAACACCTAGTATACTAGACAAGGAAACACTTTAGCTTACTTATTTTCACCTCATCACTTTCCCTCTCCTCCTTTAAGTTCGGCGTCACTATGGTGAATCACCAAGACAATATGTCTTGATGATATCTTACTAATACACATGTCTAACTAATAACACATCCTTAGTCCCTAAGACTACTAATAAATGTTTACTATAACTCATCCCTAAGTAGAAGTAATCAATTTGATTACCTCTTACACCTAAATGACTCATTAGGACACAAGTCATGCAAGGGTTTAATCTTGCATACGATGAATCACACCATGTTAACCAATCACAAACACACCCTTAATCACCAAGGCACACATTTAATTAGAAGAGAAAGCAAAGTTTGCTACTTAACTACACATGGCTTAATCTTACTAAGATCTTGCAACACATGTCTTACTTACTTTGTAAGTAATATGACTCATGCATTATGTAACCTCCTCAAGAGGCTATAAAAGCCTTCCTCCTCTTCCATTTAAAACGCCACACACAAACACACAACACACTCTTCATATTTCTCTCAACTTCAAGTATTGTGAAAAGATTAAAAATCAAAGTAAACTACATCAACACTCTTTGCAAGTTTGGTGATCTTATTGAATTTAAATCCCTTCAAGTTACCAAACATCTCAATGCAAAGTCCTTCAAGAATACAAATGTGTAGAAGGAATTGCTAAAGTGTGGAGAAATTGCTCAATCAAAGTTCTAGTCCTTGTCTATTTTCCTTTCTTATTTGAAAGCCAAAAGTTGTAAGAAAGTCTAACACACTCTTGATCAACACCATTTATATATTTCTTATTCTTAATCTATGCTATATATGGTCATTATATTGTATTCATGATGTGCAAAACCTATAAAAACAAGTTTAAAAACTTATATGTTAACTTATGTTAACTAGTGTAAACTAATGAACTTATGTACAATTTTGCAGCAAAACCGACCACATATAGATTTAGTAATTTATATATTGTTGTATACAAGGTTAAAATGAAACCGTAGCAACTTGAATCACCCAAAACAGACACACGAGTCAAAAGATACGGCCAAATAAAGTTACCAAAAACCCAAAATTGAAAAACTGCAAACCTTGCTGTAACAAAATTAAAAACACGATTTTCGAGGCACTTATGGTCCGTTTCATCGAAAAGTTAAAACACAAAAGTTCTCCGGAACGACGTTTTCTTCAAGGATTCAAAAGTACCGGTCCGAAAAAAGCAAAACGAAGGCTAATTTTGTCCAAATCTTAACAAATTTTATATAACCACATAACTATATATTTAGCCGCACGGCTAAGGCAAACCAAAGGACCTAAAGGCCTTAGGCCGAGACCAAAGCTGCGGCTAAGGCCAAGGCTGAGGTCTCAAGGCCTTGGCAGCCGAGACCAAAGCCACGGCATGGCCACGGCTAAGGCCTCAAGGCTTCCTAAGCCGAGACCATTAGCTAAAGCCTTAACCTTGGCAAACCAAAACATATACAAAACGATTTCACAAAAGGACCTTTTCCCGACTTTAATAGCTCATGAAACTTCGCCACATTCATCATATAATTATAAAATCACTTTTGTCAAATAAAACCACCTACCTTACTTTCGGAATAGTGTTTTTCACATGTGAAAACTAGTTTTACACAAGTGAAATAATAAATCCTAACTTATAAGTTTTCACATATGAAACCATACTCATAACTTGTAATAACCATTATGATTTCCTAATCATAACCAAACAACATTAAAACTTATGTTTGCGAACCATATAATCATTTTGACACTTATATATCTTGGAATCAAAACAAGCAAAACATATGTTTTTCCATATCGAGTAATACAAAACTAGGGAACTTCATGTGAGGGGCTTCATTTGGGTAAAACGGATCGACTAGTTATTGGATTGATGATTTAAAGTGTCCTATCTCCTCGAACATTTACTGCATGACCTTTGAATTATGATGGCCCGAACGGTAGTACGAGATATATAAACTAAAAATGTTGCATAACCCGTTTCTATAAAACGACATACACAACCTACCAAGTACTACATCATGATCAATATAAGGACATATATAGGCTCGTTTATGTTTTCCTAGACATTATTCCAAATCTTAGACGCAACAATTATTCTAGGTTGCACGTAGAGGTTTTCCCAGCTTATCCAGCGATTTCGTTATATCCTTAAACATCATCCACTCACGGTGAGTCATAGCCCCACTTTTACTCATTTAATTACTTTATAAATACTTTAGGGGAGATACATGCTCAACTATTTCAATTTCAATTTTGATTATTTGCAAACTATATGTTGTATCTGAACTAAATGTTTATTTATGCTAAATAACATTATTGCCATACTTAGAGTTTCTATATCATGGACCATTAAGCACTATGCGTAGTGAGTACGAATATTATGGTTAGATCTATTGGGATTAATGTGACCATTAAGTTGACTCAGTTAGAGCAAACAAACGCAAACAAACATTGGAGAACACTTGGTATAAACAACAGATTACCTACTAGGCTATGATTGCAACAATTATTCCAATTTCTATTAGTATGAGATTTACATTTTGGTTTTCATAATAATAGTGCAATAACAAACAATGTTCGAGATAACAAATAATGTTCAACGCTTTGGGTGTATAACAACGTAACCCAGAGACAGAACGATTGGTGGCCCCCTACCGGGATAAATGGGACGATTTCATGTACTTGGTACAAACTATGTGATCTAATGGACTTGGTGTAATCTCGATCTAATAGAATTGGTATAAGAACAAACCAACGGACTTGGTACAATTGTGAACAAACCAAAAACAGAAACTTAAGGTTTCGATGTAAAGAACTAAGAGCAACAGAAAAACTACCTACATGTGATTTGTATTTAGTACAATAGTCATACACTTGGAATCTTGGAAATCTACATTTAGTATTTACATATACTTGTCACGATGATTTTTACAAAGTTTCAACAACTATTTCCACAAACTCTATGAACTCACCAACCTTTGTGTTGACACTTTTAGCATGTTTATCTCAGGTTCATAATGAACGCGGCTGGCACGGAGGAGCACAGATATTCAAGAGGGCTATAAATTTTATTATCATTCGAAAATCCATTTAATGTAATTTGTAAACCTTGAAACTACTGGGACCTCATCTTATAAACTCTGATATTTATATAATTCGAATGATGTATCTTTTAAAACGACTCCATTAGAGTTCGTTTTCTATTGTTATAACTGTTGTGCCATGAAGTAACACCCAGTTTGAATTTCGCTGCGTATCACAAAATTTGGGGTGTTACAGATTGGTATCAGATCTATAGTTATAGAGAAACGGGTCTAATTGAGACCTAAACTATAACTGCTTTTTCACAAAAACGTTTTATAGCCTTTCGCTCTCCGTGTCTTCCATCCTCCAGATGATTATGTGACTTTTAGATATTTTATGCTACACGAACATACTAGTATATTAATATATAACACACACTGAATTTCGGGACGAAATTCTCTTTAAGGGGTAGGTACTGTAATAATTCGCATTTTCATGTTACTATTCATCCTTGTATTTTTACTATTCACTTTTACTATTTATCTCGTAAATATTTTACGAGCCACATTTTTGTTTTTCCGTTTTTAGGAAAACATTGTACGATTAATATTTCGCGTAATCCCAAACCTACGATTTTAGGTTACAACAAACAATTATACATCTTCATATACTAAGACTTAGTATATTCTCTATTATCAACAATTTCTATAAGTCTTAAATAATTTACCTAGGTGGTGAGATCAATAAAGATCACATAAAAACTAAAGATCAAATGAATCAATCTCAACCATCCATTTTTAATCAAATTAATTGAATTAACTTTCACCCTTATATTTAAAAATTAAATATCTCACAAATCATTAATAGTTAGATAAAACTAATTATACAATCGCGACAAGAATAAAGTTATCTTTCTATAGAGATCCAATATTGTATACTTTCGACGAACTTATTTTTTATCGTTTTTTGCGGGTTTCGATCTATTACACTATAAATGAAAACTTTAAAACATTCTTTTGTTTTAACACAACCCCTAAACTAAAAACCCTAAACCCTAAAAACTAAAAACCCTAACCCTAACCCCTATGTAACACCCCCAAAATCTAGTTTAGCGGAAGCATACATGTTTGGGTGCTACTAAATTGGTATCACAACACAAAGTATAAAGAATGGTTTTAACTCAACCATTTAAAATAGATTTCATATCCAAAAGTGATTTGTTTACAACATTTCAAAATGGTGCGAAAATATAAGCCCAATAAAGATTTCAAGAGGTCCCAAATACATCAGAGTCTTCTATGACCATGTCATGCCATACCAAAAGCCTTCACAACTAGATTATCGCCTTAAACCTGAAAATACATGCTAAAAAATGTCAACACGAGGTTGGTGAGTTCATAGATTTTTAATAAAGCAGTAAAAATACTGTGAGTTCCATAAGAGTTTTGTGACCATTGTGTCGCTCACAATGTCCTGAAAATAGTGTTTACCTTCAAGTAAAGTTTGTGATGTGGACCAAGTGTAGGGTATGCAACCCAAAGTAAAATAGTTTATTACGCTAGCTCTAAGTTCATGTAACCGAAGCTATAACAGTGTGCATGCTCTAGAAGCATGTTAAATATCAGTGGCCCGGCAAGTGTGTATCTCAGACACTTGTAGTTTCGACATGGTATACGTTCGTTTGCCTATCCGGTCAACCCAAACGGGGACGTTACTCCCAATAGATCTATTTATAACATTCGCGCTTCCCAGCAGGAATTGACGGTTCATGAGTTAGGCAAATTTGGGACATAATAGTGCTTAGGCTAATCCGCGTAATAGTTTGATAACAACAGTGTTGGTCCATAAAATAGTTTTGCATGTTTCTCACCCCGATTGAAAAAAAAAACAAGTGTAAATAGAGTGGGGTTATATATCAGTCAATCACATATCGCTTTCAAATAACCAATTCAAATAATTCAGCTCAACAGTCAGATATTGAGTAAACAGTTCTCATATTCCAAATAAACAGTCATTGAGTTTAGTTAAAACGAGCATGTATTCTCCCCCAGAAACAGTTTAAAAATCAGTAAAAGTAGGGGCCATGAACTCACCTTGGTAAATAGCAGTCAGATCACAAAATAGTTCAGACAGTGTTCAGCACTGACACGCGACCTAGATTGGTTTTAGTTCACAAATCGAGTTAAAGGGTTTCAATTATTTCAAAAGTTCATGTTGGTGTTGCTGGTGTGGCAGCATTTAAGTTAAAACCATGTTTTTAACATTTGGAGTTATTGGCTCGTCAGAGTGTATGAACGTACAAAAGAATAGGAATAATGACTCTTTGAATTAACAATGATTGGAAAGATACGCACGAATGATAGCAACTATGGAATGTCAATGTGAACGACATATAGGAATGTTGAGATCAAGTGAATGTACGTGTGTGTATATACTTTCATACATATATACAATGTGGTCTTTGAAAAAAAATAAAAAAATAAAATAAAAATAAATAAAAGTGAAGTTGAAAAGGCTTTACTAATATATGGTGAGTTATAACTCGTGTTCGTGGCTTTAATATGTTTGGAGTTTGAAAGAAAATAATCGTTTCGTTTTTATGTAATTTATATATGTTTTGACGTGACCGATTCAAGTTGTAAGTTAGGAAAAACATTTAACTAGTATATGGATTCTAATTTCTAAATATTTGCTCGTAAAAATTTAAGTTGTTATTAGTAAAAATTCATGTTTTTACTTGTTAAACATTTTCACGTCGCTTATATACATATTGTTTAAAAATCAAATGTTTGAAATCAAGCGTCTCGAAATGTTCTCATTTCACAAGATCGGGTCGTGTTTATATTTTTATCCTAAAGACTTGTAATAATTGTTAAAACTTTAAGTTACGATATTTAATTTTTGTCGAGTTCTTTTTATATGTAGTTGTCGTGTATATATAAGCGATCACTAGTTTTTTAAAAAAATTTGTCGAGTTATAAATGGGAGGTGTGTGTCGAGGAGTGGGGATGGGTTGCGGCCCACTCAAAACAGTGAACCATGCCAAAACTTTGGGCCTTTAAATTGTATCATGGCCAGCGACCTGTTGGGGTGAAAAGGTAACAACAAGAGTAGTAGCCAAGTTTAGTGATGGGCTTTTAGCCCATGTACCTATTGTCCAAGAGTGTGTTGGAAATAAAGTCAAATGCATATCTTTCTTTTTTTACTTGCTCCTTCGCTGGAATTTATTTCCCGTAGACATCCAATATGGTTTTTAGTACTAGTATAAGAAAGCCTATTCGCTCACAATATTGAGTAAGTTTTTGGCGAATGCCGAGCTCGACACAAGGTTTTTCTCTTTTCCTTTTGATGTAGACAACATCAGTGAACCAAAGAAAAAGATTGTTGGAGCTTAAGAATATGCACCTATGTCCTACTGCCTTGGATTCCAAATAGATTTTTTTGGCGAGTGACGAGGCTTGAAACAAAGTTTTGACCAATGGGTTGAGTCACTAGAGTGAGCGAGACTTGGTCTCGAGTTCGTTGTAGACTTAAACGCGCAAAATGATGTTGAAAATTGGCTAGAATGTCGACTCACCCAAGTGTTAACCAACACTTTTTGGAGATAGTTCTCGGCTGGGACATTAGTCCTAGGCTACGACATACTATTTCCAACTTAGAACACTAGCTAATGGTCGATCTAATGTAGGACTTAAGAACAGAACATGGAGTGGAACGGATTTTCGGGGTCCTTTATGTTGCTCGAATGGTGTGCTAAGTTCTGAGCCGAGTACTACTCAACCCAACTCTACATGCACCATTCGAACATGAGTTTAATCACGAACAAGACAACACAAACATAGGACTCATGGACACTCATTAATTTGTTTTAAAATTCGACCTTTCCTTTTGGACATAATCACAAACATTTTGTGTGCATAATTCATGACTAAAGACTTTGGCTAGTATGATCTCTAAATCAATTTTCCCATATTCAAGCAACACCAAAAACATCACAGTTACATGTTTTTAAGACCATTCAACTAATCTAGTTCTCGACTTATAACCCAAATTCGTTCGACCAAAGACCCAATATTTTCACAGTAGCATTTTGTGGGAAGAACTTAATCGATTCAAGACTAAACTAATAACGACATAGATTCAAGGTTTTGAGCCAACATCAGTTTTAAAATCATTTTCCAGTTACACCACACCAACATGATTCGACATAATTTTTATAAGTTCAAGTGCATAAAAATCACAATATCGATTATTAATTCGAGAAATGTAAATCAAAAACCAGAAAATCACTAATTTTACACATATCATCTGAGAGTTAATTGAATAAAAAACAACAAGAATAAAGATTATCCTTACAAAAGAATGGATGATGGTTCGATCAACAGGAGACCAAATGAGATCAAAAGAAACCCGAATCCGAATCAAACAAACCTACGCTCCTCTTTCACAGAAAACTTTCCCTTCATCACTTATGAGATTTATGTTGATAATTTTTCTTTTGAGAGTGAGTGGGTTCACTGTGGATCGATTAGGGGTTTTAAAATATATTCGGAGGATTGTCAGACCATTTCTTTCTTGATCTTCAAACGCTCCATGGCCTAAAAGAGAAGCCATAGTCCTTGCCTTCGTAATCTCTTTGGCTCAAAGTGTTAACTCTCTTGGTCTCGACAAAAGATGGCAGCGGTTTCATAGAGAAGGTGACAAGATGGCCTTGTTTTATCCTTTCGTCACTTGGTTTGTTTGCTTTTGATCTGGGGAAGAAGACAATGGAGACGGCGATTTTTTTGTTTTGATAGAATTAGAGATTCAGAAGAAACAGTTGGCAGTTGTGGAGGAGAGAGAGGGAGGCGTGGGTTTGTGGGGTTAAGATTATTATAAGTTTTGTTTTATTATAATAGGGTGTAGTTGGTGTACCCCGTATTCCGTTGAGCTGAGGTGTAACTTAAGTTTTTCGGGTTATCGTGAGCCAGTAGAATGTAATTCGGGGGACGTTTTTATTAAACTTACTCAGAGTAAATTTTATTAATATTGACATAAATTTATACAGTAAACCCTTACTGTTGCGCTGTCGGTACGCGTGTGGTGTCGCATTTTTTTGAAAAGCGAGATAACTTCTCGGTTTTATAAATAAATTGCCAGTAAATGTCAGGAAGTGAGAATTTCACTTTTCTTGATAAAATTAAATAGTTTGGAGGGTTCCTGTATGCTATGGTGTGCGGAATAACTTTCCGAAATAATCATGTAGGTTCAAAAATGTTCAGAGGAATTGCCAAATAATAACAAATTAATTTTTATCATTAAAATAATGTTTGGAAAATTACGGGTGGTTACAGTCTACCCTCCTTAACGCGAAATCTGTCTCGGATTTCAGTTTATGTTATCCGTTAAATTGGTGTCTGGGAAGAGAAGTTGGTACTCACAACAGATTTGAGTCTCGCCTGGCTGTTTAGGGGTTTATCTTTGTTTGTGGGGGGGGGGGGGGGGTTCCCAGGTTGTCTACGATTGCTTTTTCCTATTTTTGTGAGTTGGTGAGATACGTGTTCTGATTTAGAGGGATAAGATAGCATGATGACAGGCTGTCAAGGTTTGATCCGGAGTTGTGTGTTATCCTTCTCATTAGGATTGGATAAAAATCTTGTTTGAAAACTCTATTTGAGTAGGTCTTTATATGAATTTGACCAAAATAACTTTCCAGCTAATACACATTCCTTTGTTAGAGAATCAATAGATACATATGGTTAGAGAATCAATAGATACGTATGGTGACACGGTTTCAAAAGATTCAAAATTTCGTAAAACGGGTTCTTAACCATGGTGTGGATGGGATGATTTCCACAAAAGTTGGCGTTTGACATTCAAAAGTTTAATAAAGTTTGATCATAAAAACTTTACGCATCATAATGAGTGTTTTAGAAGAATATCACTACAGATTTTATAAACATAAGTATTCAATTTACTTTAACGATGCCAAAATGCTTTCCAGGTGAGTGGATAGTTCACCGAGTGATTGTAAAAGAGTTTATAAAATGATTTGTAAAACAGTCCATAAGGTACTAGGAAAACAATTTATTATTAGTAAAATAATAGCAACTGTGGTTTAGTTTGTGATATAGTATTGAGGTAACAAATCGGTTTATAAAATAATTGTAATTTGATTTGTAAAATAGTTTATAGAACGAGAACCATTCGTTGTTTAAAATAGTTGTAAGGTCGAAATTTTGATTTCATAAAGTAGGAGTAAAACATTTGTAGGGTGACCGCGAGAAATCAGTTTGTATGTTATTAGCGACATGGTTTATTATCTTATGAGAGGGTAGCAAAAATAGCTGATATTCCCGAGGGACGAGAGGAGGATTAGGTGATTGTCCCAAGGAACGCGGTTCAGGTTATTCCTTAGGTTCTTAAGGTTTCTGTCGGGCGCAGAATCTCTGCCGAATGGGAAGTTTAGCGAGTTCAGAGTACGACTCTGAAGGAGGATGTTGATTGCTATTAGCAATCGGTTGGCTGTCTCAGTGGCGTACTTAGTGTTTAACGCGGAAAGTACAACATCATTTGAGTGTAGGGTTGAGGTGGAGGTGACTGTAACGAAAACAAAACAAAGCTGAATGACAATTCCAAATTCAGGAATGAGGTTCAGATTTAAACATGGTCAAAACCAAATCTAATGCTCCAATAAGCTAAAATGGGCTTACTACGATCTCGAGGAGTTACAAATAAGCAACTCGGATTTAAACGATGCTCATCGGGTCTAGCCTGAGCCGATGCAAATTACGGGTAGACGGCAGCAACTGGGATTCCATATAAATGGCGAAGTATAGTGGTGTCGGATGTATTACGGTTCGAGGTTCAAATTCAAACATAGCCAAAACCGATTCCAAACGCTCCAATAGGCTCAAATGGGCTTTTTTACGATTTCGAGGAATTACAAATAAGCAACATGGGTCCAAACGGTGCCAATCGAGTCTAACTGGCCCGATGCAAATTACAGTCAGACGGCGACAAATAGAAATTCCATATAAATGGAGGAGTATAGCGGTGCCGGTGTATTACGGTTCATAAGGTGTTGTGATGCCAGTGTGTTGTGTGTGGATGTGAATGTTCATGTTAGGCAGTGATTAAGTATACACACAGAATTTTAAGTCTTTCAAAGATCAAGTAGGAAATCAATCTGGACATAACTCTAGTATAACTACTCTGAGTATTGCAAAATTTACCTCTTAGTCAGACATAGGTGATCAGGCTATGTCCCACTGTCCCTGGTCGAATATAGGTGATCAGTCTATATTCCACCGAGGTTCAATAAATTTTGGAATAGTCAGCTTAGTTACACCAGTAATATATCCCTTACTTTTAAAAGTTTCTTAAATAATTAAGGCGGATGTCCACACTCGAGGACGATTGATGAGATTGCGTAGAGAAAGGCGTAATGCTACGACGAGTATGATGCGTGTGTATAAGTATGTCGAGGGTACTTATAGTAGATAGTGAAAATAGATGGATATACTTATCCAATAACAGTGTGCGCATCTCATCAATTATATTAGCAATAAAATCACAAATGGGGCATCAGCTTGGCAGGCAGGCATGTGGCGGTCATAGGGTTTTGTTTTTGTAAAAGTGGTTATAGTCTAGGTTTGAAAAATACCCAGTTCTCTATAACCTAGGCTCTGATGCCAATCTGTAACACCCCCAAAATCTAGTTTAGCGGAAGCATACATGTTTGGGTGCTACTAAATTGGTATCACAACACAAAGTATAAAGAATGGTTTTAACTCAACCATTTAAAATAGATTTCATATCCAAAAGTGATTTGTTTACAACATTTCAAAATGGTGCGAAAATATAAGCCCAATAAAGATTTCAAGTGGTCCCAAATACATCAGAGTCTTCTATGACCATGCCATGCCATGCCAAAAGCCTTCACAACTAGATTATCGCCTTAAACCTGAAAATACATGCTAAAAAGTGTCAACACGAGGTTGGTGAGTTCATAGATTTGTAATAAAGCAGTAAAAATACTGTGAGTTCCATAAGAGTTTTGTGACCATTGTGTCGCTCACAATGTCCTGAAAATAGTGTTTACCTTCAAGTAAAGTTTGTGATGTGGACCAAGTGTAGGGTATGCAACCCAAAGTAAAATAGTTTATTACGCTAGCTCTAAGTTCATGTAACCGAAGCTATAACATTGTGCATGCTCTAGAAGCATGTTAAATATCAGTGGCCCGACAAGTGTGTATCCCAGACACTTGTAGTTTCGATATGGTATACGTTCGTTTGCCTATCTGGTCAACCCGAACGGGGACGTTACTCCCAATAGATCTATTTATAACATTCGCGCTTCCCAGCAGTAATAAACGGTTCATGAGTTGGGGAAATTTGGGACATAATAGTGCTTAGGCTAATCCGCGTAATAGTTTGATAGCAACAGTGTTGGTCAATAAAATAGTCTTGCATGTTTCTCACCCCGATTGAAGAAAAAAAAAAAAAAAAGTGTAAATAGAGTGGGGCTATATATCAGTCAATCACATATCGCTTTCAAATAACCAATTCAAATAATTCAGCTCAACAGTCAGATATTGAGTAAACAGTTCTCATATTCCAAATAAACAGTCATTGAGTTTAGTTAAAACGAGCATGTATTCTCCCCCAGAAACAGTTTAAAAATCAGTAAAAGTAGGGGCCATGAACTTACCTTGGTAAATAGCAGTCAGATCACAAAATAGTTCAGACAGTGTTCAGCACCGACACACGACCTAGATTGGTAAGATTGGTTTTAGTTCACGCATCGAGATAAAGGGTTTCAATTATTTCAAAAGTTCATGTTGGTGTTGCTGGTGTGGCAGCATTTAAGTTAAAACCATGTTTTTAACATTTGGAGTTATTGGCTCATCGGAGTGTACGAACGTACAAAAGAATAGGAATAGTGACTCTTTGAATTAACAATGATTGGAAAGATACGCACGAAGGATAGCAACTATGGAATGTCAACGTGAACGACATATAGGAATGTTGACGTCAAGTGAATGTACGTGTGTGTATATACTTTCATACATATATACAATGTGGTCTTTGAAAAAAAAATTAAAAAAAAAAATAAAAAAAATAATAAATAAAAGTGAAGTTGAAAAGGCTTTACTAATATATGGTGAGTTATAACTCGTGTTCGTGGTTTTAATAAGTTTGGAGTTTAAAAGAAAATAATTGTTTCATTTTTATGTAATTTATATATGTTTTGACGTGACCGATTCGAGTTGTAAGTTAGGAAAAATATTTAACTAGTATAGGGATTCTAATTTCTAAATATTTGCTCGTAAAAATTTAAGTTGTTATTAGTAAAAATTCATGTTTTTACTTGTTAAACATTTTCACGTCGCTTATATGCATATTGTTTAAAAATCAAATGTTTGAAATCAAGTGTCTCGAAATGTTCTCATTTCACAAGATCGGGTCGTGTTTATATTTTTATCCGAAAGACTTGTAATAATTGTTAAAACTTTAAGTCGCGATATTTAATTTTTGTCGAATTCTTTTTATATGTAGTTGTCGTGTATATATAAGCGATCACTAGTTTTAAAAAAAAATGTGCCGAGTTATAAATGGGAGATGTGTGTCGAGAAGGGGGGATGGGCTGCGGCCCACTCAAACAGTGAACCAGGCCAAAACTTTGGGCCTTTAAATTGTATCATGGCCAGCGGCCTGTTGGGGTGAAAAGGTAACAACAAGAGTAGTAGCTAAGTTTAGTGATGGGCTTTTAGCCCATGTACCTATTGTCCAAGAGTGTGTTAGAAATAAAGTCAAATGCATATCTTTCCTTTTTTGCTTGCTCCTTCACGGGAATTTATTTCCAGTAGACATCCAATATGGTTTTTAATACTAGTATAAGAAAGCCTGTTCGCTCACAATATTGAGTAAGGTTTTGGCGAATGCCGAGCTTGACACAAGGTTTTTCTCCTTTCATTTTGATGTAGACAACATCAGTGAACCAAAGAAAAAGATTGTTGGAGCTTAAGAATATGCACCTATGTCCTACTGCCTTGGATTCCAAATAGATTTTTTTGGCGAGTGACGAGGCTAGAAACAAAGTTTTGACCAACGGGTTAAGTCAATAGAGTGAGCGAGACTTGGTCCCGAGTTCGTTGTAGACTTAAACGCCCAAAATGATGTTGAAAATTGGCTAGAATGTCGACTCACCCAAGGGTTAACCAACACATTTTGGAGCTAGTTCTCGGCTGGGACATTAGTCCAAGGCCACGACATACTATTTCCAACTTAGAACACTAGCTAATGGTCGATCTAATGTAGGACTTAAGAACAGAACATGGAGTGGAACGGATTTTCGGGGTCCTTTATGTTGCTCGAATGGTGTGCTAAGTTCTGAGCCGAGTACTACTCAACCCAACTCTACACGCACCATTCGAACATGAGTTTAATCACGAACAAGACAACACGAACATAGGACTCATGGACACTCATTAATTTGTTTTAAAAATCGACCTTTCCTTTTTGACATAATCACAAACATTTTGTGTGCATAATTCATGACTAAAGACTTTGGCTAGTATGATCTCTAAATCAATTTTCCCATATTCAAGCAACACCAAAAACATCACAGTTACATGTTTTTAAGACCATTCAACTAATCTAGTTCTCGACTTATAACCCAAATTCGTTCGAACAAAGACCCAATATTTTCACAGTAGCATCTTGTGGGAAGAACTTAACCGATTCAAGACTAAACTAATAACGACATAGATTCAAGGTTTTGAGCCAACATCAGTTTTAAAATCATTTTCCAGTTACACCACACCAACATGATTCGACATAATTTTTATAAGTTCAAGTGCATAAAAATCACAATATTGATTATTAATTCGAGAAATGTAAATCAAAAACCAGAAAATCACTAATTTTACACATATCATCTGAGAGTTAATTGAATAAAAAACAACAAGAATAAAGATTATCCTTACAAAAGAATGGATGATGGTTCGATCAACACGAGACCAAATGAGATCAAAAGAAACCCGAATCTGAATCAAGCAAACCCACGCTCCTCTTTCACAGAAAACTTTCCCTTCACCACTTATGAGATTGATATTGATAATTTTTCTTTTGAGAGTGAGTGGGTTCACTGTGGATCGATTAGGGGTTTTAAAAGATATTCGGAGGATTGTCTGACCCTTTCTTTCTTGATCTTCAGACGCTCCATGGCCTAAAAGAGAAGCCATAGTCCTTGCCTTCGTAATCTATTTGGCTCAAAGTGTTAACTCTCTTGGTCTCGACAAAAGATGGCAGCAGTTTCATAGAGAAGGTGACAAGCTGGCCTTGTTTTATCCTTTCGTCACTTGGTTTGTTTGCTTTCGATCTGGGGAAGAAGACAATGGAGACGGCGATTTTTTTGTTTTGATGAAAGCAGAGATTCAGAAGAAACAGTTGGCAGTTGTGGAGGAGAAAGAGAGAGAGAGGCATGGGTTTGTGGGGATAAGATTATTATAAGTTTTGTTTTATTATAATAGGGTGTAGTTGTTGTACCCCGTATTCCGTTGAGCTGAGGCGTAACTTGAGTTTTTCGGGTTGTCGTGAGCCCGTAGAATGTAATTCAGGGGACGTTTTTATTAAACTTACTCAGAGTAAATTTTATTAATATTGACATAAATTTATACACTAAACCCTTACTGTTGCGGTGTCGGTAAGCGTGTGGTGTCGCATTTTTCAGAAAAGCGAGATAACTTCTCGGTTTTATAAATAATTTGCCAGTAAATGTCAGGAAGTGAGAATTTCACTTTTCTTGATAAAATTAAATAGTTTGGAGGGTTCCTGTATGCTATGGTGTGCGGAATAACTTTCCGAAATAATCATGTAGGTTCAAAAATGTTCAGAGGAATTGCCAAATAATAACAAAATAATTTTTATCATTAAAATAATGGTTGGAAAATTACGGGTGGTTACACCCTAAACCCTAAAAACCTTAAAACCATAACACTAACCCCTAAAACCCCAAACCCCTAAAAACCCTAACACTAACCCTAAAAACCCTAACCGCTAAACTCCAAAAACATAAACCCTATCCGCTAAACCGTAAGAAACCTAAACCCTTAACCCCTAAAAAGCTTAACCCAAAAAAGTCAAACCCCTAAACACTAAAAACCTAAACCCTAATCGTAAACCCTAAACCTACAAAAAGTCGGAAAAAAAAATTCGTCGAAAGTATATGATGTGAGATATCAAATTAAAGGTAATTTTATGCTTGTCGTGATGGTATGATTAGTTTCGTCTAACGATCAATGGTTTGTGAGATATTTAATTTTAAAAAATGAAGGTGAATGTTTATTTTATTGTTTTGATAAAAAAAAATGAATGGTTGAGAATGGTTCATTTGATCTTTAGTTTTTCGTTGATCTTTATTGAACTCAAATTTAAGTTATTTACTTAGATTACTTGACATTAATAATTCACTAGAACGAATGTGTAACACAACAAGTCCAACAGCTAGTATACTAGACAAAGAAACACTTTAGTTTACTTATTTCCACCTTATCACTTTCCCCATCCTCCTCCAAGTTGGGCGTCACTATGGCGAATCACCAAGACAATATGTCTTGATGATATCTTACTACAACACATGTCTAACTAATAACATGCCCTTAGTCCTTAAGACTACTAATAAATGTTTACTATAACTCATCCCTAAGTAGAAGTAATCAATTTGATTACCTCTTACACCTAAATGACTCATTAGGACACAAGTCATGCAAGGGTTTAATTTTGCATAAGATGAATCACACCATGTTAACCAATCACAAACACACGCTTAATCACCAAGGCACACATTTAATTAGAATAGAAAGCGAAGTTTGCTACTTAACTACACATGGCTTAATCTTACTAAGATCTTGCAACACATGTCTTACTTACTTTGTAAGTAATATGACTCATGCATTATGTAACCTCCTCAAGAGGCTATAAAAGCCTTCCTCCTCTTCCATTTAAAACGCCACACACAAACACACAACACACTCTTCATATTTCTCTCAACTTCAAGTATTGTGAAAAGATTAATGATCAAAGTAAACTACATCAACACTCTTTGCAAGTTTGGTGATCTTCTTGAATTTAAATCCCTTCAAGTTACCAAACATCTCAATGCAAAGTCCTTCAAGAATACAAATGTGTAGAAGGAATTGCTAAAGTGTGGAGAAATTGATCAATCAAAGTTCTAGTCCTTGTCTATTTTCCTTTCTTATTTGAAAGCCAAAAGTTGTAAGAAAGTCTAACACACTCTTGATCAACACCATTTACATATTTCTTATTCTTAATCTATGTTATATATGGTCATTATATTGTATTCATGATGTGCAAAACCTATAAAAACAAGTTTAAAAACTTATATTGTTGACATAAATAATGTCTAAAATCATTATTCATATCTCTATGTTTTAATGATCACAAAATATAAACTCATTAAACATAAACTTATCAAATAAACAAGTATTTAGTTGTAAATATTCACTTCTACAACTTAATCACTTAAGGTATGAATAAACAAGTGCTTAATGCATTATATGATCAAAGGAACATTTTCTTAATAACTAGATTTTTTATAAAACATCAAAAACATTTTATATATTTTTGAAAAACATTTTTGGCATTAAATAAAAATGTTTAATCTTTTATAAAAATATGAATTCAAATTTTTAACCAAAATCAGTTAAAATGTTCCAGAAAAACCTTCCCCACAAAAGGACAAAATTGGCCAAAGGACAGAAGGGGCGGCCCCCTTAATTTTACTAGGCGGCCCCCTTAATTATTAAGGGGACCGCCCCCTATTTAAGGGGACCGCCCCCGCTCCAGTAGACTTCCAGCTGTCCAATTTTTCTCCTATAAATATCAGTCTTCTCCTGGACTTTTACTCACCTTTTGCACACTAAAACTTTATGTTTTAAATCACATTTCATATCTTCAAAATCCTTTGAACATATAATCTTAAGCTTTGGCTTCTAAGTGATCCAAGCTTCCTCCATTCAAGTGCAAAAGAAGAATACTCCTTCAACAACTAAAGAAGAAGTATTGCAACTTAGATACCTAAGTTGTTTGTGTCATCACATATATTTGTATATAAGTTGTGTATTGTTATTAGATAATTGGTTGTATAATTATTTGGGATAGGTTAGTGTGTAAGTAGAGAAGTTGTGTTGTTAAGGTGTGTAAGTAGTGAAGGTGTGAAGAAGTAGTAGTGAACATAGGTTGTGGTTAGTCGTGAATTGTCGTGAAGAAGTTGTGAAGAAGTCGTGAAGAAGTCGTGAAGAAGTTGTGAAAAAGTCGTGAAGAAGTCGTGAACTAGTCGTGAAGAAGAAAGTGTGATTAAGTCGTGTTTAAGGTGTGAGATTGGTTCTAGCTACGATTAGAACTCGACATCTAGCTTTATGTCGTTAAGCCGGTGTAAGCTAAAGTTGTGTAAAGGTTTTCTCCGCCATAAGGGAGCTTGTTGACATAGTGAAGAAAACTCTCGAGTTAGGTGCTCGGGGAGTGGAGTAGGGCAAGGAAGGTGTCCTTGTAGCCGAACCACTATAAATCTCTTGTCTCTCGGTTAGATCTTTCCATCTCTAGCTTTCATTTCATTTTATTACCTTACTTGCATTACTTAGTTATATTTACTTATATACGTATTGTTCATATTGTTCAAGAATTGAGATCACATAAATTCGAATCTAAGTTTTAAAAAGAAAATAAAGTTTTCACAATAAATTATTAAAAGGACATAAAACTATTCAACCCCCCCTTCTAGTTTTCCACAATTGGTATCAAGAGCCAGGTCAAACAAGATTTTTAAAATTAACTGTATTTTAAAACTTGAAACGATCTATGGAATCTTTAAAATATTAGAAGGGCAATCTATGCAAAGACTACCACTATTTGAAAGTGATGGTTTTCTTTATTGGAAAAATAGATTCGAAACTTATGTGAAATCAAAGGATCTTGATCTTTGGCATATTATTACCTATGGTGATTTTCCCCCTATTCAATATAATATCCTAACTAAATTAGATGAAATTGTGCCTTTTGAAAAATAAAATGATGATTTAAAAAGGAAACTAGCGAAAAATAATGAAGCTAAAATGGTTATTTATAATGCGTTACCACGCAAAGAATATGAAAGAATTTTTATGTGTCAAACCGCAAAAGATATTTGGGATTCTTTACTAATCACTCACCAAGGTAATAGTCAAGTCAAAGATAATAAAATAGATCTTCTTGTACAACAATATGAACAATTTACAATTCCTGAAGAGGAATCTATTGATAATGCATTTGCTAAATTTAACACAATCATCACAAGTTTAAAAGCACTTGATGAGACTTTTTCTAGCAAAAATTGTGTAAGGAAATTTCTTAGGGCATTACATCCGAAATGGCGCGCAAAGGTCACGGCGATTGAAGAGTCAAAGAACTTGATGACGTTATCACTTGATGAGCTTATTGGCAACTTAAAGGTTCATGAAGAAATTATAAAAAGGGACTCGGAAACGGTCAAGAGCAAGAAAGATCTAATCAAGTCTCTCGCGCTAAAAGCCAAAAAGGAACTTAGTGATGACGATGATTCAAGTGACGAAAGTGAAGACGAAGAATATGCAATGGCCGTTAGAGAATTCAAGAAATTCTTCAAGAGACGAGGAAGATTCACGAGACAACCGCGAGATGAAAGAAGATCACTACAAAGAAATAGAAATGATAACTACGGGAAAAGAAAGTGCTTTAGATGTGGAAGTCAAAACCATCTCATTGGCGAATGTCCAAAGCCACCGGGTTATGATTACGAAAGCGCATTTGTTAGTGGAACATGGAGCGATAGCGACAAAGATGAAGCGGACAAAGCAAAAGACGAAAAATGCCTTGTAGCTCAAGCCACCGATGAAATATGTCTAGGAATAAATTTGGAGCCCGACGAATGGATTAAGGATAGTGGATGCTCGAAGCACATGACGGGAAACCGGAAGCTATTCTCCTCCTACAAGGCATACAACGGAGGTAACGTTATTTTCGGTAGTGATTTTCGTGGAAAAATCATTGGCAAAGGTACGATCTCTCAAGACTCCCTAACTATTGAAAATGTTGAGCATGTAGATAACTTAACATATAATTTGCTTAGTATAGGACAAATATGCGATAATAAGTGTAGGGTTACTTTTACAAGTAAAGATAGCGAAATAGTTAAGGACGGAAAGGTCATAGGTAGAGGAGTTAGGAAAGGTGGTGTATATGTTATGAAACTAGGAAATAAACCGGAAGATAAAATATGTCTAGTAACCTTAGATGAAAACTCTACATTGTGGCATAGAAGATTAGGTCACGCAAATATGCAACAAATACAATCCCTAGCCTCTAAAGAATTAGTTAGAAACTTGCCTAACCTAAGATATGACCAACACTTTTGCGATGCATGTAAAATAGGAAAGCAAGCACATGCTAGTCACAAAGCTAAGAATATAGTCTCCACTACTAGATGCCTAGAATTATTACACATGGACCTTTTTGGCCCAACCGCTGTGCGGAGTTACGGAGGTAATCGTTATACCTTAGTAGTTGTAGATGACTATTCACGATACACGTGGACTAGTTTTTTAAGTGATAAAACCGAAGCCTTTAATAAATTTGAAATTTTTAGTAAAATGATTCAAAATAAATTAGGATGTTCTATAGTATCAATTAGGACGGACCATGGTCGGGAATTTGATAATGAAGTGCAATTCGGAAAATATTATGATTTAAATGGGATATCTCACAATTTCTCCGCTCCTCGCACTCCACAATCAAATGGGGTAGTAGAAAGAAAGAATCGAACCTTACAAGAAATGAGTAGAACAATGCTAAATGAACAATCTATCCCACAAAAATTTTGGTGCCATGCCGTAGATACATCAACATATATAATAAATAGAGTCTCAATTAGGAGAATATTAGGAAAAACCCCATATGAGTTATTAAGAGGTAGAAAACCTAATCTAAACTACTTTAGGGTATTCGGGAGCAAATGTTTTGTTCTCAATACAAAAGATTACCTTACTAAGTTTGATCCTAAGTCGTACGAAGGAATCTTTCTAGGGTATTCACAAAATAGTAAAGCATACATAATACTTAATAAACACACTATGAAAGTAGAAGAATCCTTAAATGTAACATTTGATGAAACTCCACCACCACCTAAGACATTGCCCCTAGAAGATGATGACCTAGTTGAAGAAGAAGCTATTGAGGTTAGTAAAATTAAACCCTTAGGTGATGATAATGAAGATATAATATTAGGTGAAGACGAAATAGTAAATGTTAAGGAATCTAAATCACACCCATTGGATAATATAATAGGAAACTTAAATCAAAGAACCCTTAGATCACAAGCTCAAGATAAAAATAACTTCTTTTGTTTCCTATCAACTATAGAACCTAAAAATATAAATGAAGCATTAAAAGATGAAAGTTGGGTCATGGCTATGCAAGAAGAACTAAATCAATTTAAGACTAATGACGTTTGGGAACTAGTCCCAAATCCCATGAACATGACCATCATAGGAACTAAGTGGGTTTATAGAAATAAGTTGGATGAAAATGGAATAGTTACTAGGAACAAGGCTAGGTTAGTTGCCCAAGGATATAATCAACAAGAAGGAATAGATTATGACGAAACTTATGCCCCCGTAGCTAGATTAGAATCTATAAGAATACTTCTTGCCTATGCATGCGCCCTAGACTTTAAGTTATTTCAAATGGACGTGAAAAGTGCATTCCTTAACGGTTTTATCAATGAGGAGGTATACGTGGCACAACCTCCAGGATTCATTGACTTCGCAAAACCTGATTATGTTTATAAACTCAAGAAAGCTTTATATGGACTCAAACAAGCTCCCAAGGCTTGGTATGATCGATTAAAGGCATTTCTTATTAAACATGATTATTCCATGGGAATGGTAGATAACACTCTTTTCACGAAAAAGAAAAGCCCAAATCTCATCATTGTCCAAATATATGTCGACGACATTATATTCGGATCGACTTGTCAGGATATGTGTGATGAATTCGCCAAAATCATGCATGATGAGTTTGAGATGAGTATGATGGGTGAACTTAATTTCTTCCTAGGATTGCAAATAAAACAATTAGAAGATGGAATATTTTTTAATCAATCTAAGTACATTAAGGAAATGCTTAAAAAATTTGGATTAGAAGATGCTAAGCCCATGAAGACACCAATGTCTACGAAAGTAAAACTCACAAGAGATGAAGAAGGTGAGTCCGTAGAAAACACTAAATATAGAGGAATGATAGGTAGCTTACTATACTTAACGGCAAGTAGACCGGATATCATGTTTAGTGTCTGCCTTTGTGCTCGCTTTCAAGAGGATCCCAAAACCTCTCACCTAGAAGCGGTTAAGCGTATCTTCCGATACATTAAAGGCACTATACACTTAGGATTATGGTATCCTAAGGGATCGGGCATAGAAACCATCGTCTATGCGGATTCGGATCATGCGGGAGACTATGTGGATAGAAAAAGTACTAGCGGAATTTGCACGTTAATGGGATGTTGTCTAACATCTTGGTTCTCGAAGAAGCAAACCACTCTTGCTATTTCTACCACAGAAGCCGAATATGTAAGCGCTGGAAAGGCATGTCAACAAGCACTATGGATGAAACAAGCTCTCGTAGACTATGGCATTAGGTTAGATGACGTCCCAATTATGTGTGATAATAAAGGTGCTATAGATTTAAGTAAGAATCCCGTTCAACACTCTAGGACTAAACATATAGAAATACGCCACCACTTCCTCCGCGATAACGTTCAAAAAGGAAACATATCAATAGAAAAGGTTGCATCGGAAGATAACTTAGCAGACATATTCACTAAGCCCCTTAAGCGTGAACTCTTTAACCACTTACGTTTAGGCCTAGGAATGATGGAACAAATTGACTGAATTTTCTGCATTTTTGGTAAAAAAAAAAAAAAAAATCCAGATGGGCGGACCCCTTAATGTTATAAAGGCGGTCCCCTTAATTATTAAGGGGACCGGCCATCTGACTGTAACATTTTTTTTCTGTTTCCTCCCATCTGAGTCTAGGAATCTGTTTTGCACAAAATAAAAGATTGGGATATTTCTTTGCATAAACATATTTAAACAAAACCCAATCCATTTTCTACAAATCATTCTCACATCTAGGAAAACACATGAAAACTATTTTTCCTACATTGTTGAATAATGCTAAAAACATTTTCTTTTCATGCATAAAGATCTCACATGAATTGTCGAAGTATATAATCTAATATATACATCTTTGATATTCATATATTGAGCAAAATCAAATCAAGGAGACCTTGGATTGTTTCTTAGGAAATTTTTGCATTTAGGAGTCGAAACAATCACATCTCCACATTTGTTGCATATAGGCACACACTAGAACAAGATTATTAATCACATCCCCACAATTGTTCCATCACCTATTTCCATTTAGTTTCTAGTGCCTTTGCTTCATTACCCTTGCCTTAGATGATTAGGTTCCTTAATTCTCTTAATTGCTAGACATTAATTATTGCTTGCTTATTTATTTGTCTTATATGCCATGTATGCTTAATATGTTTTTCTATTGCCTCAAAGAGTGGGACTTGCCTAAAACCAAAAGCTCAAAACATAGCCATCCTCACCTATTTCTGCAGAAAAACCCATTTCTGGAACCCAGAAAGGTACCAGATGGGCGGCCCCCTTAATTATTAAGGGGACCGCCCATAATTAAGGGGACCGGCCATCTGCTGGACGGGTTCAGAGAATCTTTTTCTGCTTTTTAGCCCATTTGATCCTATACTTCCCCAAATTCACAAACACATTTTGTCCTAATCACCCAACAAGCCTATTCATTCCTAAACAACACAAATCCTCCACTATAAATAACCCCATATATCACCACATTCAATCATCCCATCATGTCTTCCTCAATCAACCCAAAACCAAAAACCTCTAAGCTAGCAAGGATGACCTTAAAACCCGGGTGGAAAAGAAAACCTAACCCTCACCACAAGCCCATCACAACTAGACAACCAACACCTCCATCATCATTCATCCCCAACTACTCTCCAAGATCACAACCTCACTCCATTGAACCATTTCACAAACCCTACCATTTTTGCCAAACATCCACATTCATTCCAAACTACTCCCCTAAACCTCAAACCAACTTCAATGGAATACTTGAAAACCCTCATCACCTTGGTCAAACATCAAACCTTTCACCCCAATACCATCCATTTCCACCAAATAACCAAATCCCCACTCATGAAAGACAAAAGCTTCATGAAGAAATTAACCAAATCCATTATCTTAATGATCTCCTTGCTATGCACCTCACACAACGCAACAAGGGACAACCTCCATCCTCACCTTACTCAAATTGCCTACCCCACTCTCTTAACTTGGATCAAGTTACAAATCACACACACTATTGCCCTTGTTGTATCTTCCTTCAAAAACAAATCCTCCACCTAAGTGAAGATATTTCTTGGATCGAATATCTACTCACTCGTCCCTATCCCATTCCTCCACTACAACGATATAACATCAATGGATCCGCTCCATTTCCCTCACCATCACATAACTAAAACCCATCCACATGCTTTCCAAATAAAATCCCTCACCCTTTTGTGTTGCAAGCAAGTCCAATCGCTCTCTTTGGCAATATGAGAAGCATTAGTTTTTCTAGTTTTGTTGTAATCATTATGTTTCAAGTATTTTATGTAATGTAATGATGATTCATATTTTATATGATCATCTTGAATGTATTAGTTGGTTGTTCTAAATATTTTTGCTATGTATATGTATCTTGTGTCTCCTAACTTGTTTTTGCAGCCAAGATTCCCATAGCTCGTCTCCTTGGTGCCCTCGAACGAGGGGGAGTAACCATCAAGGGGGAGTTCTCGTCCCGACAAATTTAGTTTCTAAAACTTGTCGGCATAACCTTTTTTATTCTACAAAAAAGGGGAGAAGTGAATGTAAACTCACTAAATACTTGTCCAAAAATAAATTTTTGGATTTAATAAGTTTAAGTTTTGTAATCATCAAAAAGGGGGAGATTGTTGACATAAATAATGTCTAAAAACATTATTCATATCTCTATGTTTTAATGATCACAAAATATAAACTCATTAAACATAAACTTATCAAATAAACAAGTATTTAGTTGTAAATATTCACTTCTACAACTTAATCACTTAAGGTATGAATAAACAAGTGCTTAATGCATTATATGATCAAAGGAACATTTTCTTAATAACTAGATTTTTTATAAAACATCAAAAAACATTTTATATATTTTTGAAAAACATTTTTGGCATTAAATAAAATGTTTAATCTTTTATAAAAATATGAATTCAAATTTTTAACCAAAATCAGTTAAAATGTTCCAGAAAAACCTTCCCCACAAAAGGACAAAATTGGCCAACGGACAGAAGGGGCGGCCCCCTTAATTTTACTAGGCGGCCCCCTTAATTATTAAGGGGACCGCCCCCGCTCCAGTAGACTTCCAGCTGTCCAATTTTTCTCCTATAAATATCAGTCTTCTCCTGGACTTTTACTCACCTTTTGCACACTAAAACTTTCTGTTTTAAATCACATTTCATATCTTCAAAATTCTTTGAACATATAATCTTAAGCTTTGGTTTCTAAGTGATCCAAGCTTCCTCCATTCAAGTGCAAAAGAAGAATACTCCTTCAACAACTAAAGAAGAAGTATTGCAACTTAGATACCTAAGTTGTTTGTGTCATCACATATATTTGTATATAAGTTGTGTATTGTTATTAGATAATTGTGTGTATAATTATTTGGGATAGGTTAGTGTGTAAGTAGAGAAGTTGTGTTGTTAAGGTGTGTAAGTAGTGAAGGTGTGAAGAAGTAGTAGTGAACATAGGTTGTGGTTAGTCGTGAATTGTCGTGAAGAAGTTGTGAAGAAGTCGTGAAGAAGTCGTGAAGAAGTTGTGAAGAAGTCGTGAAGAAGTCGTGAAGAAGTCGTGAACTAGTCGTGAAGAAGAAGGTGTGATTAAGTCGTGTTTAAGGTGTGAGATTGGTTCTAGCTACGATTAGAACTCGACATCTAGCTTTGTGTCGTTAAGCCGGTGTAAGCTAAAGTTGTGTAAAGGTTTTCTCCGCCATAAGGGAGCTTGTTGACATAGTGAAGAAAACTCTCGAGTTAGGTGCTCGGGGAGTGGAGTAGGGCAAGGAAGGTGTCCTTGTAGCCGAACCACTATAAATCTCTTGTCTCTCGGTTAGATCTTTCCATCTCTAGCTTTCATTTCATTTTATTACCTTACTTGCATTACTTAGTTATATTTACTTATATACGTATTGTTCATATTGTTCAAGAATTGAGATTACATAAATTCGAATCTAAGTTTTAAAAAGAAAATAAAGTTTTCACAATAAATTATTAAAAGGACATAAAAACTATTCAACCCCCCCCCCTTCTAGTTTTCCACAACTTATATGTTAACTTATATTAACTAGTGTAAACTAATGAACTTATGTACAATTTTGCCGCAAAACCGACCACAATTTTGCTCCAATTTATGTCCAAAATAGCTAACTTTCGCCAAATGCTTGTTTATAACTGAGAATTACAAAAGTAAGCGATTAAGTATCAATTCTCATACAAAATAATATAAAACAAGCGAATAACATAGGATAAATTATGCCAATAAAATGTACTTATTTGATATCATCAGTTTCCAAAAATGGTAAGTTTCTGGGTTGTTTACCCATCTCGTTTCCTTAGTTTTACTAATGGCTGAAAACTTTCTCCGACTTGCAAAAATCACTACTTGTAAACCATAAGTCGAAATTTCAAGTTCTTTATATCCCTTGTTTCCTTTATTTGTTTAGCTTACTGTAAAACTAATCTTACCCAAAGTTTTGCAGGTCTAAACAATTTTTATAAATATGCACTACATACCTGTCCTAAAGAAAAGTGTGACTGAATTTTACGGCTTACCGTATCGACCGCCATTTGAAATCTACAGGTCCTATAAAGGTGAGGCCAATTGAAGGTGATAGCTCTACTTGTCTAGTACAGGTAGCATATTTGTTTTTCAAAAGGTTATGGAATAAAACTTGACTTAACCCCCATCTACCAACAATATACAAAATCTGACCATTTTTACCATAACAATCATATTTTAATCATACTAACACTTCTAATGGTGAGCCTTTTTGGCACATGACCCTGAGACATATACCTAGGTCTTTATATTTGTTTCAAATTTTATAACCTAATTTATCAAGGTCGTTTCATTCCAACAATGCAGATCTACTAATTTCTGCATCAACAAATCAACCTAACCCTAACATAACCTATCCCAATCACAATAAACTTCAACCAATACCCCTAATGAATCAAGTATAACATGTTTAACATCAAGAAGGATTACTCACTGAAGTAAAACCCATAAATAATTGAATAACAAAAACTCATTTGCATGAGCAAAGATCAAGAGAAGATGATGTAATATACTTACAAGAAGTGAAAAAATCACAAACAACCTTTCTAGGGTTTGATTAAAAACGACCAAGAGACACCACCACAAGCAAGGACCTTATATTCTACTCTTCAAATAGAGCTTGAGGGCTGTGGAGATGGCTCTAAAATAATCTTGAGGAAGACTTTAAGAAAACTTCAATAAAACACCAAGAAACTTCAATAAAACCTTCAAATCTTTGCTTCAAAATGCAATTTTTTGCAAGGACCTTCAAGAGAGTGATGTGATGATGATTTTATGATCAAAAAGTGGCTGAGGTGATGGTGTTATGGGGGTGGTTCACGGCAGCAAGCACAAGGGAGGAGAGGGAGAGAGTGAAGTTGGATGGTTTTTGGAGTGTTGGTGAGATTTGCATGTAATAGATACTTATGATGAGTTTTTTATTGAAAAATGGAGAAGTGTGGTATAATGAGGAGGGGGCCGGCCATAGGGATTAGTGGGGTGTGTTCGTGTATTTTTTTTAAATGTTATTAGTTAAGTGGTAAGTGTAGAGGTAATTATAAAAAAGTAAGGTTAAAGATTAAAACGTGAATTGCTACTAAAAATTGAAGAAAATGTGAAACGAAGTGGGAAATGTGAAATATAGGAATTCTTAAATCCTAAGAGTATATGAAGGAATATTGAATTACTTACGACAAGGAAACGGATAGAAATCCTAAACACGGCTCAAGAAAAGCTAGAAACGCGAAAGTCACTAAATCGGGTAAAAATTCAAAAGGAAATTTTTACTCAAGTGAAAATAAACTATAATATGGTTTAAAGAATGACCTTGAATTTATGAAATATCACACAGTTAATAATATAATTCAATACAAATCAAGAAATAGCATACTAGTGAATCACCATGGCTCCTGCAACAAAAAATGGTGCTACTAGTAATGGTCATGATGAGGTTACAAAACAATATGTGGATTATACAATGGCTGAGATAAGACAGTCTTTGACTAACCTAAAAAGTAAAATTACAGCTTTAAGTATTCAAAATAACCAAGTGGTGAATATAGGGATTGGAAGACAAGCTAATCAATTAAGTAGGTTGGCTAAGGTGGAGTTCCCAATATTTCAGGGTGATGATGTGAGAAGCTGGGCATTCAAGTGTGATCAATTTTTCTTGATTGACAATACACCAGATGAAGAGAAGGTAAAAATTATATCTGTTCATTGAGTGATAAAGCTTTACTTTGGCACACGCAGTCTGGTAGAACTAATGGTAAAAATGTGGGTAGGGAAGTGTACAATACTGCTATTATTAAAATATTTTGGTCAATCTTTGATGATCCAATGGCAGCCTTAAAGAATGCTAAGTATGAAAAGAATGCCAAGGAGAATCAAGACATGTTTGGCATAATTTTATGTAGAGTTGAAATTAGTCAAGAGCATGCAGTGAGTATGTACTTTGGGGCAACTTAATTGAAAATGAGTGTGAGGATGTTCAAACCAAGAACATTATATGTTGCTTAATGTTTGATAAATTTGCAAGAAGCTAAATTAGATGCTACTAAGAAACGTAATAAGCCGGTGATGAGTACTAGCATGAGTAGATTTGGTAATGGAGGAAATTATGGAAGTGTTAATAGGTTGTGTTAACAGGCTGTCTTAATAGGTTGTGTTAACATGCTACCAATGTTGACCTTGCCTGCTCCAAGTAACAATTTAAAGCCTAAACCAAACACCCTTGTAAATGCCCCTATGAGAAAGCAACTAACACAAAAGGAATACCAAGAGAAAAGGGCACAAAACTTGTATTTCTAGTATGATCATAAGTATACACAGGTTATAAATATAGTGGCCAATTGTTCTCACTAGTGGTGTTAGCATATGGAGAAGAAGAGAGGTCGGAATAGGATGAGTAGGAAGATTTGGTTGGAATTGAAGAAGTGCCACAGATATCTTTGAATGCCTTGAATGGGGCAAGTAATTTCCAAACAATTAGGGTAACTGGAAAAGAAGAAGGGCATGAATTGCATATTTTGGTAGATTATGGTTCAACTCATAACTTCTTGGATGTGGAAGTAGCCAAGAAGATAGGGTGTAAACTCAAAAACACATGTCCTTTGGTAGTAACAGTGGCTGGGGGTAAACAATTGACTAGTGTCAGTGAGTGTAAAGGATTTGTTTGGCAACTACAAGGGGAAACTTTCATCGCTGATATGATGATTTTGCCTTTGGGAAGTGGTATTGGGCATTCAATTAGGCGACATCAAGTGCAACTTCAGACAGTTGAAAATTGAGTTTGTGCATAACAAAAGAAAATGACACTTAGAGTATAATAACCTGCTAACTTTTTAGGTCCTTACTCAACCTCAAACTAAAAATTTATTTATTTTGGAAAGGTTACATATTTACATTTACGCGCGTGAACCTGAAACAACATTTATGCTCAACGGCTTCAGACTAAGTTTAGTCTACATATTTTTAGCATGACATCATCATTCCTAGCATATTTCATTATTTATAAATTTACGGTTTTGAAACATTTACGTTTGATACGTAAACATTTATGTTTGTAGATTTTTAATGGATGGAACTAGTTAGTAAATAGTTAGTAAAATATATTCTTAGTGTTATTATGTTCATAGAGATTTTGCTATCACACTTGATTAATTTTTGAAAACTATAAGTTTATATATATAAGCAAAATATTAAAATTGTTAAATAATTATTTAGATGTGCTATTTAATTACTTTATGATTCTTTGAATTTTTATCATTTTTTATGTTATTTATTGTTGAAGAAATTGGTGAATGAGATTAGAATAGTTTTGAAACTGTGATTGAGATGAATTAAGTGTTGGAAAGTATAAAAATGTGATTTTGAGACATATAAATTAGGGGCTGTCCTAATTAGCTAAAAACAGAAAAATGAGCTAACTTTTTATAACATTTGGCAAAAAAAATAGAAAATAGATTTTATAACGAGAACATGGTCGCTTGAATCGATAAAAACGGACTTAAAACTAGTAAGTTACGAGAGTTTAAAGTTTTGACAAACTAAATTAATTTTCTGAAAATTTGTTTGCTGTTAACATTTTTTACGAGGCAAAACAAGGTTTTAAATGACAAACCTCAATGTTTTGATAGCGACATATTGTCCACATACACATCATTTCTTTTATAATTTTAAATAAAGGAAAAAAAATGAGAAAATAAAAAGTATATGCTCAACAAGATAGTACCACATAGTTAGAAACTTATAACTTGATTATTTAAATATATTCAAGTGTGGATGTGAGTTGACTCAAACATGAGCCCACTATAGCCCGGGCTCATGATCGGCTTGTTTTGAGCCTTATGTTATTGTGTGTATAGTTCGAGCTTGTTTCATTAGTAGTTGAGGCCTTAAAACATGAAAGTATACATAAATACCTTCGCCTGGATATGTAGAACGTTAAAAACGGAGTTATATTGAATAAGTTATGGCCCGTCAAAGTTTAAGCCGAAAATCTACACTTTTATTATTTTGACAGCTTTTATTAGACTATAATAGTGAGCTGATTTGAAATGTTTCGGGTCATTTTTAAGCGCCTTAAAGTCCAAACGAGCTAAAAAGTCCTAAATAAATGTTATAGCGTTTTATGTATACTTTATATACGACTCGGAAGTTTTTCAAAAATATTAATTAACGAACTAGTTACGGCTTACTTACAAGGGATACATGGAAAATATTATAAAGTATATAACATGACTATTGATAGTAAACTTCGACGTAAATTGTATTTTCTTTGTCAAACCTTAATGCAAAAATGTACGGGTGATATACTATTTAAGTAAATGCATACACGACACTTCATTTAATTTCAAAACCTAAGACGCAACATTAAATTATTATGTTGCGGTTAGAGTTCCCGAGCATCATTTTCCGTGCACACTTTCTTGTACCAAATTACTTATTGCTTGAGGTGAGTTTTTGTAGCCCCTTTTTCATTATGTTTTCCTTTGAGGAAAATGGTACTCAAATGATGTTTTCATGTTGTGCAAAACTGTTTTCATGTTTTTTTGACAATATATGCGTTTTATTGCAAAATGTGCCTTCTTTTATGGTTTCATCATATGTGTTCATTTATGCGCAACTGTTTAACTCCATGTTGGAGTCGAATAATTTGATAGTACTATCGGGGTAGTTCCCCCACTGTTAGCAATCTGTACTTAACAACCTTGGTAGGTTCAGTTGTCGCAAGCATCGTGATTTCATTAAGTGCTTACATTTGTATATCTTGCTCACTATTGTCCCACGCTTTATTATTCACAACTTAATGGTTTGACTCTTAAACCTACGAGATCACCAACTTTATATTGACATTTTCGAGTATCCATTTTCAAGTGTTAAAGGTGAAGTTGCTTAGGAGGTTGAGTACTGGCCTGACTTAGCAAGACTTTAGACAAGACCCTCCCGGGTTATGTTCCTGTGGAGTTATGCATTTAGAATTTTCTTTATAACTTCGTTATCTTGTGGACTTATGTATTGTGGCATGTACTTATCCCGGCTTGTGGGACTATTATGACTTTGATTTTTTGTGTGGAATGCATTTAGTACTTCTCTATTTTGTCATACCTTGTGTTTTGTGTTATGAAGTCATACCCCGACTATCATTCCGCTGCGATATTTTGGGGGTGTGACATAAAGGGACTCCTAAAGCTACCTTGTAATAGATGGATGGTAGGAAACAAAGGAAGGAATTAGAGCAAGAGAGTAGTGCAGAGTTGCTAATGTTGTCTGTATACCCAAAGAGTGGTTTACAATTGATTAATTTTCAAGGAGAAAACAAGGCAGAGGGGCTTAAGGCAAAGTTAGAAGCAATAATAGAAGATTTTACATATGTGTTTGAAGTACCTACTGAACTGCCACCAAAAAGAATTCATAATCATAGGATACCATTGTTGCAACTTGCAAGGCACTTAACCCGTGAACATAAGACCCTACAAACATCCACCTACACAAAAAGATGCAATTGAAACTATGGTAAAGGAGTTATTGGAAGCTGGTGTCATCAAACATAGCAACAATCCTTTTGCATCTCCCATTGTCATGGTAAAAAGGAAAGACAATTCTTGGATAATGTGTGTTGATTAGAGACAGCTGAACAAACACACTGTTGGGAATAAAATGATCAAAGTCAAAGAGCCTGCCAAGTCGATGAAGAGCCTGCTAGTTGATTTTGTTATGTACGAAGATGTTCTACCAGTACCTTCTGGGTAGAAGGTACTGCTAGCTAATGAAGAGCCTGCCAAGCTTATGTCAAGTCGATTAGATATTTTGTAATAGATATTTAGTTGAATTATTAGTCTTTGTACATTGTTATACGTTATGTAGAAGTAGAATAGTCTTCTGTGGTGACAGAAGAATATATCAGAGTGTACATGGGTAGTTGTATTTAATTGTAGGCGCCAATATAGTCAAAGTATAGTATTATATTCATCTACTTGACAACATGTAATAAGATATCCTTATCTTATAAAAGGATATCTTAGTCACTTCTTTATGCATGCAATCTTTCACAACCAATAACCACAAACCAAACTATCTCTCAAGTAACTTAGTTACTTCGAATCACAAATCCTTTTTACAATCATAGATTCAAGATTACTTTGTAATCCCGGTGATACTTAGATCATCCGTATTATTTCATCAATAATATTGAATCGTTTTGTATTAACCAAAGTTGTGTTGTTTGTTCATTACATTCACTCATTTACTTAAACTCACCACCTTGTGTTCTTTTAAAGTGTGTTGTAGTAGATTCCGCATGCTAAACACATTCAATACATAAATATCTCTCAAACACATTACTAAGATTCATATCCCAAGTGTTTGAACTTCAAGAACAATAACAAAGCGTTCCACAAGTGGTATCAGAGCTAGGCTTGATATTTACTAATTTAAAAGAAAAATGGATGTTGAACATATTCAAACCAATGTTGCAGCTAAACTTCCATTACTCAAGCAAAACGAGTTTGAAATGTGGAGACTAAGGGTTGAACAATACTTTCAAGTGCAGGACTATGCACTTTGGGAGATCATTGAACAAGGCAATTCATTTAAACCCCAAATCACCACTACAACAGTAAATGATGCTCTTGTAACAAGAATACAAGATCAACCATCAAATGCAGATGAAAAAGTTCAGAAGAGAAATGATCTAAAGGCAAGGAGTATGTTACTGATGACTATTCCAAATGATCAACTTCTGATCTTCAACAAATACAAAGATGCCAAAACCCTTTTTGAAGCAATTGTGGCTAGGTTTGGTGGTAATGATGCTACCAAGAAAACACAGAAAACCCTTCTCAAACAACAATTTGAGAACTTCACAGCCACAACTAATGAGTCTTTGGACAGTATGTTCAATAGACTTCAGAAGCTTGCAAGTCAGTTAGCCATCCATGAAGTGATGATAACTCAAGAAGACCTAAACTCTAAATTTCTTAGAAGTTTACCTTCAGAATGGTCTATGCATGTCATTGTATGGAAGAACAAGTCAGATATTGACCAGATGAGTCTCAATGATCTCTACAACAATTTCAAAATAGTAGAGCATGAAGTAAAGAAGACTACTGGGTCAAGTTCTGGAAATATGGCTTTTGTTTCATCCCCAAACATGTCAAAGGTTGATAATGAAGAACAAGGTAGCAGAGAAGAAGGTACTGCTAATACAACCTTTGGTACTGCTAGTACTTCTGGCAATACCAAATCCATATTAGATGAAACAATTGGGTGTGCTTTTCTTACATCTCAGCACAATGGGTCTGTATTATCATTTGAAGACCTTCAAGAGATTCATCCTGATGATCTTGAAGAAATGGACATAAAGTGGCAACTTTCACTTTTAAGCATTAGAGCCAAGAAGTTGATGATGAGGACTGGCAAGAAGATTCTGATAGATGGAAATGAGCCTGCTGGCTATGATAAGTCAAAGGTGGAGTGTTACAACTGCCACATGAAAGGTCACTACTCTAGAGAGTGTAGAAGACCTAAGAAGCAGGATGACAAGGGTAGAGGGTTTGACAACAGAAATAAAGGAAGCTTTGAGAAGAAAGGAAGCTTTGAAAGCAAGAGTAAGGTTGTTGAAGTTGCAGAGCCAAAAGCAATGGTTGCTATTGATGGCATGGGTTTTGATTGGAGTTTCATGGGTGAAGATGAGTCAACTTCTGATGAATTGGCTTTGATGGCATTCTCCACCCCTGAGGTACAAATTATCAAATGTTCTAATGATTGTGAATCTTTTAAAGAATTAAAAATCATAAGTAAAGCTTATGATACAGAAGTATTAGAACATAGAAAAACCCAACAAACCTTATTTAACCATCAGTGTGGTATGTCCAAGCTAGAAAAACAAATCATTCACTATAGAGAAAATGAACTCACATTTTCTGATGCTAAAGGTGCTCTTAATAGACAAATATATTTGAAAGATACTGAAATAGAAATGTTAAGGACTGAGTGCACTAAAGTGACATTAGCTAGAGACAATATTCAACTGACTGTTACTAAATTGGAAAATGCTTCTGAGTGTACTAAGAGCATAGTAGAGAATCAGTTGAATAAGAAAATAAAATCAGGGATAGGATATAATGAATGTCCACCTCCTTATAGAGGAATTCCATGTCCCCAGGGTAGTGATCTTGCTGTATCAGGTTTACATGAATTTGTTAACAAACCATTGGATAAACCTGTAGTGATAAGTGAACCTTCTGAGAGTGCTAAGAATGTTCCACTCTCTAAGGTGCTCACTGATAAGAGACCAGATGTCCTAATTATTGAGGATTGGGTATCTGATGATGATGAAGATCAGACTATTCTTATCAAAGGAATCAAAGTAGGACCAACCAGTCCTAAGAAAGTAGAAGTTAAAGCTAAGGCCAAAACTGTTTTGAAAACAGTTGAAAGTTGTAAAAATTGTAATAACAAACCTAGGGGAAGCCAAAGAAATTGGAACAACCTAAAGTCACAACAACTAGGTGATGACTTTGTTATGTTTAATAAGGCTTGTTATTATTGTGGTAGCTTTAATCATCTTCATGCTTATTGTAATAAATGGGTTTCTGGGAGTAAATCAAAGTCTAAAACAAATGTTTCTCACCCCAGAAAAAGTTTTGTTAAGTCTAACACCACAAATGTTAAACATACTGTTAGACAACATAAGCCTGTTATTACAAAACCAACTGAAAAGGGTACAAGAAACACTTTCAAAAGTGTACCAAAAGTTGAGAAGAATCCTATTCAAAAGATAAATGTGGTCAAAACAAAAGTTTGGAGTCCAAAAACCAAAGGTCCTGCTAGACCAAAAGGTCCTGCTAGACCACATGGTACTGCCAAAATTGGTATTGCCAAAATTGGTACTGATAGACCAAAGACCACACAATGGATTAGAAGGGAAAGTGCTGTTAAGTCCTCAGCATGTTGGATTTGGAAACCAATCCAATCAAAAGGTGCATCAACAATCCTGAAAAGGTTTGACTTCATTGATGCAAGAGGCAAACCCAAGTCTGTCATGGCTTGGGTACCCCAAGGAAACTAATATGTTTATTCATGTGCAGGAACATTCAACTGATATTGAAGATCAAGGATATGTTGATAGTGGGTGTTCAAGGCACATGACAGGCAACATGTCATTCCTCTCAGATTTCAAAACATTTGATGGAGGATATGTTACCTTTGGGGGTGGAATAAAAGGAAAGATCACTGGTAAAGGTACTATCAAAACCAGTAAACTAGATTTTGAAAATGTGTATTTTGTGAAAGAACTTCAGTTTAATCTTCTTAGTGTCTCACAAATGTGTGACAAAAAGAACAATGTTCTATTTACTGACAATGGATGTATGGTTCTTTCTTCTGATTTTAAGATGCCTGATGAGAGTCAGATACTTCTTAAAATTCCAAAAAGGAACAATATGTATAGTGTCAATTTAAAGAACATTGATCCCAAGGAAGGTTTAACTTGTTTGGTAGCAAAAGCCTCATTGGATGAATCTATGTTTTGGCATAGAAGGCTTGGTCATGTAAACTTTAAAACAATCAACACTATTGCAAAATATGATTTAGTAAGAGGTTTACCCAAAAAGATTTTCCAAAACGACCAAACTTGTGTTGACTGTCTAAAAGGCAAACAACATAGAGCTTCTTGTAAGCCCAAGACCCAAAACTCTATTACTCAGGCTTTACATATGCTTCATATGGATCTCTTTGGTCCTACTAATGTGTGCAGCTTGAATGGAAAGAAATATTGTCTGGTTGTTACTGATGACTATAGCAGATTTTCATGGGTTTTCTTCTTAAGATCTAAACATGAAACTAGTGAGATACTTAAAACCTATATCACTGAGGTAGAAAACCAATCTGATAAGAAAGTCAAAATCATCAGATGTGACAATGGGACAGAGTTCAAGAATAGAGTTATGGATGACTTTTGCAAGGAAAAAGGCATAAAAAGAGAGTTTAGTGTAGCTAGAACACCTCAGCAAAATGGAGTAGCAGAAAGAAAGAATAGAACACTTATAGAGGCTGCTAGAACTATGTTAGTAGACTCTAAGTTGCCTATTTCATTTTGGGCTGAAGCAGTTGGTACTGCTTGTTATGTACAAAACAGGGTTCTTGTGACAAAACCACATAGAAAAACACCTTATGAACTTTTCTTTGGTAGAAAACCATCTTTAAGTTTTATGAGACCTTTTGGTTGTCAAGTCACTATTCTCAATACCAAAGATCATTTAGGCAAATTTGATGGAAAAGCAGATGTTGGCTTTTTGATAGGGTATTCCTTGCAGAGTAAGGCCTACAGAGTGTTTAACACTTGCACTAGGCTAGTAGAAGAAAATCTTCACATAGAGTTTCAAGAGAAACTAGCAAATGTGAAAGGAGTTGGACCAGATTGGATGTTTGATGTTGATAGGCTTTCAGAATCTATGAATTATGTGCCTGTTACAGGTACAAATGCTAATGAAAATGCAGGTTCTGAAGACAATGTTGACTCTCCTAAAAATCAAGATTACATCTGGATGCCAATTTGGAAAAGTATGGATCTATCTTCAAGTGAAGAAGGACCTTCAGACATAACAATTGAAGGCAATGAAGAAGATCAAGGAACTCAGAATCAAAAGAATCAAGAAAGTGGTGCTAATGACAATGGTACTGCCAGTTCTTCAGATGGTCCTGCTAGTACAAGTATTGGTACTGCTGAGCCATTGAATATTCAAATAGAAGATTCTTTTCAAGAAGAAGTTGGGATTAGCAATCTTCCAACTACATATGAAGTTCCTAAAACACCAAACACTAGAATTCTCAAAGATCACTCAACTGATGATGTGATTGGAAGCATGACTTCTGGTGTTAGAACAAGATCTCAAGTTGGTTTATCTCAAGTCTTATCTACAGATGAAGAAGGGTTTATCTCCTCTATGTATGAAGAAAAGAATAATGATAATTCCAATATATGCCTGTTTTCATGTTTTCTATCTCAGGCTGAACCCAAAAATATAAACAAAGCTTTAGATGATGCAAGTTGGGTGGAAGCTATGCAAGAAGAGCTTCTCCAATTCAAGATTCAGAAGGTTTGGATATTGGTTGATTTGCCAAGAGGTCATAGGGCAATTGGAACCAAATGGGTGTTCAGAAACAAGAAAGATGAAAGGGGTATAGTGATCAGAAACAAGGCTAGATTGGTAGCACAAGGATATACTCAAGAGGAAGGGGTAGATTATGAAGAAGTGTTTGCTCCAGTTGCAAGACTTGAAGCAATTAGGCTTTTCTTAGCCTATGCTTCATTCATAGGCTTCACTGTCTATCAAATGGATGTTAAGAGTGCATTTTTGTATGGTGAAATTGAAGAACCAGTATATGTATCTCAACCTCCAGGCTTCATTGATGCTGAGTATCCAGATAAAGTTTACAAAGTTACCAAGGCTTTGTATGGCCTACACCAAGCTCCAAGGGCATGGTATGAAACATTGGCTTGTTTTCTACTAGAAAGTGGATTCCAAAGAGGCAGGATTGATCCAACTTTGTTCATCAAAAGGACAAAGAAAGACATCTTGTTAGTGCAGATTTATGTTGATGACATAATCTTTGGATCAACAAACCAAGACTTGTGTGTAGAATTTGAAAAACTTATGCACAGTAAGTTTGAAATGAGTTCCATGGGGGAACTTACTTTCTTTTTAGGTCTCCAAGTGAAACAATCCAAAGAAGGCATATTTATCAGCCAAGATAAGTATGTAGCAGAGATCTTAAGGAAATTCAATTTTGCTGATTCTAAGGTTGCAAGTACACCAATGGATCCAGACAAAGGGCTACTCAAGGATGCTGAAGGAGAAGATATGGATTTGCACAATTATAGATCTATGATTGGGTCCTTGATGTATCTTACATCATCAAGACCAGATATCATGTTCTCAGTATGCGTATGTGCAAGGTTTCAAATACATCCCAAAATCTCTCATCTCACAGCAGTCAAAAGAATCTTTAGATATCTTAAAGGTCAACCTAGGTTGGGTCTTTGGTATCCAAGAGAATCATCTTTTGAATTGATGGCTTATTCGGATAGTGACTATGCTGGTGCAACACTAGACAGAAAATCCACAACTGGTGGATGTCAATTTCTTGGTTGCAGACTAATCTCTTGGCAATGCAAGAAACAAACAATGGTGGCCAATTCTACAACTGAAGCAGAATATGTTGCTGGTGCAAGTTGTTGTGGGCAAGTTCTTTGGATCCAAAATCAACTGCTTGACTATGGGTACAATTTTCTTAACACCATTATTTATATTGACAATAGCAGTACTATTTGTATCATTAAAAACCCAGTTCAACACTCAAAAACAAAACATATTGAAATCAGACACCATTTCATAAGGGATTGCAATGAGAAGAGGTTAATTCAAGTAGTTAAAATTGATTCTGAAAAGAATTATGCAGACCTTCTCACCAAAGCTTTTGATTTAGGTAGATTCAAATATCTTGTAGGAGGTATTGGAATGATAAATCTTTGAAAAACATGTGTTTTTGTTCATAAAATTAACTGGTATTGGATTTTAAACATGGTACTGCTAGTTAGTCAAAAGGTCCTGTTAGTTCATAATTGGTCCTGCTGATACAAAATTGCTATGTTTTGCTCATATAAATGCTTGAATGTTTACAATTATATAGATCAAATGTTCTACACTTTGTTCTTTTGGTTTGCAACTAACATATTTCAGGTTGATAACAAAACAAGAGTTCTTTCACACAAAAGGGGCAACAAAAGTTATATTCATTTCAGGAGAAATAACAATCTCAGGGGAGGAATTAATATCCCAGAATGGAAGAAAGACCAATTTATGAAAGAAAAGACAAGAGCATACAAGATGATGCAGAGTTGAAATAGAGAGAGTTAGATCATATATCTAGAAGGGATGAAGCATTTCTCAAGGAGAAAGTTCTATCTAGATCAAACTAAGAAAGGTTTCAACTCAAAGGCATGACATTAGATGATTTCACTTGTTGAACTAATCATCCAAGATACACAGCATCATTGCCTTTCTAAATTTCCTCCATCCAAGGAAATTGCACCATCTTTGGGCCATCATGGCTTTTGGTATTCAGCTCACCAAGTTTTCACAAACTTAAGAGTTGGCTAGTCCTTAAGCAAACGGCTTTTGGTAAAGACAAATCAAATCCGTTGATGGTTGATAGTTTACCAAAAACTATATGGTTGTTAACTAACCATACTTAATTGTAAATAGTTAGCTAGTCCTTAAGCAAACGGCTTTTGGTAAAGACAACTCAAATCCGTTGATAGCTGGTAGTTTGCTAAAAACTATAAGGGATTTTTATAAAACTTTCAAAGGTACTGGTAGTTCAAAATTGGTACTGCTAGTATAAAAAGGTACTGCTAAATAGCCGTTGAGCCTGTCAGAAAAAGTTTTAGTCATTAGGCCTGGTAGTTAAACTTAGCCGTTGGGGTAGTTATGTAATTCACTGATGATTATATTATATTATATTTTACATATAAAAGATCTTTTTAACCGCCTTTTCATTTACTTATTTTAATCTTTCTTATTGTCGGTTAAAAGTAATTCTCTCATATCTTCTTTCATCAGTCATTATCATAATTCACATACACCTTTCATCTTCTACCAGTACTACCAACAAATCCCACCAACATATTCAAAATTTTCATTATGGCTTCCACAGTTGTTCTAGATTTTGTCCAACGTCACAATCAGTTAGCATTTTTGGAAAAGTCAGAGGATAATGCCTCATTTCATCAAGTAGTGGACTTTTTAAACAACTCCTACATCAGGTTTGCTTTGCTAGTCAATCCCACTATTTATGAAAATCAAATTTTACAATTTTGGCAATCTGCTAAAATTAAAACTTCTGAAAATGGGGAACAAAGAATAAAAGCCAAAGTGGATGGTAAACATTTGACTCTTACTGAGTCATCCTTAAGAAGGCATCTTCATTTGGATGATTCTGATGGTATTAGTCAGTTACCAGATACTGAAATTTTTGAAAATTTAACAAGAATGGGGTATCATGCTGAGTCCAACAAACTCACTTTTCTGAAAAAGCATCTTACTCCACAATGGAGATTTTTGATTCACACAATCCTTCACTGTTTGAGCCAGAAGAAAACCTCTTGGGAGCAATTTAGTGGCAACATGGCCTCTGCTCTCATTTGCTTAGCAACAAACAGAAAATACAACTTTTCTAAATATATTTTTGAAGGATTAATAAACAATGTGAAAAGTAAAACAAAGTTTTTGATGTATCCAAGATTTATTGGTTGCATCATTGGAAAATTACAACATGTGTTGCTTCCCACAGACTCAGTTTATGAAACACCAAAACTTTCTCACAAAGTATTTTCAAATATGAGAATTGGTTTTAGAGGGGAGGAAGTTCCACTTTTTGATGAAATGGTACCACAACATCCAGAAGAACCCACACCATCTGCTGATACACCATCATCTAGTTCTTCACATGGTTTCATTTCACAAACACATCAAAAATCACCAACACCATCTCCAGTACCATCAGCAACACCACCACCATCCCCACATCATATATCACAAACCCAATCACCTCAGACAATGCAGGAGTTGAAAGACAAGGTGAAGTTCTTAGAGAATGCTCTTAAAAGTCAAAATGAAAGGTTTTCTCAGATCAACATCAAATTGGTCAAGAGGGTTAAGAGATTGGAGGGTGAAGTGAAGAAGTTAAAAGGTAAAAAGTCTGCAAAGGTTGTTTTATCTAGTTCTTCACAGTCAGATGCTGATAGGATAGATCACTCTTCCAAAAAGGGGAGGAAGGATAGGTCTGAAGATGAGGAAGAAGAGGAGGAACAGGCTCAATTTGAATTCCATGATGGAACTCAAGTTTATGATGAAGAGCCTGTTGGAGCAGGGCAAGAGCCTGTTGGAGCAGGGCAAGAACCTGCTAGGCCAGAAGAAGAGTCTGCTAGGAGAGAAAGGCTATTGGCTATGGGGTATAAAGGGTCTGCTGAGAGAGTGTACAAGAGAAAGAGGGTTTTTATTGCTGATGAGCAATCTTCTGCTCCATCACAAGATTCACCTCCAAAGGATAAGGGCAAAGGTATTCTGATTGAAGATGAGCCAAAGTCCAAGAAGTTGAAAAGAACTCAGCAAATTCAGATGGCTTTAGGAGAAGAAGAGGCCAAGAGGGTTCATGAAGAAGAGCTAAAAGCACTTGAAGCTTCAAGAATGCTTGAAGTAATGAAAGAGCAGAAAGATGCTGAAGATGCTGCTCAAGCTCTTATTGATTCTCAAGCTGCACAAATATTTGATGCACAACTGCAATGGATTATCTCTATTGATCCAATTGTAAGAGGTCAAGCCTCTGTGTATATGGATGATGAGTCTCTCAGTGTAGAAGAAAAGACAGCCAAGCTTGAAGAATTCATCACCAAAAAGTATAGAGAAGAAGCCTTAAATGATGTATTTCAGCAGATCATGCAGTATAAGGAGAAAGGGTTTAAATTGCCACATGATCAGAAAGAGCAGATGAAGTTCTTCAAGTTATATCTGAAAAGGTCAGCAAATTGGAAGGATCATCAACTCAAAAGAAAATCATTTGAAGAGTTGCAGCATCTATACATTGAAGCATACAAGAAGAACCACTGCACTCCTCCTGAACACACACAAGAAAGGTCTTCAAAGAAGAAGGAAGATGCTCAGATGAAAGAAGTAGCAAAATTGGACACAGAGCAAGTAAGTAAAATGTTGATAACTTTACCTACTATCATACATGCTGATCCAATTAGGTCTAGACACCCTATAATTGATTGGGAAATACACCATGATAGATTTGGTAAGTCATGGAAAATATCAAGGGTTGGGGGACAGTCTGCTATCTTCAAGAATTTTGAAAATTTAGTTAGAGCATCTGATAGAGCAGATTTGGAAGAATTGTGGAATCTAGTGCAGATTAGGCTAGCCACAAATTCTAGCAATGATGTTAAGGAACAGGAATTATGGGTTGAATTCAATAGGATGTTTGATCCTGATCCCAAAGATGATTATTGGAAGTTTCCATATTATGATCCATCTACAACCTGGGAATTCCTAAGTCATTGCAGTGTTCATCATTTGTACACATCAAGTGGGATTGAACTCTTTATGTTGGCTGAGAAAGAGTATCCACTTAGTTATGAAGTGCTCTCAACTATGATCTCCAAGAGGTTAAGGTGTGACAAAGATGATGAAAACTCAGAAATTGTTCAAAGTTTGCTAAGGAGCATATTTGAACAATGTGAAAGAAAAAGGAAGGATAGAAAGTAAGGGTTTTTGGAAGAGTTCTCAAATCCTCAAGGTATGTATTTTATTCATCAGAAACTTGTGTATTTTAATGGAAATAACAAGTTTAGGGGAGGATTGTTGGGAATAAAATGATCAAAGTCAAAGAGCCTGCCAAGTCGATGAAGAGCCTGCTAGTTGATTTTGTTATGTACGAAGATGTTCTACCAGTACCTTCTGGGTAGAAGGTACTGCTAGCTAATGAAGAGCCTGCCAAGCTTATGTCAAGTCGATTAGATATTTTGTAATAGATATTTAGTTGAATTATTAGTCTTTGTACATTGTTATACGTTATGTAGAAGTAGAATAGTCTTCTGTGGTGACAGAAGAATATATCAGAGTGTACATGGGTAGTTGTATTTAATTGTAGGCGCCAATATAGTCAAAGTATAGTATTATATTCATCTACTTGACAACATGTAATAAGATATCCTTATCTTATAAAAGGATATCTTAGTCACTTCTTTATGCATGCAATCTTTCACAACCAATAACCACAAACCAAACTATCTCTCAAGTAACTTAGTTACTTCGAATCACAAATCCTTTTTACAATCATAGATTCAAGATTACTTTGTAATCCCGGTGATACTTAGATCATCCGTATTATTTCATCAATAATATTGAATCGTTTTGTATTAACCAAAGTTGTGTTGTTTGTTCATTACATTCACTCATTTACTTAAACTCACCACCTTGTGTTCTTTTAAAGTGTGTTGTAGTAGATTCCGCATGCTAAACACATTCAATACATAAATATCTCTCAAACACATTACTAAGATTCATATCCCAAGTGTTTGAACTTCAAGAACAATAACAAAGCGTTCCACACACACCATTAAGGACAAATTTCCGATACCAATTATAGAAGTGTTGATTGATGAATTGTATGGTAATACTATTTTTAATGCTCTAAAAGAATAATCAATAAATTCATACGACCGAGAATACGTAAGCCTATTGGGGCGTACACGTATACACCGAGGAATATGTTTTAATAAAGGGATAATTCAAAAAATGCCCCGGCTGCCCAAGGCGTGAGACTATCTAGACAGAATCTTTTGTGTTTGCTTTTCTAGACCAGTTGCCTTGGCAACTTGAAATTAGCCAACCATATGCCACCACTTGTCCGACATGAAGGCCGCCAGTTGCCCAAAAAGTACACTAGTTGCCCAAAAGTACACAAGTTGCCTTACCTTGTAATCCATAAAGTCACACTTGTCACTTGCAGATTTTAGTTGCCCAAAAAGTACTGGTTGCCCTGGTCTAGAAAAGAAAAAGAAAAAAAGATTTTGTCTAGATAGTCTCACGCCTTGGGCAACTGGGGCATTTTTGAAATTATCCTTTTAATAAATATAAGTAATATATTAAATGTTGTATATTAATTATAACATTTACATAACAAGTGAGGGACTTGTTAGTTTGAAAATAAAATCCGAGGGGTGTTTGTTTGTAAGGTCGGCCGAACAAGGGAAAAACAAAGGGGTGTTTGTTTGTTTGTCGCCTAAGCTATGTAATTAAGTTGTATTGTACAAAATTAATTAACTAAGGATCAAATCGCAATTCTAGAATAGGGTGTTCGACCGACTTGTAAATGTTAAAGGGATTAAGAAAGCAAACTTTGTAGAAACTAGAATGGGGGGTTGAATAGTTTCACCATTTTAGTTACATTTTAAAACAAAATATTATTTTCAAAAACTTTTTGATTCGAAGTTATGTGATATCAGTCAACAATATATAAACACAATAAATATGAACAAGTACAATATAAATGAAAGGATAATAAAGAGAAATAACAATCAAACCAATACGCAGAGATTTATAATGGTTCGGCTACGAAGCTCTATCTTTGCCTTACTTCACTCCCCAAGTATCACAGTCGAGAATTCACAATCCCTATGTCAACAAACTCCCTTCAGGCGGAGAAAACCGTACAACGTCACTTACACCGATTTCTGACACTAAGCTAAATGACGAGTTCTAATCTTAGCTAGAACCAATCTACACTCACACTACCGATATACACACAACACTTCCGAACTTATTCAAAGTCCGGATCTACCAATATTACAACAATAGAGATTAATAGAGTTTAGATCGAGAAGAGAATCGTAACAAAGGTTACGTATAGAATGCCTATTCTATAACACTTTGTTTCTTGGCGAATACGAGCGTTCTTCTCTTAGCACTTTGAAGAATGAAGGAGTGTGATCACTTATAAACAAATAACAACAAGTTAATGTTATTAAAGAAGAGAGAATAAGAGAACAAAAATTTTGTGTGCTCAAAGAGGTGTGAAAATCAGTTGGAAATGGTCCAGTATTTATAGGCAGGAGGAGCGTGGACGGTCCCATATATACTCGGGACCGTCCCCTATAAGGGACTGTCCAATATGCGCTCCTCTTTTTGTCCTGTTGTGGTGAAATATTTTTCTGGTGAAGGTAGGATTTTTGTGGGTAGGAAAAACCAGATTTTTGAATATAATTTCTTATTAAAACATTTATTTATAATTACAAAATAATTTGTATAATTTATTTTGTAAAAATGTTTTGTCATATTTATAAAAATATGAGTTTTAAGGATAAAAATATTTCTTTGGTCACTTAACTAGTTTATAATTTTTATCTTTAATAGATGAAAAATTAGTTGGTTTGAAAAAATAAAATGATAGACCCAAAATAAGTGTTTTGGTTTGAGTCATGACAAATGAGGTGTTCGGGTGTGAAAGTAGTAGAGGTGATAATTTGTGTTCAAAATCATAAAATATGCTTTTATGGGTTAATTTGTAAAAGATTTGGGCGCATTCAGCTCCTCATTTTTTTGAAATAGGCATGTATGAGTATGACCATTTCAAAAATTAAATGAGCATTAACGGACACATATTTTTTCTTAATTGGACAACATATCAATTATTTTCATAAAAAACTTTATAAATATACCAAATTTATCCTACATACCAAAGGAATCATCCCTTCCATCCATTTAAAATGATATCAATTGTTGATATTAAAAGAATTTTAATATTTCACCTATTTTTAACAATTTAAATATCTCTTAAACCGTTAATCGTTAAGCGAAAATAATTACACCATCGCGACGAGCATTTAATTATCTTTCTATAGACGGGGACTTTGATATACTTTCGACAAATTTTTTTTTTCGTTTTCTTCACGTTTTTTTTTTCTTTCATTTTTTTTTTCATTATTAAATTTGTATGAAAAATCACATGTGATATTAGTGTTAAATCACATATGATATGTAATATCACATGTGATATTAGTGTAATATCACATGTGATATTTTCATGCAAATTTCAGTAACGAAAAAAAAAAACGTAAAAAAGTGAAAAATACGAAAAAAATAATTTTGTCGAAAGTATATCAAAGTGCCTATCTATAGAAAGATAATTAAATGATTGTCATAACGGTATATTTTTTTTCGCTTAACGATTGACGGTTTGAAAAATATTAATATTTGAAAAAAAAATGATAAAAATGCGTTTTTGAAATTGTTTTAATTAATATCATCCATTAGATCAAACGATCTTAAATCATATAATATATTTAGTTATTTATATATAAATCAGATGTTAATTTTAAATATATTTTTTTTTCTTATTTTAAGTCTTTTTTTAAAACGACTCGTATAAGATGAGCACTTTTGACATGTGTTAATTCATGCCCAAGCCCGAGCTCAGAATTTTCAAACATGTTCTTTCTTCTAAACCAAAAAATAAAATAAAACTAGGGCACATAACATAACAAACCATAACCACCTTCTCTTTACCCCCAACCATTTTCACACACACACACAGAGTACCTTTACCCATCATTCAATCCAAAACAATGACACGGTCGGCAGGACAGAAGCGACGAAGGCAAGTTTCGGAAGCTACTCGGATTCATATCCGAAGTACACTTGAAAACTTTCTAGCTTCAAATGATGACGGTAATAAATTCCGGGTTTCTAATAAAATTACTTTTCTAACTATAAAATATAATAAAGTTCAAAACTTTAGCATAATGGGTATGAAAATAATAAATTTAAACAATAATATATTATGGGTTTTTAATAAAATTACATTTTAAACTAGAAAAAATAATAAATTTCCAAACTTTGATATAATGGGTATGAAAATTTTATGACATGGTCATAGGATCCTAGAAATATGTTTTGAAACATTAACACAATTGTTTAAATACTTTATATTGAGGTTTGAATGAATTGGGATACTCTGTTCTGTCCGTTAGTAAGAGTTTTTGTTCGAGTATATTAGGGGTTGTGATATAGATTAGGATGATCTTTTTAGCATATGTTAGACTAGCTTTAATGGTTTTTGGTGATCTGTCACGTCTATGCTGAAGTAATCTTGACAAAATGGTTCAGTGATTTTTTATTTGTTGTTTGATAAGTAATATTGGTTTTTTATGACGGGAACTCTAAATTTGGACATGATAGTAGAATCTGGTTGGGTCGTTATACTTATAACAAGTAGGAGATTGTATCTTGCATTTAGTATACTGTGTTTATAGGTTAAACTTAAAGCTAAGGCACTCGATATCAAATGTGAAAAACTACAGTATAACATATAAGAGCCCATGTGACATGGTAAAGATTGGAAGACAAACAGATATAATTATCTAAGCCAAAGTGGTAGCTAAGGTGTTATTAATATTTAATGTCGCTTGCGCATATGTACCATCCCCCCTGTGTAAAGGATTCTATTTCAATTCAGTCCAGTGAAACATATCTGCCCCAATGGACATCTTTATGAAGTAGGTATTTCTTTGACATTGTCCCTGAAGTTGAACAATGAGACATTATAATAGAAGTTATTTTGCTTATATACAGCATATTTGCAGTTTTTGTTACTTTACTAGCTACTACAGGATTGAAAATCATGCAGCTTCCATGTAATGATTTCAGTGTATACATTTGATGCTGGCTTATCAAACTTCGACCGTGCTGAGGTGCACAATCTGTGCAGTCAGATGGGATTGAAATCACTTAGTCATGGGTGAGTATTGTTTGTAATGCACATGGAAACAATTTTATAACCTGCTCTCGGTCTTATTTTACTCGTAATATTATCAAATAAACTTTTCATTTAGTTTAGTTAGTAGTCTACTTGTAGTAGATTTGTGATTGTGGGTAATTTTGTGGAATCTCTAACGAAACTCATTTGTTCTAGGTCTGGAAAAAGGTCTGTTTCAGTTCACAAGGGCAAAAAGAAGATGAGAGTGGCCAAGGTAAAGGCCATCGAGAAGATGAAAAAGGCCGTCGAGAAGATGAATAAGGCCGGCGCGAAGAGGGATCCCATTTCTTTTAAATTTTCAGAAGAGGGTAAAGAAGTTTTGACGGACTTTTTTTCCCTTTATCCACCTGGTGAACATGGGGAGGCTGAAAAGACTGCAACCACCTCTAGTAAAAATATTGGTAAAACACAAAAGACTGATGACTTTCTCTGCAAACCTAAAATGGAAAAGGCTGAAATTGCAAAGAAGCTAGAATCGGTTACTGCCAGGATGGAATCAGACCTCAAGTTGAAACAGGTTTTTTTTTTTTTTTTTTTTTTTTTAAATTTTTTTTAAATATATATATATATATATATATATATATATATATATATATAATATATATATATATAGAGAGAGAGAGAGAGAGAGAGAGTAGATATGGATACTTGACACTTCTGTTATAGACGTCTACTTACTTACATGATATATATTTGCGCTTGCAGATTACCGAAAATAGATCTAAACTTCCAATTGCATCCTTTAAGGACGTTATTACATCAACGATAGAATCTAATCAGGTATGACTGCTCACTTATGTATCACATATGTTATATCTATATCTTATTGGATGTACAAATGAAAATAATGTGAGGTTATGTACATCCATACATGTCTTTGTTTTAAGTCATACTTTATGTATGTGCATGTATGTAGAATGCGAGATTTGTTTGTTACTGGGATTATAACAGCTTTGTGTCTGTTGCCTTGGTACATATGTTATATCTATATTTTATTGGATGTACAAATGAAAATAATGGGAGGTTATGTGATGTACATCCATACATGTCTTTGTTTTAAGACATACTTTATGTTTGTGCATGTATGTAGAATGCGAGATTTGTTTGTTAACTGGGATTATAACAGCTTTGTGTCTGTTGCCTTGGTACAGATAGTTCTTATATCTGGTGAAACTGGGTGCGGGAAGACAACACAGGTTGGCATTACCTTTACAATACTACAGTTGTTTCATTGTAAGGAGTATCTAAATTACTACTTTTGTAGCAATATAATATGACTTACAGGTGCTATGTTCCTATATTGGAAGACAAATAGATCACCTACATGGCTACATATGTAATTAAAAAAGTTGTATGGCCTTTATGTGCCCAATCACTTGAATCCTTATAACTAACTTTTGGTGCAGGTGCCTCAATATCTGTTGGACTATATGTGGAGTAAAGGTGATGCATGTAAGATAGTCTGCACCCAACCTCGACGGATCTCTGCAATATCAGGTAGGTATCCATTACTAAAGTTCTGGGACCTTTCATACCAGTAACCTTATAACAAACTCGTGTGTTATGCTCTATTTTTCTTAGGTTTATACGTTTGTTCATCCATTTTTTGTAGTTGCCGAAAGAATATCTTCTGAAAGAGGTGAAAGTATTGGAGACACTGTTGGATACAAGGTACTTTTAAAGTTGGTATACATATGCTGTTATGTACTGTTACTGCTTGTGCATCTATAGTGTACCTAAATCCCTGAGAGTGAATAAATTATCCAGTTCAATAATCTTCCAGACGTGTAGTCATTTGCAGTTAAAAAAAATAGAAGGTATTATATGCATGCCATCTTTACTTCAAATTTCTTACAGTAAAATAGATGGGATCTTAATTCTGACTTCTATAGTTTCCTTGATTGAAAATGAGTAATTTTTAATTGTTATCTTGTGGCAAAGAAACAAAAAGTCAAAAGAAAGACATCTGAGGTTAAGTTTATCAAGTAAGTCACCAAATTCCACACTATAAACTATAAAGGATGTTGCATTGATAAAAACTCTTGGAAAAGACTAAAGAGATGCAGTTCAACATAGGAAATTTGCCAATTAAACTGCAGTATTTTCCAGATAATGATATACACACCGAAGTTTGCTTGATATGTATTGCAATAGTCTTAATTCACAAGACCTCACTACATAAACGTAAGGCACTAGATGCTTCCGTAGTAGCAAGTTGGTTAATTACATTGTTGTTGTGAACCTGTATGCATAATTGCATATTGGCAACTTACACCAGCTCTGCAAGGAGTTTCCAAAAAGTATGCTCGTGGATTGCAGTTTTGAATGTTAATCCCAGTTACAAGACACAAGGGCATGCTTTTAGATCTGTTTTCTTGGTCTTATGCATTTTTGTTTCATATGCTGCCATGCGTTGTATGCCTATATGTCCCTTTTTGTTCCTTACTCTTTATGATGATATTTGTCTCTTGCCTGGTTTTTGTTCTTTATGTGTTCTATGCTTACATAGCTTCTCTTGCCATGTGTCTTATGCTTTCATATCTTCCTCTGCCATGAAGCAGTCTCCTTACCCTCAGGTTTACCCAAGGGTAGGGGTATGATCTTTCTACATTTTTAGTGTAGCAGCTAGGTCAGTTTAAAGATTGTCTCGCCATTCAAAAAAAAAAAAAAAAAGTTTTCTGATTGTTTCATAGCGAATACTGAAAACTTGCCAGGGAAAGTTCAGTAGTAGATTAATGAAGCTATAAGGCGCTTAATCATACTACAGCTATGTGCTTAAATCTGTGTTTTTTTAAAGCTCTCTCTAAAAGTTGTTCCCACTTATTTCATCCTCACTTTTATAATTAATATTAGTAAGGAGTGATTAGTATAATAAACCGTAGTACTTGCCACTTAGTATCTCACCAATCAAGATACTTGCACAATTTCACAAAGAGAAGGCCATAAAGACAGCTAGGCAGTGTTGCGTATGAAAAAAAACTCGAGTTTGCAGTTTAGAGCGTTTAGTTCCTTATTATTTGTCACAAAAGTTTGGTGTTGTATTACTGCAAGCGTGTAGGATCTTTTAGCATATGTCATACATTTCTTACCAGCCTGCACTTCTTTTTATCAAGACAACTTAAATTTAATATCACTTATCTCTTGTGGTGAAAACCTAGATAAGGCTGGAGAACAAAGGTGGAAGACATTCATCGATTATGTTTTGCACGAATGGGGTCTTGTTGAGGGTCATGGTAAGAGCTGGCAACTCTAGGTCTGGAAAAAAAACCTCGGCAAAGAATGTCAAAGACGCATTTCCTGACATTACGCACATCATTGTGGTATTGGTCTAATCTTGTACATCACCTGCAAATATTTGAATTCCTAACGATTAAACCAGGATATTTCTGCAATTTCTCGGTACATGTATATTATATGATCGTTTTAGTTTATACTAGTATGTTGGGAGTATAATTTGTTCAAATATGGAAAGCTAAGACTGTACATTGTCCGTTTAGCATCTCAAGACTCTGATTGTACATTCATGAAAGAGTCTGTATTTAAAAATCCAGTTAAATCTACTATACACTCGACCACTGTAAATGCTTTATGACTATATAAAAGAATAAACGTTTTCCAATGGAATTTATTTTCTAATGAAGCAGCAGATATTTATTTAGGTCGATGTGTTTACATTCATGAACAGGAAACAATGCAAAAACAGACTCTTTTAATGGAAGATTAATCAAGTCTTTTTTGTTGGTTTATACCACTTATATCCTACCCTATATGAAACTCATTGGCTCTTCTATTTGAAAATACATTACATGCTCGAAGAATATCATTCATAACAGTTTTGGCTGTGCATCACAATTATAAATAGAAAATGCATCTTAATTATACTTCTAATCATACTGTTATTGATGGGTTGTCACAAATTTTGCAGGATGAAATTCATGAAAGGGACCGTTTCTCTGATTTTATGCTGGCAATCATCAGGTGTCTTTTACATTGCTTTGATAAAATCACATGCATAAACTCTTGCATGTTGAACAACCCTGGCATACTAATAAGCTTTGGCCTTAGTAATTCTTCTATTATAGTATTAGCATCCAAACAGTTCTAATCAAGGGTTTTTCTTTTGCAGGGATATGCTTCCTTTCTATCCTCGACTACGTGTGGTTAGTACAATTAATATCTTCTACTGTTCTTCAAATATTGATCCATTTTTTGGTTCACAAATATAGAATATCTATAAGAAATTGACCCAAATCTTATTTACAAAGGTATTGATGAGTGCTACACTTGATGCCGATCGGTTTTCTCAGTACTTTGGAGGCTGCCCAGTCATACGCGTCCCTGGGTTCACTTATAATGTAACTTTTTTTCTCTACCCTAAATCATCTTATTTTAGGTCTTTGCATCTTCCATTTTTTAGTGAGTCTGATGCATCTGTGTTTCAGGTGAATAAGCTCTATCTGGAGGATGTGCTTTTGTATGTAAAGTCAAAGTCAACAAAAGTTTCTCATCTTGATGGCACATCGAACACTAGCATGGATGAGGACTCTGATTTTACTGAGAAGTATAAACCTGCCCTTGAAGAGGCTATTAATATAGCCTGGACAAGTGATGAGATGGATTCCCTCGTAGATTTTGTTTCAACTGGTGAAGGATTAGGTGTCCTTAATTTTCAGCATTCTGTGACAGGTGTCACACCATTAATGGTTTTTGCCAGGAAGGGAAGAGTGGGTGATTTGTGCATGCTTATTTCCTTTGGTGCCAATTGCCATTTACAAGATAAAGAAGGGAAAACCGCACTTGCATGGGCTGAACATGAGAACCAAAAAGAAGCTGTTGAGATTCTAAGAAAACATATAGACACAAACTCAGTAGATCCGAAAGAAGAACAACTTGTACTTGATAGATACTTGCAAGACGTAAACCCTGAATTAATTGATGTTATCCTCATAGAGCAATTGCTGAGGAAAATATGTACAGACTCAGAAGAAGGAGCTATTCTTGTTTTTCTTCCGGGCTGGGATGACATAAATAAAGCACGAGACAAACTAAGTTCTAGTCCCTTGTTCAAAGATTCTTCCAAGTTTTTGATATTAGCACTTCATTCTAAGGTTCCATCTTTAGAACAAAAGAAAGTTTTCAAAAGACCTCCTCAGGGGTGCCGCAAAATTATTCTCTCAACAAATATAGCAGAAACCGCTGTAACGATTGATGATGTTGTTTTTGTAATAGATAGTGGAAGGATGAAAGAAAAAAGTTATGACCCTTATAATAAGGTCTCAACTCTTCAATCCTCTTGGATCTCAAAAGCAAGTGCCAAGCAACGAGAGGGTCGAGCTGGACGTTGTCAAGCGGGAGTATGTTACCATCTTTATTCAAAACTTCGGGCAGCTTCATTACCTGAATTTCAAGTGCCAGAGATTAAGAGAACACCACTTGACGAACTATGTTTGCAGGTAATGGTTTCCTTTAACACATGTAGCTGCATATGATAGATAAAACGAAAATAAAATTCAGAACGATGTAGGAAATACTCAAACAAGGGACCTCTTGTTCAGTAATGTGGCATTCAGCTATGAGACTGTTGTTGATAAATTCTGAACCTAATATACCTTATTTAATGATCTCAAGAAGGAAAGTACTTTTATTTAATTAGCACTAGATGGTGGCAGTCTGGCAGATGCCCAGTCTGCCCTCGTAGTGGTACTGCCCATGAATTGAACTTTTAAGCATTGCAATTAGATTCTTCTACACATTGCAATTCCAAGGATGGAAAACTTTTAAGCATTATTCCCTTTCTCTCACAAGTATAGTTTTACAGCCTTTTTTTCTTTTGAATGGCAATTCTAACTATCTCACAATATATACACCACAAACTATCTCACAAGTATAGTTCTTTTTGAACCCACAATCATGTGGTTGGGGAGCTTCTCACACAACAAGGGGTACCATAAGTCCTTTGGTATATAAACTCCCAGATTGTGAGTATCTCAGGGAAGAAAATTGTAAATGCGTGTTATTTGAGCTGTAATCATGTTTTTTTATTATGACTTGTGATGCTTACTCACACTGTATATTTATCTTCAGCAAATTGCAAGTGTTAAAGAGTTTGGAATTCATTTCATCATTTTTATATTGGACCCATTATTAACCAATTTTATAAATTGTTTGTTATTGACAGGTGAAGGTTCTTGATCCGAGTTGCAAAATAGAAGATTTCTTGAAAAAAATGTTAGATCCTCCTGTTTCTGAAGCCATTCATAATGCAGTTAGTGTTCTTCAAGATGTTGGGGCTTTATCACCTCATGAAGAACTCACAGAGCTCGGGGAGAAACTCGGTTCTATACCAGTTCATCCAGTGACTTGCAAGATGCTTCTTTTTGCTATATCAATGAATTGTCTTGACCCTGCTTTGACTTTAGCTTCTGCCAAGGACTATAGAGATCCCTTCACCCTTCCGATATTACTTAATGATAAAAAGAAAGCAACAGATGCTAAACGTGAGTTGGCCTCATTATATGGTGGCAGCGGTGATGAATTAGCAATAATAGCAGCATTTGAGTGTTGGAAAAATGCCAAACACAGGGGTCTGGAAGCAAGATTTTGTTCTCAATATTTTGTGTCTGGAGGCGTCATGAATATGCTACATAGAATGCGTAAGCAACTTCAACAAGAACTTGAAAGAAACAGGTTTATTCCAGCAAGTTCATTGCAGTATAATAAAAATGCTCAAGATATCGGTATAATACATGCAGTTCTTGTTGCTGGTTTATATCCTATGGTGGGAAGGTTACTTCCACCTAGACAAAAAGGAAAATGTGTTATCATAGAAAATGCTAATAATGATAAGGTTAGGTTACATCCTCAGTCCGTTAATTCTAGGTTAACTTTCAAGAAAAAAGATGTTGATCCTTTGGTCATATATGATGAGATAACACGTGGAGATGGGGGTTTAAATATTAAGAGTTGTAGTATTGTTGGGCCACTTCCTTTGCTATTACTAGCTACAGAGATTGCCGTGGCTCCTATTATTAATGATGATGGTATTGAAGATAGTGACGAGGAAGAAGGTGATGATGACCAGGAAATGCCAGCGAGACGTGAAGATAACATTATGTCTTCTCCAGAGAATCTAGTCAGGGTTATTGCTGATAGGTGGCTTTATTTTGAGTCAACTGCTTTGGATGCTGCTCAGATTTACTGTTTGAGAGAAAGGTTGTCTGCTGCAGTTATGTTCAAGGTACAATTTTTCTTCCTGTTATATCCAGTGTATTTTGTTTAGGGTCAAAAGGGTGGGTATGATGACGAGCCAAAAACTAGTAACTTTTGGTATGGGTCAGTTTCAGTTGCTCAGGTTGCTTTTGTCCAAAACATTCATTTTTTTATGAACACTTGGTGTATAAAATATGATAACAAAATTTTATTATCTCAAAAGTAATAATCTAATCATCTTAATAAAATGATTTAAGACGTTTAATGCATAAAAAAATACACTTAAGGCGACGTATACCTGTTGTGGTTTTCTAGCTACTTTTATTTTATATGACGGTAGAGCTAAAACACAACCCAGATCAGCCCCATAATGAGCAAATATCTAAAACAATATCCAAAACTTTGTATGGGTAGAAATGTGTCTAGTTTTGTGTAGTCATATGTAATACTCCGTATTAATCATTGATAAAAAGATTTGGATAATGTAAGCCACCAATCCTGCTGAAAATATTGCTTTCTTTCGTTGAAAATATTTAACATTAATTATGATTCAGATCACGCATCCGGGAAAAGATCTTCCAGAACTTCTTGCAGTCTCCATACAAGCAGTAGCCAACGTATTATCTTATGATGGCCTATCTGGGATCGATGCATCACTGAAATCAGTTGACTCGCTGACTTCGATGGTAAGAGAAACTGATATTGGCCAGCCAGAAAATGACGGATCGAATGTAAGGCTCGGGAGTTCAACTAACCTTGAGTCAATCAACTTTCTTAAATCACTTTTATCAAATGATTCACAACAGAACTTACCAGAAGCACAGGGCGGGACCGGGTCACTTTAAACCTCATTTCCAACATCCGTCTGCATCAACTTAACAAAACTATCATAAAAAATCAGACTTCGCAGGGGAACAGATTTACTAGTGCTCCAAGGGGAGACTCCCATAAACGCCATATTGATGGTTAAGCTGTATAATATGATGTGATTTGGTTAGATCATTGATCTAACGGGTTCCTTACGTTAGGTGTATCAGTTCTTATGTTTCTTGACAAACATTATTTTTAACATATAGCAATTTGAACTTGTTCACAGCCTTTGTAGTGTGCTGTTGTTATGATAGCTCAGAAGTTTCCAGGACTGTCAAATCACTGGTAATGTATTTTTTTGATAAAAGGATGACCCTTTTTTTTCTTGAATGTGAGCGTTTTTTCCCTTTTGGATTCTCTTAGCTCAGAAAAATGTCGAGTCCAACTTAAGTAGAATATATTTTATCATTATTAAGATATCTGCTTCTTTTTCAAGAGAGTGAAAAAATAAGCAGGATACTCCGTATTATTTTTGTTTTGTTAACCAATAAGGTGTGTTTGGTTGAAAAAGAAAATACTCTATAAAATCAAATTAACACAAGAAACATGGGGTGTTTGGATTGAAGGTTGAGTAACTTTCGCTCTCAAGTTTGTACGTTTGGTTGATGACTTTGAGTTTTCAAACAGGTATCAGGTCTACAAAAGTGATCATATATTTAATATGAGCTGAAACATTGTCAAAAAAAGTTTGTGGATGTCAAACTCTCATTTTTGAGTAAGCTAAAAAATTGTCACCACGTAACAGAAAATTTAAATATTATATAATTCATCAGTGAAAACCAAAACATAACCAACGACATTAATGTGAAATCCAATGTCTAAAAAATTAATGACCAAACAACAAACATACAAAATGTTTTCCCCCAACTAAACGCACCCTATGTATCCATACTAATTCGTATTCCAGCATACTATCAAGCCCGTACCTATAATGATTCCCAAATACAAACCAAACCCAACCTAAGAGCCCTTTGAGGGGTGTGGAATGAAATAAATGAATTGAATGATGTATGTTGTTGTTTGGTTGGTGATAGGCCCACCACAATGGAATGAAAAGGTACATTGATACCTTTAGGGCCCGTTTGGTTTCGTAAAAGGATTTGGAATTCGATTCGGATTCGATTTAGAATGAAAGAAAGTGAGGTAAGAGAAGAAAATAATACTTTATTAAAATGTTTATTTTAATATTTGATAAATAATATTTTATTGATTTTATAATTAATGTTGATGTATGATTTGACTATAAATAATGTTTTAAAATTAAAATGAAAATAGAATGTGAGAGGAAGAGATAAAGGGCCCACAGGTTTTGGATGATACCACTCTTGCTTGTAAGGAATCTAAAAAGCCATATTAGTGGGTATCGAAAATATCAACTAGAGTAACCAAACATTGTATATGACAATGATACCCAATCATTTCATTCAAAACCCTCAAACCAAACGGGCCCTTAGATTCATTCCATACTAAAATGGTGACTTTTGTTATTTATTTATTTATTTATTTATTTATTATTATTATTAATATTTTGTCTTTTACTCTTTTTTAGTGGTCCCAACACATTATCATATATTTATTGTATATTTTAAAATTAATAATTTGAGTTTTAATATATATTTTAAATTTTAAAACAAATATTATCTAAATCAATCAATCATTTTCTCTCTTCTCATTTTCTTTCAAACCAATCTCAAATTCAAATATAATTTTAAACCCACTTACAAACCAAACGGGCCCTAAATATTCATTCCAATTGTCATAACTCATAACCTTTTGAGTAAATTACACGTATCGGATTGTCTTTGTCTAAAATATCATCTACAGTCCCTGAAAATTTTTATTCGCATGTATAGCGTCTGACTTTGTAAAAAATTACATCAGTCGTCCCTCTTAGAAATGTTGGTGTTATTATTCTTCATAATTAGAGACTGCTGGTGTTATTGTTTTTAATTTTATTAAAAACTATTCGTAGCTTAGTGACCAACCATGCAAAAAAATCATTTCAAGGACCACAAGTGTATTTCTAAATAAAACACAAAGACAATTCTCGAAATTTACTCCAAATATAATAATGATTACCTTTCAAACCAAATACTCCCTAAGAACACAAGGTGCAGTGAGCACCCCAACTTACTCATTTGGGCCGCACCGGTGCAACATCACTTTAACAAACCTCCACAACTAACCCTCCATCACTAACAACTGACCACAACTTACTAATTTGGGGCCCACCACTTACAACTTTATTTTTTTATTCAAATTTTCAAATAAACTAAATTCATTTCATTAAAATTAAAAATACAATACAACACAATAAAAAATATACAAAACGTAAAATAACGATACGGTAAAAAAAACGCAACTTAAGAAATACATCAAATTATAGCGAAACTAATTATTCAGATTCTGCTGTTGAATTTGTTCCCATTGATGTCGTTGCCAAACATGCTCGATGAGACAACGTTGAAGCTTTTCGTGTTGGCGTTTATCATGTAATTCTTTGGCTTTTCTTCTTTGCACTGCGCAACGCTCAATCCACGTATGTTGTATATTTGGTTGCGGAGAAATATAAATTTCGCTAGCTTCGGATATCGAAAAGTTTTGATCTTTCAAAATCATGTTATGCATTATGATGCACGAGTACATGATTCTCCGTAACTTGCCCACAGTATATGCACGCGCCGGTTGGGCAATAATATGCCAACGTCCTTGGAGGACACCAAAAGCTCTTTCGATATCTTTTCGAGCACTTTCTTGTTTCGCTTTAAATAAGGCATTTTTTGGGTTATTTGCAACCGTAAATGATTTGACAAAAGATGCCCACTCTGGGTAAATTCCGTCAGCTAGATAATACCCATGGTTAAATGTACGTCCGTATACTTCAAACGGAACCTCAGGGGCGATGTCATCAAGCAGGTCGTCGAATAACGGAGAATTATTCAAAACGGTAAGATCGTTATTCGCACCCGCTACCCCAAAAAATGCATGCCAAATCCACAAGTCGTATGACGCAACGGCTTCAAGCATTATAGTTGGATACTTTTTATCATCTCTGTGAAATTGCCCTTGCCATTCTTTCGGACAATTTTTCCATTCCCAGTGCATACAATCGATGCTTCCCAACATTCCCGGTATCTTATGAACCGTGTTATGTGCGTGGTACAAGTTGCGAATGTCATTCTCGTCTGGTTTTCTTAAAAACTCCTTCGCATACAACTGGATTATGCACATAGTAAAAAAATCTAGACAATCGCGTGCACAGTGTTCCCCTATTTGTAAATACTCATCTAATGCATCAGCTGCTATCCCGTAAGCCAATTGGTGCAGGGCACATGTGCATTTCATAATGACACTAAAACTCATTACACCCGCAGCATTGGGTCGGACTCTAAAGAAATCAAAAAGCTTGGGAAGAGGATGATGAGTTTGAATATATGTTTCAATACCTTGTATTATTTCTAAATATAGTTTACGGCTCATACGAAAGCGACGCCTAAAATTTTCTTCAGTATATTTTGGGTTGTAACCAAAATAGTCAGCCATTAGACGTTCTTCAGCAATGTCACGTTCACGGGGGATGTATCTACGGTGGCATGAAGGTCCGGCTTGTTGTTGTTGGAACGATTGTTCGAACTCAAACTCTTGGAGAATCATCTCTAGCTCCGTTATCTCTTCAAGATCACTTTCACCGGAATAAGATGAATTGCTCATGTTTCTTGCTTTATGTAAGTGTTTTGAAATAAAAGTTGTGTAGAATTTGATAAAATGTGTAATATTTATAGTGTGTAATATGTGTATTTAAGGGAAGAAAAAGGGATGGTTTTTAAACCGTTGTCCAACGTTCCATCTGACAAGAAGTACATGCATTTGCCTCGTCGTGCAGACGACGAGGTTGGCTATGGCAAAAAAAAAAACGAAGGGTCGTGGTGTGGTGAAGAGGCTCGGCAAAGTGCCAAGCTGGACTGACGAGGTATAAATTGAATTGCACCGGGTGCTCTAATACTTTTGCAAATGAGTTTCGCTATATGCTCGTAATTTATGTACCTACTCATTCTTTTACACACACAAATATATAATATGTTTTTTTTTTTTCATTCATTATTTCTTTATATTGAAACCGTCAATCTTACCACTTAGTCAGAATTCTAAATAGCAGAAAAATATATCATTTCTTTTTGGAAATTACTATATATATAATTTACCGTTTAATCTGGCGTCGTTTGATTCCCGTAATCTATACGTCACCTTTTCGTCACTCATTGGGAGCCCAACCCGTTTCTTTGCGAGCCTAAGTTGTTACACCCCTTGACCGCTTAGGCCAAAAATTCAAAACTTTTTGACTTTGTACGCGGAAACGCTTGAACCATGACCCATACATGAACAAAAGACTTTAAATATCGACAATACCAAAAGTAGTCTACTCAGACTAAAAGTAGTCTACACCGACCAAAAGTAGTCTACACAGACCCAAGTAGTCTACACAGACCAAAGTAGTCTACACAGACCCGAAAGTAGTCTACATAGACCAAAGTAGTCTACATAGACCAAAGTAGTCTACATAAACTGAAAGTAGTCTACACAACTGAAAGTAGTCTACACAACTTGAAAATAGTCTACACAACTTGAAAGTAGTCTACATAAGACCAAAAGAGACCCGTGACGACTTATATCCATGCCAACTCACTCAAATCCATTAACATAACATACAAAATCATTTACATAATCAATCAACCCGATTTACTACCCACAATGGGTAAAAACACTCTTATCCCAAACACCCCTTTAACTGCATAACCCTTTTTAACATCCTTTTTGACCCATTTTCCGGAAAGACAACTTCTATGACCCGACAATCAATGAAACTTTCCAGATTTCATTAACACATCATAAACATCATTTTCATACAAAAACATTAACCGTTTGACATCCCGGAAGAGTGCTTTACAAATTAGACGGGTCATGCACATAACCCGTTTTGACCCATTTTCACTACAAACAACCCATACGACTTCCATTTTACACCAAACTTGACTAACTTCATTTATTTAACATATCAAACACGCTCCAACAACACTTGACCCGTTCACTACCCAAAATGGGTAGATTTACAACTAAACCAAACGCCCCTTTTACTTTGTGCATAAACACATAAACTACACTTCGACTCATCGTTAGACTCCCAAACTTTACGACGACCTCGACACACATTATACAAACCAAAAGAAAGACTCTCGGGGGTACAACATTGACTCAAGCTCGGTATTCTACCTAGCTCCTAATACTTATTATCTCCCGAATCCGCTTCCAAATCCCTATGCTATAATCCAAGCCAAGTTATCCTCATCGCCATTAACCTACAAAACGTTGACAACTAAAAGAATAAGCTTACGCTTAGTAAGTAAAACGATAATCACATAACATCATACTTCAAATCAAACACATAAGCATCACATATCTCCAAACACTTACTTAGCTACTCCACTCTCTAATTCTTGCATAATCACCTAACATCAACTTACCATCACAACCAAATTCACCACTTAGATCCTATTCATCCTAGCACATAAGCACATATCCAATCTCTTATCACTAACCACAAAACATACATAACACATATATGTTAGACATCCATATAATACATGCCATCATCATTTTACTTACCTTGGTCCAAGCTAAACAACATCAAGAACATCATCAACAATACAATCTTCCATCATCATCATCATCCTTCATAACTAATCAAGACCTAATAACATAATAATCAAATACATAAACAAGGGTTAACAAAACCCATCAAAACATAATCATCTTCTAACCCATATCATCATATGATCATATCCACATCATATGATGATTTCCCACTTAACTCATAAACTATAACTTCACTAATAATAAGATCATAGACACTTACTTGCAATGATCATAGCTAGGGGAGACTATAAACATCAAGACTTGATCATCTTCTTTCTTGATTCATCACTTAGCTAGTTTCCCTCCCTTTTCTTCTCACTAGAAAACCGGCCTTCTCCTAGGCTCAAGAATAATATGGAAATGTCTAGATTTTGCTAGATATAATAGTTAGGTACAAGTTTGGGTTGATGGCAATAATGGCCCCTCTAGTCTCTTTTCTTCTATTTTGGCCACACTAACTTATAACACATAACTAACAATTGGCAACTTAGGTCCTTCTAGTTTATACATCACATTTCATATTACTACATGAGTCATACTTTGACTACTAGTTTGACCATCGGGTTTGACTTTCCACGTAACTTCGTTGACCAACCAATTACATCCAACCTTAGCATATTTCATCTAGGGTGGGCCTAGTCGTAACCGGGATACGGGTCTAACATTTGTGAGCCTAAGTGGCCTTTTTTTTTCCTTTTTCTTTTTTTTTCTTTTTTTTTTCCTATATACAAACCGCCAGTATTTTGATACATATCTGTTTCGTTGTTGCCTGCGTTTCATTTCCTTCCTTGCTGGGTTTACTCCGTCGTTTTCGGTAGGTTAATTTTTGCTTTGTTGTTTACTGTTAATGTTTAATTGTTTGCTGTTAATGTTTAATTTACTCCTTTTGTAGCCTCTCTATTTCTTATCCTTAGATGTTAATCATTGAAATTAATCTGAAATTACTTCTCCTTAGTTTTAATTACTTGATTTATTCGTGAACAACCGTTACTGACATGTTCTGTTATATTATGTGTTGCCCAATTTTTAGTAACCGAGTTTTTGGTTTACTTTTAACTTGCTTGCTTATATAACCATGAAAACCAAAAGAAAGATGTATGTAGAATTGATAAGGGTTTGTTGGGAATTAAATATTCTGAAGATTAATATCGGGAATTAAAGGATTAGAAGATCAGTTCTACTCAAAGAAATACTCTAAGTATCATTCTACTGCTAATGCAATTGATTCTACTGCTAGCGTTAAACATTCTACTGCTGAATGATGCTGCTGCTAGTGAAGAAGATTCTACTGCTGAGTGGATAACTATTAAAGTATTCTACTGCTGGTTGGATAAGTGTACGAAGATATTATGTGTATAATAGTCAACAATGCACGGTAGATAATATATTTAGACAAAGTGTTTTGTAACAAGTTGTAAACACAGATACATGTTGTATCTTAATGACTGACACTCTTAAGCATGTGTTCGATTAGACTTGAAAATATTGTAAAGATCTCTCTTGGACTATAAAAGAGAAATCACAGGCTTAGATATTGTACACATTAATTAGAACATAACTGTTAAGAACATAGAACAAACATAACAATATCATAAGTGATAAGAAACATAAGATTCAAGGTTTTTGTAACCCTAGTGATAGTGAAGATCACTCGTATTATTTTGAATAATATTGAATCGTTTGGTGATAATCTTTCTTTGTTCATTGTTCTTCAACAAACATAACTGTTCCATTTCCATATCCAAATAACCTTCTAAGTGTGGTTAAGTAGATTCCGCATACTTAATCATATTAACTAAACATATCATATACACAAAGCAACAAAGGTTTAACAAACTTATAGTGTATCGAACCTTAATCCTCAATTGGTATCAGAGCAAGGCTGATATAGTTGATTTAGAAGAAGAAGAAGAAGAAATGGACGTTGAATCTATTCAGACCAATGTTGCTGCAAAACTACCCATGCTCAAACAGAATGAGTTTGAGATGTGGAGGCTGAGGATAGAGCAATATTTCCAAGTGCAAGACTATGCACTTTGGGAAATTATTGAAGATGGAAACTCTTACCAGCCTACAACTACTACATCAACAGTGGATGGCAAAGTGGTGACAACTCTGCAACAACACCCAACATCTGCAGAAGACAGAATAAAGAAGAAAAATGACTTAAAGGCAAGAAGCATGCTGATGATGACCATTCCCAATGATCAACTTCTAAACTTCAGCAAGTTCAAAGATGCCAAGTCATTATTTGAAGCTATTGTTGCCAGGTATGGTGGAAATGAAACCACCAAGAAAACCCACAAGACACTGCTCAAGCAGCAGTTTGAAAACTTCTCCTCTACCAACAATGAATCTCTTGACCATATGTTTAATAGGCTTCAGAATATTGTGAACCAACTTGCTATTCTTGGGGTTGAAATACCTCAAGAAGATTTGAACTCAAAATTCCTGAGAAGCTTACCAGAAGAGTGGGCTATACATGTTGTAGTCTGGAAGAATAAGCCAGACCTTGATACAATGGAACTGATAGACTTGTATAGCAACTTTAAGATTGTGGAGCAAGATTTGAAGAAAAATGGAGGTACTAGTTCTAATACTGGGAACATGGCATTTATGTCAACTCCTAGTACCTCAAAATCAAGTGAAGAGGTGAAAGTTGTTGATGGTGTTGGTGCTGCTATTTCATCAAGCAGTACCATGGGTATTTTGGATGAGAAGACTTGTTGTGCTTTTTTAACAAGTAGAAATGATGGGTCCATGCTCACTTATGAAGACCTCCAAGAGATCAATGATGATGATCTGGAGGAAATGGACCTAAAATGGCAAATTTCTCTTCTTAGCATGAGGGCTAAGAAGTTCTATCAAAGGACGGGGAAGAAGCTCATAATCAGCAACACTGATACTGCTGGTTTTGACAAGTCAAAGATAGAGTGCTATAACTGCCACATGATGGGGCACTTCTCAAGAGAATGTAGAAGGCCAAGGCAGCAAGATAGCAAGAACAAAGGTTTTGGAAGCACATCTAAAACAAGGGAGGTTTCTGAGCCAAACTCAAAAGCTATGGTAGCTATTGATGGGCTAGGTTTTGATTGGAGTTTCTTGGCTGATGAAGAAGAAGATTCTTCACAGATGGCACTCATGGCTTTCTCTACTGAGGTACAAAATCATAAAGTTTGTTCTAATACTTGCACAACTCTTTCAGAACTACAAACTTTAATCAAACATTATGATGACCAAAAGAAAGTCCTAAGCAGAACTCAACAAGACTTAGTAGACTATAAATGTGGTTTAGAATCCCTAGAGAAGCAGATCATTCATTACAAACAAAATGAATTTGCTTTTTCTGATGACAAAGCTCTTCTTAGACAAGACATATTCTTTAGAGATGCTGAAATTAAGCTTTTGAGAGAGGCTTTTGATAGGGTCAAAAAGGAAAATGGAAACATTCACTTAACTACACAAACACTAGAACATGCTTCTAGAGGTGTGACTAACATGATAGAATGTCAAGTGATTAATAGAGCCAAGTCAGGGTTAGGATATAATGCTGTCCCACCCCCTTACAGAGGAATCCCTAAACCCCCAGGGATTGATCTAGAAAATTCAGGTGTACCTGAATTTCAACAACCTGAGCTACAATATGGTGTTCAGCAAAAAACAAAGCTAGTTGTTGATGAACCTAAGAAAGTAAGTGAAAGTTTAAGTAAAACTTCACTTCCTGAGGACAAGGTGTCCTCTGATAGAAGATCAGATAGAGTAGTCATTGAAGACTGGGTATCTGATGATGATGAAGAAGAACAGGTTATGTCTAAACCTGAAGTGGTTAAGAAAGCAGGAACAAGTGTTCCTAAGATAGTCAAACAAGATGCTGTTAGGCCTAAATCAAACATTAAACATGTTAGGCACTCAGTTAAATATTGTGAACAATACAGAACCACAAATAAGCCTAAAGGCAACCAAAGGAATTGGAATGGCCTTAAGTCTCACCAACTAGGTGATGACTTTGACTTTTATAACAAAGCTTGTTTTCTATGTGGAGAATTTGACCATCTTGCAGCTTTCTGCAACCTAAGGGTATCTGGGTATGCAAACAATAGGGTGAATTACAAAAGGCAAACTCCTCAATTTCATTTTCACTCTAAGTCTAAGAGAACAAAACCCAGAGCAGTTTCAAAAGCAGTTTCTACTGCTAGGCAAGCAGTTCCTACTGCTAGACCATACATGACTGTTAACCCAAGACCAACAGTTAAAAATGCAAAATCAACTTACAAAAATGCATCAAAAACTGTTAAAAGGCCCATTCAATCAAAAGCAGTGGTCCAAAAACAAGTTTGGAAACCAAAGGGAACAACTACAAAGCTAGCAGTTTCTACTGCTAAGCATGTAGTTCATACTACTGCTTGGGAAAATAGGGCAAATGCTGTTAAGGCCTCAGCATGTTGGGTTCTTAAATCCAATGTTGCATCAACTGTTCTCAAAAGATTACATTTCATTGATGCAAGAGGCAGATCCAAGTCAGTAATGGCTTGGGTCCCCAAAGGAAACTAATACTCCTTATTTCTGTGCAGGAACATTCAATTGATAAACAAGAGGATCAAGGATACTCAGATAGTGGATGTTCAAGGCACATGACAGGCAACAAGTCTTACCTTTCAGATTTTCAATCAATTGATGGAGGCTATGTTACCTTTGGAGGAGGTATTGGTGGCAAAATTTCCGGTAAAGGTACAATTAAAACTGGAAATTTAGATTTTGAAGATGTGTACTATGTACAAGAGCTTAAGTATAATCTTTTTAGTGTCTCACAAATGTGTGACAAAAAGAACAAAGTTCTTTTTACTGACACTGAATGCCTTGTACTTTCTTCTGATTTTAAGATGCCTGATGAAAGTCAAGTACTTCTTAGAATTCCAAGAAAGGGCAACATGTACAGTGTTGATATGAAGAACATTGTTCCTAAAAAGGCTTTAACTTGTCTTGTTGCAAAGGCCACATTGGATGAATCAATGTTATGGCATAGGAGGCTTGGTCACATTAACTTCAAAACCATAAATAAGATTGTTAAGAATGGTTTGGAAAGAGGTTTACCTCAAAAACGATTTGAAAATGACCAAACATGCATTGCTTGTCTTAAAGGCAAACAACACAAAGCCTCTTGTAAGCCCAAAATATTTAACTCTATTGATCAATCATTGTTTATGCTTCATATGGATTTATTTGGACCTACTTCTGTTAGTAGTATGATGCATAAAAGATATTGTCTAGTTATTACTGATGACTATAGTAGATTTACATGGGTTTTCTTTTTAGGTTCTAAGAATGAGACTTCTAGCATTCTTAAAACATTTATAACAGAGATAGAAAACCTAGTAAGCAAAAGAGTAAAAGTCATTAGATGTGATAATGGGACAGAGTTTAAGAATAGAGTTATGGATGACTTCTGCAAGGAAAAAGGTATTAGGAGAGAATTTAGTGTAGCTAGAACTCCTCAGCAAAATGGAGTTGCTGAAAGGAGAAATAGAATACTTATAGAAGCTGCTAGAACCATGTTAGCCAACTCTAAGTTGCCTATCACTTTTTGGGCAGAAGCAGTCAACACTGCTTGCTATGTTCAAAATAGGGTTTTGGTTGTCAAATCTCACAATAAGACATCATATGAGCTTTTTAGAGGTAGAACTCCTGCAATAGGATTTCTTAGACCTTTTGGATGTCATGTGACAATTCTAAATACCTTAGACCATCTTGGAAAGTTTGATGGTAAAGCAGATGAAGGATTATTAGTTGGATATTCTCTCAATAGCAAAGCTTTTAGAGTATACAACTTGAGAACTAGAAGAGTAGATGAAAACCTGCATGTGGAGTTTTTAGAGAATAAATCCAATGTAGCAGGTCAAGGTCCTAATTGGCTATTTGATCTTGAATCTCTAACCCATTCTATGAATTATGTGCCTGTTGTTGCATAAACTAATGATTTTTCAGGTTCACAAACAACAAATGAGGTAGGGTTAGACAAGGAGTCAAATCAAGCTCATGTATGGATGCCAATAAGTACCAGTGTGGTTTCAACTTCAACAAATGATGAATCTTCTTCTGGTAAAGCTAAAGAAGATGTTGAAGATGAACACAAGGAAGATGGAACAAAGGAACAACAAAATGTTTCTGCTGATGATAGTACTGCTGAGACAGAGCATGCTACTGCTAGGCTTAATTTTTCTGCTGTTAGGCCAAATGATTCTACTGCTGGCCCTTCAGACTCAAATGAAGCAGATTTCTCAGATAAAGAGGTGGATTTGAGCAATATCTCACCTAACTATCAAGTTTCTTCTACTCCACACACCAGGATTCAGAAAGTCCACTCCCTAGAAAATGTGATTGGAGATGTACAATCAGGTGTGAAGACAAGGAAACAACTGATGTCTTCAGACCAACAAGGGCTTCTTGATGCCCTTTATGCTTCAAAGCAGTATGAGTTTTCAAACTCTTGCTTGTTTGTATGTTTTCTATCTCAGGAAGAACCAAAGAACATTCTTAAAGCCCTAGATGATTCAAGCTGGGTGGAAGCTATGCAAGAGGAGCTTCTTCAGTTTAAGATTTAGAAGGTTTGGGTGCTAGTTGATTTACCTAAGGATGCAAAGGTAATTGGCACTAGATGGGTTTTCAAGAATAAAAGGGATGAAAGGGGCATAGTGATTAGGAATAAGGCTAGATTAGTAGCCCAAGGGTACACACAAGAAGAAGGTATAGACTATGATGAGGTTTTTGCTCCAGTAGCAAGACTTGAGGCAATTAGGCTTTTCTTAGCTTATGCTTCATTTATAGGCTTCACAGTTTATCAAATGGATTTCAAGAGTGCATTTTGATATGGTACTATTGAAGAAGAGGTGTATGTCTCACAACCTCCAGGGTTCATTGATCCTGACCATCCAGAAAAAGTGTACAGAGTAGTTAAGGCTCTTTATGGCCTTCATCAGGCACCTAGAGCATGGTATGAAACACTAGCTTCCTACTTACTTGAAAATGGATTTCAAAGAGGCAAGATTGATCAGACATTATTCATCAAGAAGCACAAGAGTGATCTTTTGCTAGTTCAGGTGTATGTGGATGATATTATCTTTGGATCTACAAGGAAGGAGATGTGTTTGGAGTTTGAGAAGCTTATGCATGATAAGTTTCAGATGAGTTCCATGGGGGAACTTACATTCTTTTTGGGTCTGCAAGTTAAGCAATCTAGTGAAGGCATATTTATTAGTCAATATAAATATGTTGCAGAGATACTTAGAAAATTTCAATTTGCTGATTCAAAAATGGCAAGCACACCAATGGACTCTGAGAAGCCACTTCTTAAAGATTTAGATGGAGACAATGTAGATGTACACACTTACAGATCTATGATAGGCTCTTTGATGTATCTCACATCATCAAGACCTGGCATCATGTTCTCTGTTTGTGCTTGTGCAAGATTTCAAGTAACTCAAAAGGTTTCTCATTTAACAGCAGTCAAGAGGATTTTTAGATATCTCAAGGGTCAACCAAGGTTGGGTCTATGGTATTCAAGGGAATCACCTTTTGACTTGGTAGCATTTTCGGATAGTGATTATGCTGGTGCTAGCTTGGACAGAAAGTCAACAACTGGAGGATGTCAATTCCTTGGGTGTAGACTTATCTCATGGCAGTGTAAGAAGCAAACAATTGTGGCTACTTCAACAACTGAAGCTGAATATGTAGCTGCTGCAAGTTGCTGTGGTCAAGTCCTATAGCTTCAAAACCAAATTCTTGACTATGGGTACAATTTTATGAACACTGTCATACATATTGATAATAGTAGTACTATTTGCATAATTAAAAATCCAGTGCAACATTCTAAAACAAAACACATTGAAATTAGACATCATTTTATTAGAGATTGCAATGAGAAAAAGTTGATTCAAGTTCTTAAAATTGATTCTGAACACAACTTTGCAGATCTTCTCACTAAAGCTTTTGATGTTGGAAGGTTTCAATACTTGGTAGCAAGTATTGGAATGCTTAATCCTTAAACTTTTTAATCTGTGTGGTTTTTGTATATAAATTTTTGATTGTACTGCTGGATTTATAAGATACTACTGTTAGTGAAAAGTTTGTGCTGCTGGTACAAATTTTTGTTTGTTAAGTTCATATTTGTTAAGTCATACTATGATACTGCTATAAGACATATGCTTTGCATTTTGTTTCTTGGTTTTGGACTAACATTTTCAGGTATGAACATTGAACAAAAGAAGTTTCAAGTGAAATGGAAGCAGCAGAATGATGATATTAGTTGCTGACATAATATGTTTATGATGGACTGAGTTTGGGAATTTATTAACAAAGGTTTACTCCTAAGTTAATTGATCCCTTAGAACTTATTTCTTGAAATCTGATTATGATATTTCACATTGAATTGATGGTTCAGTTGGTCAGATAGTAACTGACTCAACTCACTTTCTATCATTTTATACTTTTAAGTATAATGAGCAAGTCTAAGGACATCTAATAGAAAGAACAGCTAGTAAAAGTGAATCTAACACTTGTGCTAGAGGCAACAATTGCTATGAGCTAGAAACCCTGTCAAGAAAGCCTTTTGAATAGGTTTATCTTTACACAGGCAGTTATTTATAACTGAAAAACATTGGTTCTCACACAACCAGAGGTTATTTTAAACCGAAATCTTGATTAAGTATCTGTTTCACACTTAATCCCTTCAAAATGGTTGAAAGCAGTATGATTTTTCTATAATAAAATCATGAACATTCTGCTAAGTCAAAAATTTCTTAAAAAGGATTTTCAAATGGACTCAGCAAAACCATCCATTGATGGATAATGAGTCAATGCCCCATGAATCACCTCTCATAGGAGTTAACACACCTAGAAGTGATGAGGGCAGCACATAAACTCTTAAGGAATTGATGGCTTCATGTACAACATTGTCTGAAAACAAGTTCACATTGGTAGATCAGATAATGATGGGATGATGGTGAGAGATCTTCCAAACAGGGGAGGATAACATGTTATTTGCATCTCAGGGGAGGAAATAAAACCCAAGGAAGATTAACCAAATGTAAGGGAGGAAAAGACAAGAGCATACAAGATGATGACATAGAGGTTTAAAAATGACAAGAACAGAGCTGATTCTGGAGTATTATATATATATTGTTGGGATGAAGCATTCCAAAGGAGAAAGTTCTATCTAGGTCAATTTCAGTTCACTACGTTTGTTCACCACTTGCAAAGGCATGCTGATAGATGATTTCACTTGTTGAAACAAGCATCCAAGATACACAGCATCATTGCCTCTTATAATTCCTCCATCCAAGGAAATTGCACCATCTTTTAGGCTTTGTTTGAAGCTTGAAGATAGGTACTAATATTGTCGAAGTCAAAAGAAAATGGCAGATGAGTTACTGAGAAAGATATTTAATTTTGAAGAACAGAAGATAGCTCAGATCAAGAATCTGACTAAGAAGTGTTTGAAAGATCTTCACAGTCCTAATTTAATTCAGAAACATGTTGAAATGGATTCACATGTTTAGGGGAGGATTGTTGGGAATTAAATATTCTGAAGATTAATATCGGGAATTAAAGGATTACAAGATCAGTTCTATTCAAAGAAATACTCTAAGTATCATTCTACTGCTAGTGCAATTGATTCTACTGCTAGCGTTAAACATTCTACTGCTGAATGATGCTGCTGCTAGTGAAGAAGATTCTACTGCGGAGTAGATAACTATTGAAGTATTCTACTGCTGGTTGGATAAGTGTACGAAGATATTATGTGTATAATAGTCAACAATACACGGTAGATAATACACGGTAGATATTATGTAGAATTGATAAGGGTTCTCTTGCAAACAAGAATCGTAAGGTTAGTGATTTTCCTAAGGTTGATGTGGGTCATCTGGATGATGTTGTACCGGGTAGCTGTTCCTATGATTTGAATCCTATAGATGGCTTTCCTGTTGTGGATGTCGGTTATACGGTATCAGAGGACAACGATGACATACGTTATGCTCTACTCACAAATGAAAAATCTCATGCAAGTAAGGGGAAAACAAATGTATCTGAGATTTATGCGGGGGGGCCGTTTCCTTTTGAAGATACACAGGGGTTGTCCAATGTAATGGAACATTTTTCCGGAATGTCTTATCGTTCTACTAACTTGATAATAAATGAACCGGATCCTGTAACTAGCCCGACTGTAGTTGGTCCATCTATTGGGAAGGGCAAGGGAAAAGTTGATGATCTCTATAATTCTCCCATCCATGGTATGATTATGTTTATGTTTATGTCTTCTTTCAAAGGTTTTCGTTGTTGTTGATTTAGTAATACTCAGTTCGTGTATGTCTTTATGCAGCGTTTATAGCTGGATCACAGATTTCGGAGCATTATATGCCTTCTCTTGAATCTGTCGTTGGTCACGCAACTGCAGACACTTCTTTTCATTCTAAAGGTAAGAAGGTTGTGATGAAGTTGGTGATTGTTTCTTTTGGTTGTTGGATTTTTGCTATTGTATGTTGTTGCCAACATAACCATTTCTGTTGCAGGTGCTTCATCTTCGACGAACCAGCCAAATAATAATAACAATAATATGCATGTTAATGATAATATGCGCGGGGGCTTTCAACTTCGGCCGCTATTGAAAATGAGTGCTCATCTCTGGGTCATATGTCTGGAGGTTCATTCTGTTATTATTACTTCATTCTTTTGCACCCTTCTATGGTTGTTTTTGTGACACATTTTTTTGCTACCATTTTATAGGCGTTCAACCGGGTATTGTCATCAATCTGCCTGCATGTGTTGCAGATTTACATCGTCAAACGACTGCATCCGCGGGTCAGCGTATTGAAATCTTTTAAGCTTTAGATGCATATTTAATTTCTCTGACCTATTATATATGCGTGCGGTCCTCTTTTCTATATTTATATACTCTTTCTTTTAATGATAATGATACAAATACAAACACTGAAAATGTTACCATCTTCGCGGCATCGGGATCGCATAACTGCAACGTGCAACCGGCTACTGAAAGTATGTCGAATTGCAGCTTCTGTGTCGTTCTTTTGTTACTTCTTTTGAATGTTTTATGCTGGCACACGCTGTTTTCAGTTCATAATTAACTAGCTGTTATATTTTACTGTTATAGTTACAAATACTGCCAATGTTACATCTTCTTTCACTAGACAAGCAGCGGGTACTCGACGGGACCATCGATCTCAAAGTACGGTTTCTAAAATCTTCAGTATATTTTCGGTGTTTTATTCATTATTGTTGTTTCTTATGCTTTCTTTTCAGCCATCATTTCCATCATAATTTATTGTTCATTGCCTTTTATCTAGATGGGGCTACCTCCTCTAATGTGCCTCCTCGTCGTGCATCCTTACATGCTGACCGTTCCAACCGTGTTCAGCGAGGTTTGTGTCCTGATGTTTGTGTGCATATGTCGTTTGCCAATTTATCTTTGTGTCACCGACTTCTTTACTGTTTTTGGTTTCTAACGGTTGCTTTCTTATTTTTTCGCAGGTCCATCGGAAGCATATGTTTCCTTGGGTGCATGTGACCGTGTCTGTAGCCATTGTAAAGCCGACTTTTGGTACGACGAACGACTTAAGTCAGGGAGTCGAAGGTTACCGGAGTATACCAGGTGCTGTATGAAAGGCAAAGTTTTATTGCGGCCACAACCTGCGTATCCACCATGCATATTCCAACTCTTTACAGATAGACATTTCATGGAAAACATAAAGGCTTATAACCAAATGTTTGCGATGACGTCGTTGGGTGCACACATTGATGAATCGATTAGCCGTGGTCGGGGTCCTTATGTTTTCAAAGTTTCTGGCCAGATATATCATCAGATAGGTAGTTTGTGTCCGCAGCCTCAAATAGGGCCGCGGTTTCTTCAATTGTATATATTTGACACGGACAACGAGGTGGCAAACAAGTTGCGACACTTTGCTGGAGAAGATGCCACGTTGCGTCCGGATATTGTTGAAAATTTCATAGAGGTTTTGGATGACAACAACGAGTTGGTTCAACTGTTCAGGACTGCCAGAGATAAAATGGCAGACACCAATGTACCAGAGTTTAAGATAAGGCTTTTTGGAGTCACTGGCTCGCGTCAGTACGAATTGCCGTGTGGAGATTCCATCAGGGCGATAATTTTTGAAGGTGGCCTGGATACGGCGACTGACTACGAAATCATCATTGAACAGTGGTCTGGTGAGCCGCAACGTATAAACAAGCTTCATCCCTGTTATATCTCTTTATAGTTTCCTTTGCTGTTTATCTTTGGCGAAGAAGGCTATTATCCGGGTTTGAGGCTGGAACACGTCACCGAAACTTCATCTGATGAAGAAAGGAAAATGTCTATGAAGATGTATTGTGCGTACCAGTTCCATGATCGTTTTCAGGAATATAGTTTGTTGACTAGAGCTGACCGTTTGTTTCAGCAGTATGTGGTAACCGCTTATTGCAGCGTAGAACAGTATAGGATTGATTTCATAAGAGAGCACCAAAATGATATACGTAACAAGTACCTATCAGGATTGTATGACGCGATCTTACGTGGAGACCGAGACGGTTCAGATGTTAGTTCAAGGACTATACTCCCATCTTCTTTTACCGGGGGCCCACGTTATATGTATAGCCACTATTTAGATGCTTTAGCAATTTGCCGTGTTCATGGCAACCCGTCATTTTTCATTACATTTACGTGTAATGTTAAGTGGCCTGAGATTGAAGAGTTCATGGAAAGGTTTCGATATGTTACCATTGCGGATAGACCGGATGCTGTTGATCGTGTGTTTGAGCAGAAAATTCATCATCTGATTTCGTATCTGCATGATCAAAGACCTTTTGGCCCTGTTGAAGCAGGTACATTTTCATTTTTGCATATACATATTTCTACCGACTCTATTAACAGCTATGGAGACTAACTGTTATTTTCATCATTGCAGTTTTATACACAGTAGAATTTCAAAAAAGGGGTTTACCTCATTGTCATCAGTTACTTTGGGTACATGCAGCATCAAGTGTGCATGCTCATGAAGAGATAGACAGGTACATGTTTGCAGAACTACCCAACAGGGAAGTGGATCCTGAAGCTTATCGAGTAGTTTCAGAACTTATGATGCATGGTCCGTGCGGTTTGGCAAACAGATCTGCAGCCTGTATGAAGAATACTGACACGTGTACTAAAGGCTTTCCTAAACCATGCTATAATAGTACATCTATTGACAGTAAAGGTTTCGTGCATTATCAGCGAAGGCATACAGGTAGTACGACAGTTAGACAGAATGTTGAGCCCGATAACGCTTACGTTGTCCCTTACAATCTTTTGCTCTGTATGCGCTTTTATGAACATATTAATGTAGAGTATTGTGAGTGGACCATGCTAATCAAGTATCTCTTCAAATACATTTCAAAAGGTACCGACCGTATTGTCGCTCAAGTGAACAGGCCTATAGGAGAAGCATCTACCAGCAGCAGCCGTCCGGTAATCCGTGTTGATGAAATCAAGAACTTTCAGGACGCTAGATATGTTGGTCCACACGAAGCGTGTTGGCGTATTCTTTGATTTGACATACATTTTAGAGATCCTGCAGTTTAGATACTTGCTGTGCATCTTGAAAATATGCAGCGCGTCTTTTTAGAGGGAGAGAAAGAATTCAGACGGTCGTCGATAATCCAGCTAATAAGAGAACAACCCTTACATAATGGCTTCATTTCAATAACCAGTCAGCACTCGGGCATCATTTAAGCTACTTGAAATTTCCGTCAGAGTTTGTTTGGCATACTACAGACAAGTATTGGAGTCCGAGACGATACAGGAGTAAGCCATCTATCGGTTGCCTAGCATATATCCATCCGAGTGCTGGAGACTTATTCTACCAAAGGATGTTATTATGTCATCAGAAAGGCTGCAGGTCGTTTAGAGAGATTTGTACTGTTAATGGGCAACTATACCCTACAAATAGGGCTGCATGTGAGGCATTAGGGTTATTGGGAGATGACCGGGAATGGGCCACTGCTTTGCAAGAGGCACAATTGTCAGCGACTGCTGCAGAAATGCGGTCTCTCTTTTGCCAGATACTTATCTTTTGTGACGTCACAAATCCAGTTTCACTTTGGAGGGCACATTGGGAAACTATGAAAGAGGGCATTCCAAGAAGACTGTCCCAACTGCTTCACATACCCAAAATGCATCTCAGTGAAGGTGATTTACAAGTTGGTATCCTTTACGAGCTGGAAGCAGCATTTAGCTTTTATGGCAGGTTTGTTAAGGAGTTTGGTATGGACCTACCGCCGCCAAGGCTCTTAGAGATCTTAAGAAACAGGATTGTCATGGAAGAAAGATCTTATAACCGTGAAGCGTTAGCAAGAGAAAGGGATTTATTAGTGCCACAGTTAAATGTAGAACAACGTGCTATATATGATATGGTTGTGGACGCAGTCATCAGCAACAGACAAAGATTAATATTTGTCTATGGTCATGGCGGCACCGGTAAGACATATGTTTGAAAGAGCATAATTTATGCACTCAGATGTGAAGGTAGGATTGTTTTAGCGGTGGCTTTTTCCGGTATCGCTTCATTACTGTTGCCATCGGGCCGGACAACACACTCTCGATTTAAGCTACCACTGGATTTGTTGAATGAATCAATGTGCACCATCAAGAAAAAGACTCAGTTGGCTGATCTATTAATACAAACGGATTTAATCATAAGGGACGAAGCTCCTATGAATGACCGAAGATGTTTTGAAACACTAAACCGTACCTTGAGGGACATACTCGATACTCCTAACCATTTTTCAGAAAAAAGACCGTTGTCTTGGGTGGGGATTTTAGACAAACTCTACCTGTAAAGAAGGGTGCAGGAAAACAAGAAATCATAGCATCATCAGTAACAGAAACGTATATATGGTCACATTTCCAGGTTGTTTACCTAAGGGAAAACATGCGCCTTCGATAAATAAGGAACCGGCGTCCGGAATATGATAACACTGAAGCATTTGCAGCATGGCTTCTTGATATTGGAAACGGTAATATTGGGGAACCAGACGAAAATGATCCTGAAAACACATCGTGGGTCTCTATACCTGATGTGTACTGCATTCCCGATACTGACGGTGGAAAATTGGACCTAATACATTTCATATACGATGAGCAGACACTGCAATCACCAACTGCAGAAGCGTTGCAGCAAAAGGCTATCGTTTGTCCCAAAAACGACATTGTCAATGCTATAAACTCACAAGTACTAGATATGCTGCAGGGAGAAGGCCGCATCTACCGAAGCAATGATCAAGCCATTCCACGTGGAAACGACGATGGTGCCACCGAGCTGTTATACCCAAACAAATATCTAAATACACTGTCATTTGCCGGAATACCTTCACACAATCTTCAACTTAAAATCAGCGCGCCAGTGATGCTATTGAGGAATCTTAACTCCATAGGTGGTCTCTGTGACGGAACAAGAATGATAGTAACTCAGATGCTGAGTAAAGTTATCGAGGCAAGAATCATTACTGGTACACAGATGCTAAAGAAAGTATTCCTTCCACGTATCTTGCTGATCAATAAGGAAGAGAAATTGCCATTTATATTTAAAAGAAAACAGTTTTTGGTAAAGATCTGCTATGCAATGACCATTAATAAGAGTCAAGGACAGTCATTGAATAAGATTGGTATTTATCTACCAGATCCCATCTTTGGTCATGGTCAGCTGTACGTTGCACTCTCCCGATCCACATCTCCTGAAGGGCTACGAATCCTGATTAAAACATAGTCGAACAGAGCAGCAAATACAACAAAAAACATTGTTTACAAAGATTTTCTAAGTAAAATAATAAATGTACAGGTTTTCTCTATATTAGTTTTAATAATAGTACCAGTTACTGCTTCTGTTTGTAGTCGCTTTCATTGTTTAAGATACACGTGCCACATACTTGCATTTATCTGCTATGATTTTCCTAATATGTATACCTTATTTGAATATTTTGTCTTAAAAGTATACACTGGTTTGCTGTCCTTATCGTAAGTCTGTTAGGTTATTAGGATACTAAACTTAGTAACTATAGCAAATTATAGATTTCTTTAAGGTATTTAAGCTCCAATGATAACCTATGTATTAGATCCCAGCTGTTGCCTCGGTTAGTGAAAAGCTACCTGACAAATATTTGTGTCCACCTAACGCTTATATAATCTGTCAATTCTCTGTTCTTATATACCAGACGGGAAATAAATAGCTTGCATGATACTATCTACGGTTACGCAGCCTTCCCTTAACATAAGACTGCTATTGTATTGTTTGGAGAAACAGGTAAACGCAGGTCTCCACTGCTGACAATGTAAATTTAGGAAGTGCAGTTACCATAGAAACCGATTAAACGTATTCGATAACTTATTCATTAACATGATTATAGTTTCATTTGTATAATCTGTTATTTTATACTAGTAAGATTGTCTTTTTGATTACATTGACCGTATAATTTTTGAATTCACATGCAGGAAAATGGCAGATAGTTCTACTTCAGTTTCTGTGTCAAAGGCTGTAGAAAAAAGAGTCGTTACACAACCAGCAGCCATTAGCCTTGCAAATATAAAACCATCAGACATAAGTAGCCCTATACATGTAAAGGTATATCGTAAGTGGACGGTGATAGGTACCAAGGGCGCAAAACAGTCAGCCCTATGTTTCATATTACTCGACCAACAAGTATATTCTATCTGTACACACACTTCCATCTCTTTTATGGTTACTCATTCTTATTTCTGTTATTGAATCTGACTCCTTCTGGGCGGAGCTATAGAAGCAAATGTCAATACGCGTGAAAAAAGTCGTTTTGACAACACATTGCAGATGGATGAAACATATATAATTACCGAATTCGGCATGAGAGAAACCAAGAAATGGATGCAGACACTGCCAAATCGATTGATACTAATATTTGGAAGGTTTACTGATGTAAAACCATTTTCAGATACTGGGTTTCCTAAACACCATTTCAATTTCGCTGCATACAACGAATTGCCCTCTCGAGCAGATAAAAATGATGTCATATTGACAGGTACACGTATCAGGTATTTGAAACATGAACATAGTATTCATTCTAACAACATATTTCACTTTTGCAGACTACATTGGTTGTGTTCATCATGTGGGTGATGTGTGTGACAGTGGAAATCCAGCACAAAAAATGGTCGTTTGGAGGGATATCATGCTCCGAAACCTACAGTAACTCTGAATACAACATCTGAAAAAATTAACGATACCAGATCCAAGTGTCTGAATACGGTCTTTTTTTCTCTTTTCTTTTCTTTTCTTTTTTTTTTTCTTTTTTTTTCTTCTTTTGTGCATAAATAAAACAGTAAGATTTACTCTGTGGAACTCATAACGCTCATTTTGTACATGTTTTAGTCGCGTTATTTCTATGTTTGTGCATTGTATTTGGTTGTATTTGTAAACATATTATGCGAAAAAAGATACAAAAGATATATCAAGGTTCAAGTACAATCAAGTCCAAGGGAATAGCTAGAAAGATGGGAAAAGTCGCTAAATCAAGAGCTTATGCACAACGAAAGATTCTACCCATAATAAAGACCTCGGGAAGATCATCAAAGATAAAGAATCAAGTTACAAAGATTTCCGAGCTCAAGAAAAGATCAAGTGTTAATGAAATGAATGAGAAGTTACATGCAAATTTTCTATGAATTATGGCTTGCTTCCTCAACAAAAGGTTCAAGAAATACAACTAAGGCTTAAGTTCAACCCAAGGTTCAAACTGCCATGCCAACCTTACTCCAAACCTTGGGCTGGAATCTGAACCTCAGGTTGAGACTTCAACCTTGAGTTGCTGCAACTCCTGGCACACTTAATGACTATCTTTAATGAACTAACCCTTCATATGGATGATCATTACACCACATTTACTTCAAGTCCATATTTTTAATGACACTTAGTGCCCAAGAAACTTGCTTGGTGGCCAAGGGGAGTCATTCTATTAATAAGTATGCTTGGTTAGAGAGAAGACATCTATCACACACATATACAAACTACAACTAATCTCATAATCAAGTTACTCTCTCAAGAAGGCTACAAGGAAGTAAACACAGGAAGAAGTTAGCTTGCATTCATTATTCATCATCATAATCATCAAAGGAATCATTGTTGATCATCTCCTAGTTGTTCCTAACTCTTGTAATCATCATTACAACTTTTGTAAGACTTCTTAATTATGTTTTCAAGTGATAAATTTTCTGTGGTTATTTCTTTGTTTGCCATGAGCGGCTAAGTGCCTTGTGCACTTGCCTAGATGATGTTTGTCACATGAGTGTTGATTGATTATGACTCTATGGTTCTAATTCAATGGAAAGCTAATACTAAGATCGAATTGTACTTTCAAAGTTTTCATAAACAAAAGAGTTATCAAGTTTGGTTGATTATTAATGATGTAATAGGTCGAAAGAGACATTGTTATTTAATCAATTGTAAACCTTTGTCTATGAAGGTGTTACCTTATGTATTGACCATTTCATATGTAACTTGGTTAAACTTAGAAAACTAAAAGTGTAGTTGTCAATTACTTGTGAAACGATAGCGAATCAAGTGATTGAATTGTGTTAGTCTTGTTTGATCAAAACTTAATATTGTTTTTGTCATCTTAAAATCTTGACGAGGATTGAAAGTGTTGAAAACAAAAGGATTAGTACACCAACTAATCAAATTAGAACACCATCTAATTTATTGATCATAATCGATTTGAACCATTGTCATAATCATATCAAGGGAATTGTGCAAACTAGTCTAGGCAAGTGTAGTTTTAATATATTGAATTTACATCATCATCATTATTTGCTTGCTATTAGAATCACTGATAAAGCTTGATTTTATATTCAACTCACATTTCATAAAAACTAAACAAATCCTTGTGAACGACCTCGGCTTACCATGTCACCTCTTGCTACACACGGACGAGTATAGTTGCTCGTATGTGTTTCGTTTGAATCATTGGTAAATCGTGTTTATAAATTTAAAACTTGCACTCTAGACGACACACATCAGGAATGATAAATCAAAAAACTTCAATACTGATGATTATGAGAAGGCGGCGAAGCCAACAATCATGGCCGTTAGCTCCTGTTGGGTCAAAAATTATGGAGGTGATCTAATTCTCTCAACTACATACTAGAAACAAGTAAGGTAAACTTATCTGACACATAACAAATATGCTGCAGGCTTGCAACTTTCAAGTACACTTGCAAAATTCTACTATCTGAATCCGTATATTCCTGAAACAGACTTCATACTTGCCATGTAAGTAAGTAACTAATATTCAGCTTATAAACTACATACATTGTCATTCTGTGAAACTTATGGAACACATACAACTAGGTACGCCCAAGTCTTGGAACCTCCAGTGATCCAGAACGTACGAACATATCGTTATGAAAACATAGAGCAAGAAAAAATGAGAAACCGTGTCACATTGGATGAACTGGCGCGAGAGAACCCATTGAATCAGATGATAAACATTAAATATCTCCTTAAAAATACTTAAAATAATACAGGTATAAACCATTTAGAGGGTATTGCAGAATGTTAGATTCACAGTAATAGCCACGATTTTAGAAATCGACAACAGAAGACCTTGGTATTTCCACAGGTGCCGTGTTTGCCACCAGAAGATATTTCTAAACTTCCCTCATGCACAATGTACAACATCTAGTTCGGAGACTTCGGACGACTACAGGTCAGATCAAAGATATGACAATTATAATAGAAATACATGCAGCATATGATATTATGAAGAATACTTTCCGTAACTTGCCTCACATCACAATGTTCTTTTGCAGTTACTCTTTTAGAGCATCAATTACTGACGACACTGGCACCATAATGTTAACTTGCTTCAGTGATGAGGTGCATTCGATAGTCACAGAATGCAACAAAGTGGTTCAAGAAGAAGGGCACACAGATCCGTACATGATACCACCATCGCTACAAGCATTGGAAGGCACTACACACCTATTTCAGCTGCATTTTGATCCAGATAGTACACAAGAATACATCAATTTTATCCTGGAAACAGTCATGGAAACTGGACCACAGCTGTTGCAATTACCTGAACTAGCAGAAGTGTTTACAATCCCTCAAATCTTCCCAGAAAGCCAACAACTGTTGTTAACAGCACCTGAAAGTAGCCCACAAGATACTGCAACGGCATCCGCATCAGCCAGCACACCACCACAAGTACCAGTACAATCACAAATCCCGGAAACATCAACGCCTGTTCCAGAGGAATACATGAAAAGTGCTGATGAACCTATCAAAAAGACTTCACCAAAAAAGACCGCTGTCCGTAAACAGTTGATAAAGGACGACAAGCAACCACCATCATCAGAAACTACCAAGAAAACGAAACACGCAGACTGACACTGACGGTAGTATCTTTGTATCTGTATATAAGACTTTTTGACTAAGTAGTAGCTCCTACAAGACGATATAATGTAATGGTATCGCTCGATACTAATCGAGTGTGAAATGAGCAATGCATCTGCTTCTGATGTAAAGCTCAGTTCTGCTAATGTAATAGGAAAAACACATACTTATGTTTTTATTTTTGTATCCACTTACCATATAAATCCAATCTCTTTTCCGTACTATGTTACTAGAAGCATGATTTTTTCTTCAGGCAACAATATACAAAAAACCAACTTAAATGCATTTAAAAGGTAATCGATAGCTACTACATTGACAGTAAACTAAACATAACATGTTGGACTCTTGCAAAGGCTAAGCTAACATGTTATATCCAGGAACACTAAGATTCTAACTTTTGTCTACATTACATGTCAGAATTTTTATCTAGGAATCTAAAAGATTAGTAAATACAGTAATAAGCGAGTTCATTATTTTAGGCAACAGAACGTTACGGTATTAGATTTTTTTAGTGTAGGTGCTTCAACATATCAGTTCTTGATTAGAGATGACAGTGCAACATCAATGGTCAAATAATAAACATCTGAAACACAACATAAGAATGACATTTTATTTATAACCATAAGTGACCCATAAGAAATTTAGGCACAAACAAAAGCACCAACACTTTGCTTAGAAATGTCTACTAATCATTTTCATACTACATACTTGCAAACTCAAAACATTATGACTATAAGGTTAATAAAAATATTAAGAGAGTAAATTGCAAAAATCGTCCTTGTGGTTTCGCCAAATTGCACGTTTCGTCCTTGTGGTTTAATAAGTGCAAAAATTGTCCTTATTTTGCACTGTTACGTGCACTTTTGGTCCTTTAACAGTGAAATTTGGCAAACCACAAGGACCATTTTTGCAATGATGGAGGACCAAAAGTGCACGTAACAGTGCAAAATAAGGACAATCTTTGCACTTAATGAACCACAAGGACGAAACGTGCAATTTGGCTAAACCACAAGGACGATTTTTGCAATTTATGACTATAAGGCTCATAAAAATATTAAGAAACTAATAATTAAGCATATATCAGTCCTGTAACAACATTTATTAAAATAGTGAAACAGGCCAAGAACGAAACATAAGGAATCAAAAACAAATTCTTCCCGCTGTGTCACATGTCAAAACAATACAAGAACATTAATATTGGATTTAATACAGGTTATGAAATATGAGAAAAGTGCTAACGGTAAAAAAATACGCTACTAAAACCCGACACACGTACAAAAACAATGCCGAAACAAGTTAAACAGCTAAAACCCGACACACATACACACAATTAATCATCGCCCCGCCGCAACGCGACGGTTCGCAGCCATTCTTTTTGTAATAGTACCCAAGAGACCAAGACCATATAGAATATTCATATTTCATTTCATATATATTTCGTAATAAATCAGTCACAATTACTGTATACCCCAAAAACAACACACCAGAACCATCTCAAACCTCCACCTATCACTTTTCCCACGTATCACACTCCCATTCATCCCCAACACCACTGACCATGTCAGTCAACCCCAAAACACATCTTTTTAAAATCTGACTTGAATAACTTTCACTTAATAAATTAGGGCTCCAAAATGTTAATAATCAGATCAAGCTTATTCATCACATTGTTACTGCTTATCAATTCAATAAGCCAATCAGAATCAGCAGTATCAAGCATTGTTCTGGGCTCAGAATGGATCAAAGTCACTGTAGTTAACCAAAAACCAGGCCAATCACCCATCTCAATCGCCATTAACGAAATGTCCAAACGTAAATCATCGGCCTTTGTCGCCTTCCACTCCGACAACCGTTTGATCGAAGAAGAAGCCGCGGGCTTAATCGCACGATATCCCGAAAAATTATATTTGCGCCTTCGCGATTTGTTTAACAAAGATATAACTTATGTGAAAAAGTTTTTAGATGAATTGTATTTGCCTCATGATGTTGTTGTGGATGAGAAGAGAGGTAATGTAGGGATTAGGATAGACGATAAGAAGACGGTTTATTCGGGATATCAATACAGCTAGAACCGTATGAGGAGATTATCGGCTATGCATCAATACAGCTAGAACCGTAGACGGTTTATTCAGGATATCATAACAGAAAGAGACTTAGCTTTGTCCTTATACAACACGGGAAGATTATCGGCTATGCATCAATACAGCTAGAACCGTAGGAGGTGAACTATCCAATGCATGACTTTGGAGTGATTGATGACAGACATGAAGGAGCTCAGGAGCAAGACGGTGGAAGATGACGTGTGTTAGAAGACTTGAAGGAAGCGGTTTTTATTGAAGCACACAGTTCTATTTGCTCTATCCATCTTAGTTGTAATATTGTAATAGAGACTTGAAGCAGAAGATTTCAATTAAATGGTATGAAGATGGTTGTGACTGCCTTGGTGGAGAAGTGTTTAGCGTGACAATAGGTTATGATTCAGCATCAGCGTATAAGTGGTCTTCCTTAATTTTGAATGTTCGTATGTGGATGTGGGATTAAACTTTTAGGAAACTTTATAACGGGATTTTCGCGCATATTTAGGAAGGACAACCTGAATTGAGTTGTAGTGGATCATTTGACTAGGTCGGCTCACTTGGAAGATTGGAAGGGATTTCTTTCGGCAAAAGATTATTCAAGCTACATGGCGCACCTGCAATGATCGTGTCAGAGATTCGCGTTTTTACTTCACATTCCTGGGAAGAGCTACTGAAGGCTTGAGGAACCAGACTCAAGTTTAGTAATGCTTTGCACCTCCAAACCGATGGATAAGCAGAACAACTATTCGAGCTTGGAAGATGTGTTGAGCAGGAATTTTGACAGAGAGGAAGAACACCTTTTGGTTAAATTAGGTTAGGGAGCTGTTTATTGAAGGACCTGAGTTAATTCAATGACTAATGGATTAGTTATCATTTTGGAAGAGAAATTCTGAAACTTTAGACCGGGAATTTGTGTGTTCCGTGTGATGTTCCGTACAACAGTGTTGGGCGTTTTGGCGTATGAGGAAGATTTAGTTCACGATACGTTAGACCTTAGATTTATTCTGATCCGTGCGATTATTCTACCTATTCCATTAGACTTTCGATACGTTTTGATATTCCGATATGTGCTTAGCTGATCGTCGATACGAATATGTTACCCACCTCTATATGAAACTCTTGATAAGTTTGGTAATTTCGATATGTGCTTCTCTGATTATTAGCCAGTTCCTTAGTTCACTCAGAATCTCGATGGAGTTGATGAGGTTTTATCGTTTAGCACTACCTCCGTATTTGCCTCATGTGTACATGTGTTTCATGTATATCTTAGTGAGATTACAAATATCATCTGTCATGTATATGTTCCGCATTCGTTCGATCGAGATTTGTTATAATTTGTCTGTTATTGAAGAGCCTGAGGCTATTTTGGAGCATCAGGATCGGGTCATGAGAAATAAAACTATTCCTTTTGTGAAAATGCTTTTGGAAGAACCTCTCCGAGCGTGAGGCTAGTTATTGTCATTTCTTTTCGAAATTGATACGTCTTCGTCTAACTTTTGCGACTTCAAATTTCGAGGATGAAATTTTTTTTTAGAGGGGAAGAATTATAACAACCTGAAATACGAGATACCATTTGAACTTTTGAATGCGAATAAAACCTAAGGTGAGCTATAAGATATGAAATGTGTTACAAAATTATAAACCTATAACCTAAGTACACGTAAATTCGACACAACTTATATCACTGAAGACTTGAACCTATGTATGAATATAACCACAAGCACGAAATATGTAACTTAAGTATATATGATTTCGGCTCATGCTCTTTGTTAACTTTGAATATCACACGTATAACAAGTCATTAAAGGGACCAAATGCATTTTTATATTTGTACACAACATGGTATAAGATATATATATATATATATATATATATATGCTCTAATCCTTATCTAATATAATAAAATGATGCATTCTTTTGTGAGATACTTCACACGTTTTTGGTGAAGAGTTACCATATCTCATTAGTTATTTATCACTTTCTTTTTAGAAGATATGTTTATATCACATATACTTTGCCTATTTCTTAAACCATAAACGTGACACTCCATATATATATATATATATATATATATATATATATATATATATATATATATATATATATATATATATATATATATATATATATACGGAATATTTCTTTTGAAAAAATAGAAGCAGAATAAGTCTCCCTTATCCCCTTAATATTCAGCAACCTTCCCATGATATATTCCCCTTTGCTGCTCATTTTTCTCCATTCGTATACCTTTTCAACTCACACCTAAAAACCTAAAAACTTTATCAAAGACGGCATTTTTATTTCTCTCCAAGGAAACAAGTAGGTATGTGAAGGTGGTGATCTGTAACCTCTCGTGATTTTCTCTATGAATAGTAAATGCTAATAAATGATTAACGAATTATTACGTTATTTAATAACCGTTTCTACCAATGACAAAATTTTTTTTGTTATTCATGCTATACTATTTTAAATCACAACGATACTTGTGATTACCATTTACCTAGAAACGATGCTTACACACGAACCTTGATAGTCTAAAAATCGCGAAGTTACATAAAACAATTAACGTTTAACATTTAACGTGATACGTTTCGTCATATAACCAAACTCGTTCATATGATTTTCCGAACTTACGAAAATAACCATAATCACTCACTAATGACATTGGGCCACGGCCCAATGCCCTCAGCAACCCAACACACCAAACGGACCCTTAGCATTATTATTATTTTCGTTCATTGGGCCTAGTCCACCAATCGAGCCCAAGACACAAACCAAAGCCCACGAAACCAACCCAACTTATATAATCCTAACTATAAACTCGACGAGGACCGATCACTTTGGCCATTTTACGCAAAATCTAGCTTAACAACCATATAATTATTTTGCACGACTCAATTCTCAACCCATCTAAGAATCGAGTGTGACAAACCTTATGTTCTAAATCGATCATATACCTACTTAAAATCTACCAAAGCTCGACACACTTGGCCACGTTATGAACACAACCCAAGTTCCATATTTTGGCTAAGCTTGTTCTCGTATAACTCCCTACTCGAACCAAAGATGTGTTTTGTCTAGCAAATAAATTCGTGCAAGCTCTTATCGAACATGCAAACCATCAAACGATCCCTACACCTATTATTGGTCACGTCTCAATGTGTGTTAGACCCTTGAGATACTCGACCAAGCCACAAAAACTAACACTAAAGAAATTCATTTCGTCTCTTCCCCTTGGTTCTTAGTGCCGACTAACACAACCAAATGCCACCATCATTTAGGCTACTTACACACTCCAAAGTGAATTATCAATGGTTTTCCCTGCTACTCTCTTACACCCTCATCATGCTTCATCATTACACTTACTATAACACTCGATGTTTCACTCTTAAAATACCCTCAAACACTCGGCATTCACACAACACAAACAATTCCAACTCAAAAATATCTCTAAGTCTTTTTCAGTCCTAAGCACGCCTAGCTTTGATCATTTTTCATGGTATTCAAGTCGAAACAAGAAGCATTCGAACCTTGTTCCTGATTGTTCGAAGTCTAAAGAATCGAGCTACACCATTCCTTTGGCCTAACTCAGTTTCGACTTTGTGATACGCCCCACCTTTTGAGGTGAAGTAAGCCATTCCCTTGCTTTTTCAATTTCTTACGTTGGGTTATATTTGCATGTCACGTTCATTTTGCTTCGATATTTCGTAAACTCCCTTAACAACACATATGTTTTATTCGACATCCTACATATTTGCTATGCTATTTATCAAGGACAAAAATCATTCGAACGTTACATAATCGTATAAACCATAAAAATCATACGTTCTAAGTTACTTTGGGCACTTTCGAATTTTACAAAACACTTAGAATATTTTGAGACCTTAAAACTGTTTTACAAAATGAGCTAAGTTACGTTTACTTTGGCCTTGTATTTCCTAAACTCGACATACAACATATACATTTTATAGCTCGACTTGATAGTCGAGCTACCAAACTTACGGGTCACGTATTTCTTTCGACCTAATAAACTTATCTTGAACCTTGTTAAACCCCAAAGCAATCGATCTAGAACCAGTCTTTCACAAAAAACTAAATATTAGCGATGGGCTTATAAGCCCACTAAGCTATATTTAAGCTTATCGTATAAGCTGGGTGTATAAGCTCACTTAATATAAAATTATAACCCTTAAACAAGCCCAAAGTCAGGCCCAATTCCCCTCTAAACCCAATGGATCGAAAACCCATAATGGGCCACATCTTTAGCTCGTTAAAAGCCCATAAGCTCGAAAAATAAGCCTTTAACAAATTAAGCAGTTTATATAAGTTACAAAAGCTGTTTTAAACTTATTTATGAAATAAAAATAGTGAACTTTGATTTTTATAAAGTTTGGACTTGTTTTGCAAAAGTTTGTTAACCGAAGGACTAAAACTGCCAAGTTTGGAAACTTAGAGTAAAAACTGTCATTTTGACATCTTGTGATGAAAACTGTAAATTTAAGAACTTTTGAGTATAAAATGTAAATATTAAAAGTTTTAGACTTAAAATGTAATAAAACTTAACCGAGGACTAACGGTGCAAATATTTCTTCGTTAGGGTCAAAAGTGTAACTTTGTAAAAACCCAAAGGTTATTTCTGATTTTATACTTGTAATAATATTTTACGAACACAAAACCCGAAACAAATATGTTTAGTCCCACAAGTCGACATTTAACGTCACATTTTCTAATAATTATATACGTAGTTATATAACTTATAAATATATATATACGTAATCACTTAATATTTAACGCATAACATAACTTATCATAAATCAACTTTGATTTATAAACAACGATCTCTTTAGCCAAACTTATATACTTCAACGAACGAGCACATATCCAAGAGTTATATATATATATATATATATATATATATATATATATATATATATATATATATATATATATATATATATATATATAACTTTATTTTTTTTATATATAACTTTGATCATTTAAACACGCATATTTTTAACGTTACAAATTAATTATCAATTGATAAAACCTTAAACGTTATGATTCGCGATAAACCAAACTTAGACTATCAAACCACTAAAACTTGCCATATACTATATAGGTCGTGTGTTGAAGCCGCTTCCTTTCATCGTTTGAGTTACGATACTACCACCACTACTGTACTACTAAGGCGAGTTCATAGCCCACACTTAAACTTTTAAATTCTTTTGTGGGGAGATACATGCTACAAACATGAACACAAACTTTTTAGTATGCTATGACTGATGTTATTATTGCTTAAGTAGCCATTGCCAGAAGTCCCTCTATCATGAACCTTAATCACTTGCGAGTGAACGTAAATAGTTGTGAATAGATCTATTTGGGACTGACAATCCCCGTTTGGGTCTGCTAGGATGAGCCACCCAAGCGCACTTTATTTAAACAAACTTATAGGTTATTGGCAAATACCTATCCCGAGGGCCTATATATATTACATCATTTTGATGCCTGTTAAACGTTGCGTGTCATGAGCTTAATGCAATAACAACTTGATTTTAACTCGTTTAATTGTAATTCGATGCAATTAACACTTATACTTTGTGTTCAACAATTAAACTTAAACCTATGAATATCACTCAACTTTTGTTGACTTTTAGCATGTTATCTCAGGTAACTAAAAGCTGGAACTCAAGGCACGGAGTGGGCACTAAACCCGGCACGGGTTCTAAATAAATGTTTTATCATTCAAGTCTAAATAAACATGTTAACTATGAAACTTCTTTGTATCTCAAATGCTTGTATTTTGAATGATAAACTTAAAACGTCTCTTTTAAGTCGTTTTCTATGGTTATGACTACGATCCACTACGTAACACCCAATTAAGTCTTCCGCTGTTGATATCCGAATTTGGGGGGTGTTACAGATTGGCATCAGAGCTCATGGTTATAGAGAACCAGATGTATTTTAAACATTGGACTATAACTACATTTTTAAAACGGACCATTTTAAAGGATAGCCACCTTATGCCCTCCGTGCCTACACACTTCCAACATTTTTAGGATGTTGCTTACTATACAAGTTCTTAACAAAGTTTAACATATTTATGATTATGTTAATAGCTTACATTTACTATTCGGGATTATTACAGTACTATGTCTTCGAATCCCCATCCTATCGCTGTATCATCTGATTCAGAGAATGAGGATCCTATGCCTTTCACTTCAGATTTTGCTCCGGCAGCTATACCGATGTCACCTGCTACTGACCGGTACATGGAAAGCCAGCAATTTCTACCGGCATCCGACATGGAGACTTCACCTCCAGCATCACCAATCCCATCACCTGGTCCGATTCTCCAGCATGGACGAGTGCGACAACTCCAGGCATATGAGCCAGAACCCTTTGGGCAACTTTACCGACGCCCCGGAGAAGGTCATGTTCGCAAACACACCCCCGAAAACGGGTACGTGCACCACCAACTCTGATCATACCACCACCAGCCCAACTCATACCAACTTCGACTCCAGTGATATCACCACCCCCAGCTCCTGAGCATTCCAGGACACCACCACTTACACCACTATCTTCAGTTCCACCACCTACTATCTTCTATCACCAGACCACCACTGTTCCATTACCATCCCCTACTCCACTACTTGCTTCTCCACCATCAACTACTCTTAGTGAGCCTCTGCTACCTTGCAAGAGGACATACCGCTTGGTTCCATCTTCATCGGACCCCTATGCCCAGGTCAGAGATGAGGCCGCAGCTCGCACTGGGACCCACAAGAGGGTCGATGCTCGCCGATGGTCTTTCTTACTACCGATCATCTGTTACTGGAGATCCCAGGAGGGAGCCTCGAGAGCTATGGAACTAGGAGAGAGTTCGACTACTGCTGCTTCGAGGATTCTTCCGGTTACCGGAGAACCCCTCCATCACACCCTACCCTTAGTGGCAGCCAGATTAGTCCGACATGAGGATCGCCTTGACGACATTGTAAACATTCTTGATGACTTACCACTCGAGCAGGTTGAGACACTTGGGGAAGAAGTGGAGAACCTTGTGATTGGTCAGTTGGCAATGGAGACAGTCTTCGATCAAGTAGGTACTAGTCTAGAGGAAGCCATTGAGACTATTTCTATACTAGGAGAGGCCACTACTTCGATGCAGACAGTGATTGAGACACTAGACTCTGAGCTTGACCGAGTTAGCTCTCAGGTTCTGATTCTTAGACTTATGGTTGAGGATTCCCAGGCTAGGGAAAGAGCTCGAGACCAGACAGTGGAGACCTTGATGGCAGTGATTGCAGATCTCCAGTGCCGCCTAGATGGTGCACCAGGAGGACCATAGATCAGAGATGTGTCAGTATAACTAAGAGATATCTTAGTCTACCAATGTTGTATTAATAAAGAATCTTGTATCCTTATGTTTTGTAAAACAAATCGAACAAGTTATTAATCTTATGTTGTGTGGATGTATTATATTGATGTTGATTTATGTATTCCATGGTTGTTTCTTACACTCATATGCATTATGATTCGTCTCGTGAAATGTTGGTTCATACAGTACAATTCAATCATTTATGTTCTCATGTGTGTTGTGATTTGATTCAGACATGTCGTGAATGTATTTATGATATGATACTTGTTGTGCCTACAGATATAAACCAGAATTATTATCCTCATAAACTAAATTGTTGTGGTTAATATTATGGCTGTATTATTATAACCCATATTCAATTACCTTACAATTTATTCTAACCTAACGTGATCATTATGAGATTTCTAAAAATATGCTTTTGCAATATTGATAGAACTATGGCACGTACAAGGAAAGCAACCTCAGCCGCAACTCGTGAAACTTCAACGGCTACGCCTGCTATGACTCCAGAAGCTATCCGGAAGGCAATCGCTGACGGTGTAAATGCAGTCTTGGCAGAACAGGCGGCAGCAAATGCTCGCAACAGTGGCACTAGCCTACCGACAGGAGAAAGTGTGACAGCTGCAAACCGCAAGTGTACCTACAAGGATTTCATGAGTTGTCAACCAACTTCCTACAAAGGTACTGAAGGAGTGACTGAACTTGCTCACTGGTTCGAACGATCTGAAACTGTTTTTCAGAGAAGTGGTTGTACTGAGGATAACAAAGTCATTTTCGCTACTGGAACTCTCATGCAAGATGTTTTGTCATGGTGGAATGCTACCGTCAAATCCATGGGAATGACAGCAGCCTACCAGCTCACTTGGGCTGAGTTTAAGACCAAGATGCTGAAGAAATACTGTCCCCATTCTGAACTAAGAAAATTGGAAGATGAATTCTACCTATTGGTAGTGAAAGGAATTGATCTTAAAATGTACAACAGGAGATTCCAAGAGCTTAAGATACTATGTCCTACTGTTGTACCAAATTTCGAAAAAGAACTGGAGAAGTATATCGAAGGGCTTCCCGTAGTATTGAGGGAAATGTCACTTCATCGAACCCGCCAACTCTGGAGGCAGCCATTGAACTTGCTCAAAAACTACTGGACCGAGAGATCAAGTACAACAATGAGCTCAAGAGGAAGCTCGATGACAAAAGGACCACTCACCACAACAGTAACCATAACCACCGCAACAACAACTTCAACAATAACAATCATAGAAACAATAACCCGTACCATCAAAACCGAAACAATCGTCACCATCAACAAAACCAAAGACAGGAAACCACCAAGGCCTATGCTGCTACTGAAGGCAAGGAATACCAAGGTCAGAAACCCCAGTGTAACAGATGAAACTACACCACAGTGGACCTTGCGCAATCAAATGTGTGAAATGCCAGAAGGTGGGTCATCAGACAAAGGATTGCAGGAATCCCGCTACTGGTAGCAACCTACAGCCTGTAACTCCAACTTGCTACTCCTGCGGAGAAGTAGGTCACTTCAAGAGCCGCTGTCCGAAAAGAAATGGTCAGCAAAACAACGCTCGGGGGAGAGCATATGTGCTAAAGGAGGATGATGCCCCACTGAACCCTGACGTTGTCATGGGTACGTTCTTACTCAATCAACATAGTGCTAGGGTATTATTTGATTCTGGAGCAGATAGAAGTTTTGTGTCAACTACGTTTGCTCCTTTGCTTAACCTTACCCCCTCCAAACTAAACACCACTTTTGAAATTGAAATGGCGGACGGAAACCTAATTGGCACCGACACCGTAATTCATGGTTGTACCATAATCCTACAAGACAACCCTTTTCCCATCGACCTCATGCCTATTCAGCTCGGTAGTTTTGACGTAGTCATTGGTATGGATTGGTTATCCAAACACCGCGCTAGAATACTCTGTGACGAGAAAGCCGTGCATATTCCACGTAATGGTGAAACTCTTATTGTCCATGGTGACAAAAATAAAACGCGATACGGTATCATCTCATATATCAGATTGGTGAAATACATGAATGAAGGATGCCAAGCATTCATGGTTCATGTAACGGAAAACAAATCGAAAGATAAGCGAGTTGAAGACGTTCCGATCGTTAAAGAGTTCCCAGAAGTATTCCCCGAAGATTTACCGGTCTTCCACCTCCCCGTCAAGTAGAATTCCAGATTAAACTAGTGCCTGGAGCGGCACCTGTGGCGAAAGCACCTTATAGGTTAGCGCCGTCTGAAATGAAGGAATTGTCAGAACAATTGAAAGAGTTGTCTGATAAAGGCTTTATCCGACCCAGCTCATCACCTTGGGGAGCTCCGGTTCTATTCGTTAAGAAGAAGGACGGATCTTTCCGAATGTGTATTGATTACCGGGAATTGAACAAACTCACTGTAAAGAATCGTTATCCACTACCTAGGATCGATGACTTGTTTGACCAATTACAAGGATCGAGTGTATACTCGAAGATCGACCTAAGGTCAGGATACCATCAGTTAAGAGTTCGAGAGGAAGATATTCCCAAGACAGCTTTTAGGACACGTTACGGACATTACGAATTCCAAGTAATGCCATTTGGTCTAACTAATGCACCTGCAGTGTTCATGGACTTGATGAACAGAGTGTGCAAACCATACCTGGATAAATTCGTGATAGTATTCATAGACGATATCCTAATCTACTCACGCAACGAGCAGGAACATGCCGAACATTTAAAGATTATTTTAGAGTTACTCAAAAAGGAACAATTGTATGCCAAGTTCTCCAAATGCGACTTTTGGATTCGAACTGTACAATTCCTTGGGCATGTTATCAACAGTCAAGGCATTCATGTAGATCCTGCAAAGATTGAGGCCGTCAAAGGTTGGACATCTCCTACAAATCCCACAGAGATACGCCAATTTTTGGGTCTAGCTGGTTACTACAGAAGATTTATTGAAGGTTTTTCAAAAATCTCAAAGCCTTTGACCGAATTAACTCAGAAGAACAAGAAGTATATCTGGGGAAAAGAGGAGGAATCAGCTTTTCAGCTATTAAAGAAAAAGCTCTGTGAAGCACCAATATTAGCGCTACCTGAAGGAAGTGAAGACTTCGTAGTATATTGATGTGTGTGCGTGTTGCTCTAATTTTTATATCCACGGTGTGTCGTTGTGGTTTTAGAAGTATTCAAGTTTTAAATTTATATTTAGCCGACTTATCAATATAACACACACTTTAACGAGCAGTGTACCCGGTCAGTATGAATATAATGGTAAGTAGAGTGTCGATCACTAAGAGTGGAACGTATTATCTAGTTATTCTAATCAGTATTTTAATATCTTAAGTTAGTTATACAACCTAATCTAACGCGAAGGGGGGTTCAGCCTGAGAGACTGGCACGGTTTGGTTATGATTAAATATAAACTAAACTAATAGTCACGAATCAGCGATTAGCACACACGTACACAGATAGATACTTGAGACAAATAAGAAGACCTGTCCTGATAATTAAGTAGCTTGTCACTTGTTTTATTGCTAGTTTTATATGAAGTGTATGTAATTAACCCTTTCTCGTTGGCTCTAATCTTATCGGCGAGTAAAACCTTAATGATTACTTATATCTATCCTGTTTATTAAAGAGACGCTGAAACAAATAGGCGAGGAAGGGGCATGGCGACCCAAGCAATGCTCAGCTAGACACAGAGGTTATCAATGCATTAATAAAAGTCACCAAAGACATCAACATATAAACTTTAATTAATGGGAAATCAATTTTAAGGGGTGCCCATGGTTTTCCGTAGTCACATGGAATCGGCCCATCAATCCTGATGAATTAAAGTGTACTAATACAATAAAACAAAACTACTTAATGAATTGAATACATGCAGGACCTTCTTACAGCTCTTGTATCTTCGTTTAGGGTGTGTCTTGTGCAGCTAACACGCCTGACTTCGTCCTAGGGTTTATGTCTTTCGCTAAGTCTCGTACTCCGTATATTGCACACAAAATTTGTCTGACTTTGGGGTATTTATAGTTTCTGTCTGAGGGTTAGATGCGGCACATTGAATAAGTAGATGCGGCGCATTGACTTAACTTCGCGTGGGGTCCAAGATTAATATATTCAGGAATATTCGTACACCGCCAGAAGATGCGGCGTAACTTCATTTCTCTATGCGGCACATGTCCTTTGCCGTCTTGGATTATAACTTGTGAAATCTTGATAGTGATGCGCCGTATGTACGAAGTAGGATGCGGCGTATCTGGAGCAGAATGATCTTGATCTTGTACATTTCAGTAGACTCTTAACTTTTTGCTTGTTTTGCTCCATAATTAGTCCAAAATCGCCAAGTTTCACATAGTACTTAGGTCAAAAAGGGTATAAGGCGTGGTATTGTGTTGGTTAAGAAGTAGGTCGTTTTGATTTTATTTGGCTTCGTAAAACCTTAGTCGCATGTAGTGTAGCGTATGTGGAATTATACGTGTCGATTAATGGTTTAGTGTACGTATGAATAAGAGTTTAAATCTGGTTTTGGCATGCACGTTATTTGGTTAAAATTATTTCAGTAATAAAGACTCTTAAAACTATAATTTCCACATTTAACCCTAAACTTTGCTAAAATAACATATTAACCCCTAAACTTTGGTTAGTTACATTTTAAACCATAAATTATGAAATTGTCATTATTAACCTTAAATTTACTTAATTATTAATAGTAAACCTAATTTATAAAAGTTACTAATTCGGAAAAGTTACTAAATATAGGAAGTTACTAAAAATAGAAAGTTACTAAAAGTGGAAAGTCTCAAAAAAATAGTAAGAAACCTTAAATGGGAAGTCTAAATAACTATAAGCAGTAAACTTGTAAAATGAACTTATAAGTAATACGTGATCATTAATTTGTATAGGTTCGGTGAAGAAGGAGTGATTCCCAGTTTCGGTGTGCTTTCTTATTTGGTTGGTTGATTTGCATAAGGTACAAATATTCTACCCTTTCTCAGTAAGGGTTCTGATCTCGTGACTTTTCGATCCTTAACTTTGATTCAGTTACTATGATATGATCCATTTGCTATGATTCCCTTGATATAATTCAGTTGCTATCCGTTCTATTATGATGATCTGTTTATTATCTCCTTGATTGAGATTTTGTTCAGTTGATATGCCTTTGTTGATTATGATTGCTTGTTATGGATAGTTTTATTCTGTTATGTTCTGTTTTGTCGCCCGAGCTAACTAGCCATGGAGGTACCATGGCCATGTCATTGAGGCACCAATGGCATGACACTTTCTGTGGAGGTGTGATTGATCCACGGTGTTCCCTTCTGTTATGATTATATGATTATGGCACAGCTGGCCATTCTGTTATATGTATGTATAGTCTCGTACTTGCATATGTATTCTGTTTTGCAGGGAGCGTATGGATGCATCCTAGGCTTATATGATTTGATTTAGTGATTGGTTTGTGTGTGCCGTGCACCCCTCTCACTTTTGGTACTTGAGAGGTCTCCCCTCCTAGTACAACTTATGATTTGACGGATATGTATATGTGATTATGTGGTCTATTCGAGTGGCTCGTTTAGACAGGCTCGTGGCTATCTGTTAGGTATCTTTGGTCCGTTCGAGTAGCTTGTTTGGACGTGTTCGTTGACGTTTATCACTTTGAATCTAGAGCTATTCTTACTCATGATATTTATGCATTTGATCCATTTGATTTGTATTTCTCCATTTCATTTGACTTATGATATTTGTTCAGATGATCTCGATCTCTCATTCTTTTGACAGATGATATTCGTTTCAGCAGGAGCTTATGTTTCCTTTTCCTATACTTATATATGATTTGATTATTCGTTTGTTATATATATCTGTTCACTGGGCTTTTTAAGCTCAACCGAATTTCTTTTCCTGCGGCAGGTTTTAGGTTGGAAGCTGGGTTTGAGTGAAGAGTGCATAGGAGCTCTTAGTGGACTAGCCTGGCGATAGATACCCGTTTGCTTTTGGATTAGATTTTGATTTATCTTCAGTTAGATTTGAGCTTGGAGTTGTATTTCAGTTTTGGAAATTATTATGTATAGAGTAGCTATCATTAGAATACCTTTGTAACTATTATGTTTATAAGTCTTCCGCTTGCGTTTGTACGTTCTGATTTGTCACCATAATATAGCATTTTAGCCCTTGTCGAGTTGGAGTGTTATCTAAATGATGCATGCCGTGATGTCATGTATATTTCTATGTTTAAGAAATAAAAATAAACATGTAAATGTATATATATATGTAATGTGTAATTCCTAGTGATCATGTGATATGTAAATGAGTTTTAGAAAAGCTTGTTACTAAAATGTAAAAGAGTTTAACTTATCTTATGATTTGCTAGAGATAAACCTTATAATTGTCATTAACAAAATAAAGCAAAGATCGTAAAATATAAATAAAGTTTTTATGACAATATTTGTATTAACAAAACCTAAACTACCTGGGCCGTGTAATAAGACTTATAAATTTCTAACCCTAAAACAATAACTCTAATATACTTGCATACACGAAAATGACAGGAATTCGTTTCTCAGCTTCAAGCTTTGATGATTCCAAGAACTATAATCCCTAGTGAATGTCAACTTCTCGGATAGTCGCACCTTTAATCTCCCTCGCATCTATACTCAAACAAAAAAGACTTCACTATAGAAGGCACACGTTCGCAACAACACATTAAACTGTAATCAACCATCAGTAAACATAATTAACCCATCAAGAAGAAAAAAGCACTATAATCACAACTTCCGACCGAAAACAACAAAAAGATAGAAAATCATAACACCTAACGCAAACACCCAAATCTCAAACACCCCTAATTTCACAAAAAACCCTAAACTAAAACCAAATCCTAATTCAAAATCAAAACACCTAAAATTGATATTAAAAAAAAGGATCATGTAAGTAACCTGCGATTTATGATCTCCGCCTCTTTTGATCAAAAAACAATTGATCTGCCTAATGTAAAAGTACTGGAGTACAATAATAAAGCAAATTGGATCAATGGAAACCCTAAATAATTGATCCACCTAATCTAAAATTATATAAAGCAATCAGAAACAAAGATGTGGCTAGAAAGAATGATACCACTGTACATGATCAAATCTGGCACTTGCACAACCACAAAAGGATTAAAAAAATTCATTTTACTATTGCTTTTACTGTAGTCCCTCTTACAGGCAACTGTAGTTGCCACAAAACCCATTAGGTCGGATCGGGCAAAGGTGAATCGGCCGTGGATTTAGTTCTCGGAGCTGCACCGGTCGGATCTCAAAGAAAGAGAAGGGGTGTGAGTTATGATGAACAGGGCGGGTCAGGCAATAAGAAACCAAATTATTATTTGGGCGTGGATGGAGGGTAGAAAAAAAAGGGGTTAAATTATAATCAGGGCCGAAGATAAGCAATGGCAACATGGGCCACTGCCCAGGGCCTATTATTTGGAGGGGCACCAAATTTGTAAAAAACCAAACTAGTAAATACATTGGACATACATGATTTAAAGCCTAATAGAAGGATTATAAAATATACATATGTCGAGTTATAGTGGGACTAATATTTAAAATTTATTCTCTATATATAACTTTATTTTTGGCATCGATAATGGTTGTTTTATTCGCATATTTTTCTATAAGAGTGTCTTTATTTAGTTACAGCCCAGGACACCCAAAATCCCTGAAACGAACCTGATTATAACTCTTAGTAGCAGAAAAATATATGATTTCTTTTTGGAAATGGTAATAGTACCCAAGAGACCAAGACCATGTAGAATATTCATATTTCATATATATTTCGTAATAAATCAGTCACAATTACTGTATACCCCAAAAACAACACACCAGAACCATCTCAAACCTCCACCTGTCACTTTTTCCACGTGTCACTCTCCCATTGGTTCCCAACACCACTGACCACGTCAGTCAACCCCTTCTTCCTCAAAACACATCTTTATAAAATCTGACTTGAATAATTTTCACTTAATAAATTAGGGCTCCAAAATGTTAATAATCAGATCAAGCTTATTCATCACATTGTTACTGCTTATCAATTCAATAAGCCAATCTGAATCAGCAGTATCAAGCATTGATCTAGGCTCAGAATGGATCAAAGTCGCTGTAGTTAACCTAAAACCAGGCCAATCACCCATCTCAATCGCCATTAACGAAATGTCCAAACGTAAATCACCGGCCTTGGTCGCCTTCCACTCCGATGACCGTTTGATCGGAGAAGAAGCCGCGGGCTTAATCGCTCGATATCCCGAAAAAGTCTATTCGCGCCTTCGCGATTTGCTTAACAAAGATATATCTTATGTGAAAAAGTTTTTAGATGAATTGTATTTGCCTTATGATGTTGTTGTGGATGAGAAGAGAGGTAATGTAGGGATTAGGATAGACGATAAGAAGACGGTTTATTCGGTTGAGGAGATGGTTGGGATGGTGTTAGGGTATGGGATCAAGCTAGCTGAGTTTCATAGTAAGGTGAGTGTTAAGGATGCGGTTATTACGGTTCCGCCGTATTTTGGTGTGGAGGAGAGGAGGGGAGTGTTGTTGAGTGCGGAGATGGCGGGAGTGAATGTTTTGGCGCTTGTGAATGAGCATTGTGGTGCGGCGTTGCAGTATGGGATTGATAAGGATTTTGGGAATGGGTCGAGGTATGTGGTGTTTTATGATATGGGAGCTAGTAGTACTTATGCGGCGCTTGTGTATTATTCGGCGTATAGTACGAAGGAGTATGGGAAGACTGTTTCGGCTAATCAGTTTCAGGTAGTTATGTTCGCTGTTTATGTGACGTCTTTTATATATATGTTAGAACTAATGTTGTTTTGTAAGTCTAAAGGTCGGATGTTATATGCTAGGTTTGGTTTGGTATATAGTTTTAAAGTTCTATTAGGTTTATGGTATAATAATATTAGTATTAGAACAGGCTTCCAAGCTTACGCAATAGACTACGTTAGGATTCTACCATTGTTTACAGATTGTTAGGTGTATGATTGGCAAAACCTTGAATAATACTTGTATCTAAGTAAACTTTAACCAAATGTTATGCATTGCTGACGATATAATCTAATCATTGCCCGCCTGTAATTAATGCCATATAAGTAATTCACAGATTGGTTTTTCCATAGGGTCAAAACTCAAAAGCTTTATTCAACTGAAAAGTGTAAATATACTCAGATATTATGCATTTGCTAATTTTGAGCCAAAATTTGCAACCAAGTTAACTGAACCAACACCTTCAACTTGATAGAATACCCGTTTGACAATGTTGAGCCTGAAAATTTAAAACCATTTCTAATAGACGAGACTTTTCCAAGCGAGAGACCCATAATTGAGAAAGTGTTCAATTGATGATACCTGACGAACTGTTTATGCCTATATTCAAGTCACTGAGAATACCAAAGAAAATTGTTAAAAATAGAACCGCCCCAACCCAATTTGATGCCGCTGCCGGTCATCAACTAACTGCCAAAAAACATTGCTTCCAATTCTATCAAAGTAGATCAGCCAACACATGTGTCTGGTGAACTGGATGCCTAATCCTGTTATGTCTACTAGTTAGCTATTTCATGCTAATCTGTGTAAATAATTGATACCTTTGCTACAATAGTACTATCATGATATCACTTAGTAACTCGTGTGTGATGCAGGTCAAAGATGTTAAGTGGGATTCAGAGCTTGGAGGTCAAAACATGGAATTACGGCTGGTGGAATACTTTGCAGATGAGTTTAACAAACAGGTTGGGAATGGGGTTGATGTCAGGCAGTTTCCTAAGGCAATGGCCAAATTGAAGAAGCAGGTTAAGCGCACAAAGGAAATTCTCAGTGCAAATACTGCAGCACCAATATCAGTTGAATCACTTCTGGACGACCGTGATTTTAGGTACGTCCCCTTAGTCCTGTTCTTCTTCCTTAGATTAGGTATTGCATGCTCTTTCTGTGCAACCTCTGACAGTAGTATAGTTCCAAATTTATATTAGTTCATTTTTTTATTTTTATTTTTTGAAAAGCTTATATTAGTTCAAATTAGTTTGAATCATGTAGCAAGATATGCGATAGACCTTTAGAAATACATAGGTGAAATAAGTATTCACAAGGGGGAATGATTGAAAGAAGGATGTAAACTGTATTAGTATTCTAAGAATGTTATCCCAAAAGCTGCTGGTAATTACATAGTCAAGGCCGACTTTGCAATTCGCTTTATTTCTTATGGTTCAACTTCATCATCTTTCCAGGAGCACAATAACTCGTCAGAAATTTGAAGAATTGTGCGAAGATCTTTGGGAAAGATCTGTTATCCCTCTGAAAGAGTTGCTTAAGGACTCAGGTTTAAAGGTTGATGATATATACGCCTTTGAGTTGATTGGTGGTGGCACTCGAGTACCAAAGTTGCAGGTGTGTTGCTATTTCTTTTTTATTCTGTTTTATACATGCTAATTGAAAGTTCTGTTATTCACATTATATTCGTTTGCAAGACTGTCATGAGGTGCCTTTGTTTTAAGCAACGCTACAGAAAAAAGAATATTTTTGCAATACAGTTCCACAAGAACCTTAAATAGATATGGAAACTGATTAGAATGTTTGGATTGCTTTTTCTATGCATCCCCTTGTACTTTTATTTTCCCACCCTTTTCAAGTTGTGCTTATTGATATGATGCTGCTTACTTTTACCACTACAATTGATGTATTCTTCTTCACAGGCTAAGCTTCAAGAATTTCTTGGGAGAAGTGATCTTGACAGACATCTGGATGCAGATGAAGCTATAGTGTTAGGTGCTTCATTACATGCTGCAAATCTGAGTGATGGAATCAAATTGAATCGTAAACTTGGTATGATTGATGGTTCTATGTATGGACTCATGATGGATCTAGATGGTCCTGATCTTGTAAAAGATGAGAGCACCACACAGTTACTTGTGCCACGGTTGAAAAAGTTGCCTATCAAGGTAAATCTTAATTAAGAGTTATAATCTTTCAAGAGTATGGGCAACGATCAAATTACTAATATCTAATGATAATTTTCATCTTTAAATCTCTCAGTTGTTCCGGTCGATCACTCACAACAAGGATTTTGATGTTTCACTTTTATATGAAAATGAAAACCTCTTGCCACCGGGTGTTACTTCACGTACATTTGCTAAGTATGCAGTCTCTGGTCTTGCTGATGCTAGTGAAAAGTAAGTCCTGGAAACTTAAATATTCTGATTGATTATCATCTTATGTTCTCCAGGTTTATTTATTTATCTATTTATTTATATGTTTATTTATTTATTATTTTTTTTACTAGTATTTTGTTTTATGTCTTGTGTTATACTGTTTTGTATTCTTTTTGTTTGGATACTACCTTTGCCCGCATCAAGTGCCCTGTTATCAGTATAAGTGATACAATAAAGAAATAGGTTACATTTAGTAGTTAGTATTTCAATAAAGAATTTAAAGGCACAAATGCGCATTCCTTAAAAAAAATCTAATAAGTAGCTAAATAAGGGGTTCAAAATGAGCCCAAAGTACTAGAGCGCAACCTCCAAATCAGTATATTCGAAAAATTAGACTATTGTTGAATGATATATTATTAACATCATTCTAAATCATATCTGACACACTACTTTATGCTAATGTTTGTAAGTTTTGGACAAAGTGACCTGGCCAAATATTACCCACTTTTACCCAAACCTGTCTTTACCCGTTACCCAACCTGACCGATCTGCAGAATTATATTCGAGTTTAAATTTCTTGGTTCTTCAATTCTTTAGGTACATGTCACGCAACCTTTCATCCCCTATCAAAGCAAGCCTTCATTTCTCTCTTAGTAGAAGTGGTATACTTTCTTTGGATCGAGCAGATGCTGTCGTTGAAATTTCTGAATGGGTAGAAGTCCCTAAAAAGAATCAGACTCTTGAAAGTGCTTCTGCTCCTGTTAACCTAACAGCTGAAACTGAGTCTACCAACACAGCTGAAGCTAGTGATGTTCCTAGTCCAGATAATTTGACTACCAACTCAGACAACTCCACCTCAAATGACCAAAAGACTGTTGATCTTGGTACTGAAAAGAAACTAAAGAAGCGGACTTTCAGAATTCCTCTAAAGGTTTGATTTCATTTATACATTATTTACAAATAAATGGTTAACATTAACATTGTATTTCTCATTTATTTTGGCTATTTTGTCAACTGTGTAGATCTCTGAAAAGAATGTTGGGTCAGGATTACCTCTGTCTGATGATGCTCTCTACGACGCTAAAAGCAGATTGGAAGCATTAGATGCAAAGGATGCAGAAAGGAGGAGAACTGCAGAGTTGAAAAATGATCTCGAGGCTTACATCTATGCAACCAGGGAAAAGGTTCGAGTCCTGTTCGGTGGTTTTTTTCTCATCTTTCTTACAATTGTGAATTTTAGTTTTCTTTCTCATATCTATTTTAAAATGGGTTTTTGCAGCTTGATTATTTAGATGAATTGCAAACAGTTTCTTCTAGTGAGCAACGTCAGTCATTCATTGAAAAGCTGGATGAGGTTCTCTTTCAATGCACACACACATACATAGATAGATACTCGTAAAATATAGTTTTCATCAGTCATTTGACATTAAAATGCATTTTCTTATAGGTGCAAGACTGGTTGTACACTGATGGTGAAGATGCTTCAGCCTCTCAATTCCAAGAACGTTTGGATCAATTGAAAGCAATCGGCGACCCTATTTTCTTCAGGTGTGCTATGAATCAGTTATCCTGACTTGAAAGGCTTTGTTATGTTACAAAACTAACTCTTACTAACATCCACTGCAGATACAAGGAGCTGACAGCCAGGCCGGAAGCATCACAGAGTGCTAAACGGTATTTCAGCGAGCTGAAAGAGGTAAATACGATCCGATTAAATTTTTTAAGCTGTGGAAAGCCCCATCTTGTGTCATCTATGTTTGGGTTACAGATTTTGGGGTGCAACCTGTAGATGCTAATTAAGTGAAATGTGGAAATTAATAATTATTTATTATTAATATGTAATATATACCTGCATTTCTGCCACTTGATTAATCTTCATGTATGCAGATCGTTAGCGGGTGGGTGTCCAAAAAACCATGGATTTCAAAAGAGAAAATTGATAAGGTGAATTACTTACATTTCTCAAAAGTTTATGTTGTGCTCTTTCTATTTTTTTAAAAAAAGTATTCTAAACGCTGTTCCATGTTCATTTCCAGGTACAACGTGAGGCAGAGAGTCTTGAGAAATGGTTAGATGATAAGGAGGCTGAACAAAAAAAGTGAGTTTAACACTTTCACGTTTATTCATTGTGTTCTGTTGTTTCTGTAACAAGTGAGATCATATTTATATTTAAGCTTCTCCATAGAAGCTGTCTGTGTTATATGCTTGAAAAGAACCACCTTCACATCAGTCAACATATTGTGAAAATCTATTGCTGTTATTACTTTCAAATTCCTAATTGTTAAATTCAAACTCCATCAACAGGATATCTGCATCCAGCACTCCGGCTTATACTTCTCAAGAAGTCACCAGCAAGCTACTCGATCTCCAAGACAAGGCATGTTTTGAAAGTTTTCAGTTGTGTTCTTTTTCATTTTTCTTTCTATATCACCTCTTTGAGGTGGCAAATTTGGTGGGCCGGGTGGGCAACGGGTCAAAAAGTGTCAGATTGGACTGGACCACAAAAGCTATGACTCTTCTTTTCTTGAATCTTATCTAATGACGTTTTTCATATGATCGAAAGCCTTTGTTGCTACAATGATAATTAAAATTTTAAAATAAACCAATTTTGGAGGTAACTGATGACTGATCTAGCTCCTGAAATATATAACATTCTTGATCCTTACTTTTACTAGTCTTCTCGGCTGGAATCTTATGCAGGGTGGCATTGTGAATTTTCTAACCTGTTTGACCCATTTACATTTTTGCCACAGATTTTATAAGTTTACCCATTATCTTGTAGAGGCAAAGTATGATTTTCTCCTTCTCCGTTGCTGATAAGCTTTCTTATCATACTAATTAACAGGTAGCGATCACAAATAGAATCCCGAAGCCAAAACCAAAGGTTGAAAAACCCGTGAAGAATGATACTGAGAATCAAAAGGACGGGCCAAAAAGTTCCAGCTCCTCTAAAGATGACAAAAGTGACTCCCAAAAAGAGGAAACAGATGATGGATCAACACATGATGAGCTGTGATTTAACTAACGATAATATATACAGAAGATGCTGTAAGGTCTGCCTTATAGAAAACGCCGATAGGAACGTAAGTTTAGGGGAGAGGTAGCTGAAACTAATATATGATTATATTAAATCCATTCAGACCATTTTTGAGTACTTGCATTATTTGGATCTATTTTTGCTCCATTGCAAAGTATCAGTTTTGTACCCTCAAGATATTTTCTGATAATGATGTAAAATTCTACTATTAGAGTCTGCTTACTTGGTATACCAATGATATTTATAGGATATGTGTGTGCTAGTTATAATACCTGTGCACGGGGTTTTTTCTAAAATTTTTAATGATGTTATTTTATCTATTAAAAAGTAAATTGGTTATTTTTTGTTTTTGTTTTAATTACGGTTCTTAATTTTGGTTTTTTAATTATGTTTGACGCACGTGGTAAAGTTTCATATTTTTTTGCATGGACATGGTCAATTTTATGTACAAAATTTAGTTACCGCATGTTGTTTTTGTGTATCGATAATTTAAATCAATCATGCTTTAATATTATGCTAAAATATTTATGGTTAGGTTACCATGTCACTCTTGTAAGTTAAATTATTATAATATTTTAGACAATAGTTAACACTAATCTAAAATGTTTATCATTTTTTTGAAATTTAAATGCAAATTCATTTTTTGAAATTTAAATGCAAATTCACAACTACGAATTGTCTTATAATATTTTATTTTAAAATAATTTCATATGTTTGATTAAAACTATGTTCGTAACTTTTGTACCTCCATTTGAAACTCTAATTAATGACACCTTACGTATACATTTATATATTTTGCATCAAGTGATATATAACACAACAAAAAAACATTTCAGGTTAAAATTGAAAAAGAAAGACTTCTAAAAATCAAAACAAAACACTTATTTTGAGGCGGAAGAAAGTATTATTTGTACCTAGTTTGGTTATACAACATCAACTTGAATGTAATCATGTGAATATGTAATAAATTGTGGACACAGTAAGCTAATAAGGGAGTAAATCTAAATGTATAACCTGCTGATCTAATTACCAAGTCATAAAACTAAGCAATTATAAAGAAAAAATCAATTTTGGTCATTTATCTATAACTATATTCTACAAAACCTGTAAACAACTGATACTCTTTTACAACATCACACAACAAAAGTTCATCCAAACACTAATATATAATCAACCTGTAAACAACCAATTATCTTTTACAACTTCACACAGCAAAAGCTCGTCCAAACACTACTACTATAATAATCACTTTCAGTAGGTTCATCCAAACACTCCCTTAGATTAACACAATAGTCAAATTTCCTTGTATTCCAACAAAACTATTTCATTTCACTTCTTAGCACAGTTAAGAAGAAATGTGGGAGTACCTTGGTGCGGGACTATATTTGACGAATTGGATAAATGGAAAACATTCAACTTTTGGGGCATATTTAACAACCTCAATGCCAAACTTCAAAGGTAAAATCCCCTTTAAATGTAGAGCATTGATGCCATCTTGGCTTTCAACGAAGTGGTCAACAAAAGGACCCCAAGGCTGCAATATCACTTTACTTCATGCTTTCCGCTTAAGTCAATCTTGGGCTTGTAAATATCTTTTCAAACATTAGTGTAGGACAGCGGAAGGCTTAGTTTACAAACACGTTGTAAACAGGTTAATTGCAAACGCAAGAATAACCTTGGTTGAAATTTGGCTCACTAGGAACACAAAACAGGAACGTGGAACACGTATCCAGAAACTAAAGTTGAATAATATTGAATAGAATGAATTACAAAGAAGATGGTTTGTGGTTATATAGACCCACGAATCCTAAGACGACTATAACTAGGAAACTCTTGGATAATTCCTAAATATTCCTAAACCGATAAATCTAAATTAAAAGATAATGCATAAATGTAGAGAGAAATCATAAACCAATTATAACACTAATCTTAATATGATGGATCGTTCTTTTAGTTTATTTTTGTCCTCCATCATTCTCCCCTTCTTGAAAAGAACTCGACCTCGAGTTCATTCGGAGGAATCGTTGTAGACCAGGCGTGTTTATTCTTCTCCTTGTTTCTAAATTTATCGTAGGTGCCCAACTGCATCTTTTTCATCATATCCACCATCATTAGACCACTTTTAACAAATGATCTTTAAACAAAATAATGACTTTTGACCCCATTCCATGTAAGTCGTGATCCAGTTTTGAAGTTTAACTCGCTTAGGCCTTTTATCTCAATTTGCACCTTGGAATAGTAGCTTGTACAACGATGTGATAAGTTCATCAGGTTATCTCGGCGTACAAAAACTATTTGGTGTTGAATCTCCTTCAAAGGAGAGACATTGCTCGTTACCTCTTCGTGCATTATGCTCTTGTCTTTCGTTGGCACCTTGTGTAGCTTTGTCGCAATTTCAACCATTAGCTTTTCATCTTCTTCTATCACTAGGGGTTTCTCTGTTTTAGAGATGTCATCAAGTGAATACTCAACGTGTATCGGTTTGGTGATAGTTGGGTTATCATCTTGGATTGTCTGATGTTGTGCATCTTGGTCATCTTTATCTTGATGATAAGATGAAACAACTGTAATGAGATTGTGTGTGTCAAAGGAATTGTGAAGAGGGGGAGCACACGACCAACATGCTGGAAACCCAATTACTTTTTCCTTGCGTAAAAGTTGATTTTTTTTCCTCACCCGAAAGTTTATATTTTCTATGGCATCCCAGATTCGAGCCTTTTGTTTCATCTGTTGTTGCGATTGTTGTTGCAATTGTTTTGATTGTTGCTGCAATTGTTTTGATTGTTGCTGCATTTGTTGTGATTGTTGCTGCAATTGTTGTTGAATCGCTTGTAGGGTTTGCAAAAGTGCAGTATTATCGTTCGTCATGATTACTTTATTTTTTTGTGAACAGTACGATGAACACTATTTTTTTTTATTATTTTTTTATTTTTTTTAAGAACATAATTAAACTACTAAAAGAAAAGAAAATAATATTTAGAACAATCGGGGAAAACCCGAATTGATAAAAGATAGAGATTGAAAGTGGTGACCTGATGTCAACTTGGGAGAGACCCAAATTGAAAGTGGCTCTGATACTACCTGGTGTCGGACAGCGGAAGGCTTAGTTTACAAACACGTTGTAAATAGGTTAATTGCAAACACAAGAATAACCTTGGTTGAAATTTGGCTCACTAGGAACACAAAACAGGAACGTGGAACACGTATCCAGAAACTAAAGTTGAATAATATTAAATAGAATGAATTACAAAGAAGATGGTTTGTGGTTATATAGACCCACGAATCCTAAGACGACTATAACTAGGAAACTCTTGGATAATTCCCAAATATTCCTAAAACGATAAATCTAAATTAAAAGATAATGCACAAATGTAGAGAGAAATCCTAAACCAATTATAATACTAATCTTAATATGCTGGATCGTTCTTTTAGTTTATTTTTGTCCTCCATCAAACATGCATTAGTATAGTGAGTCACATCCAGTAAGGGGTCCAAGAGCAGATTTAATCTTATTGACCTGCACACCACCATGAGGCCTTCGATCACTGTTTAAACTTGCAGATTAGCCCTTCGACACGTTATCTAAACTTTAAGATTCAACTTCTACTCATTATGCACTCTTTGCCTTTCCTTGCTTGGGCAGATGTTGTATCCGTCACCTTCATAAGACACCAAAGCGATTTCTAAAGTAGACTTATATTTCTTGATTCAACATTATAAGGCTGCCATACTACAAAGGGTCCCAACATATAATTTAATTTATTAATATACACATTTGATTATGGTTTCAACATTATAATTAGATGTAGTAACCACTTCAAATAGTATGGTGGTAATTATTAAAGCAAATATAGATAAACCTTACCACTTTTGGAGATGATGTTTAAATCCTTGTGGTTTTGTCCAATGCATTGGCTTGATGATGTTTTCATATCTTTATTGTGCAATTTTGAATGATGATTCTGCAAGAACAAATGTCATGTTAGAATGCGGCTTATGTCAAAACCCAAGCTCTTAAAGTCATTGATTGTTGCAAACAAAAAAGGTAATTTTAAAGTCATTCAGTCATATCATCATAAGCACAAATACTATTGGCTATAACACCTCTTAAAAATTGTTTATTAGTCTTCAATTCTTCATATACGAAATGTATAGGTGATGATTAATATAAAAACATATTAAATAAATACACGCAGCGGAAAACATCACCATAACAGGATCCATAGTGCCATATGATCAATCAAATAAAATAAACACATAAGTTATACATTTGTAGCGTGATCCGGGTAACACCACCAATATCACCACCACGTAGAGATGTAAGAAACCAAAAGATCAATAAGGTTGATCTTCTCTAAGAATGAAACACACTACACGTCATCGATCACCACCCGATGCTAGTCATGACCTCGTAACAATCATCCTTGATGCATCTACATTAGAATGAGCAAAGAAGGGATCAAGAAAACACAAACCCTAATTAGGGTGTGTTTATTTCGTGGCTTTTGAGGTATGGAGGAGGGAGGAGAGATTTTCTCCTTCACATGTGGTTAGTCATAATTGTCATTGATATGGTTCAAAATAGATTTGACCTTATCAAGTTACAATTACACTTAGCACCTCATAAAAGCTCATTAGCCCCTCCAAGCCCTTCATAAAGGCCGGCCACCATGAGGGCCCACAATGGGCTTGCCCATTGTTGGTCCAATCCAAAAACACTAAGTCTAACTTAGTATTTAACGACCCGTTATAGATCCCGAGTTACGTAGTCATTTATATATTGTAAATACGATAATTACAATCTATAAAATGATGTCTCTGTGTATAAGTGTGTGACCCCATAGGCTCACATATGTCTAGCCATATAATTATTAATTATGACACGAGCATACTCCAACAGCTCCCACTTGCGACGTCATAATAATCAAGTAATTATACAAGCAATGGTTAGCGTCTAGCAACACGCCAATGCCCCTAGAAATATGTGAGGTTAGTTTCTTAAACGTCTCATTTTAGATGGTTTATATGTCATCTATCCTTTTGTTACAGATACCGTGTTGAACATTAGACATGGATCAAATGTCATTCTAATAGTTCAACTATTATGTTTCTCGATACAGATATTGAACAAGATTACCAAGTGAATTAAGATTCATCTTAATCTCATTTGGGTACGGCCATACAAACATCTGTCCAATTCATCGAGGGGCCCAATAGTATCTAACTCCATAACATGTGGAGGAACAAATCCTGTTTTGACTACACGTGTCATTCACATGCTTCATATCACTCCTGATAATGGCTTTTATAACTACCTTATTCAGGATAGCGTTTAACCATATCAAGGAATGAAATTCCACACATGCAAGACCTGCTTGCATCTCAAGTCTAAGTATAAGAGACATAACCTCTTGCGAGATTCACTATTGACGACGATCCATGTAGTGAATACTCGTAGGTTGGGTCAATCCAATGTTCATCACAATGAACAACATGTGAGTGTGGCAAATAAGTCACCAACACGCTCACATTTGCCTTAATTTGATGATACTCCCGTATCGTCAACCGACAATGGATAATTTTAGAATAAATAAATTATTCATGGATTAAACATGCAAATATATAACACAGTAGTATAAATGAAGACGATCATACCAGGTATATCAATTCATTGTATAATACGACTGCTTACAGTTCCATTATCCAAATACTAAAAACAGATATGCATAAGACTACTCATAGGTCGGAATCCGATGTTCCCACCATGATCGAATCATGTTGTACAAGACAACAAGTAGTCATCTGAATAAACTTTGAGAATACTTGTTTCAAAACTCATGAAAGGTTTGAATGATGATTGTCCTTTGTATGTGTGCATTCAAGTACAAGACGAGGATTGCAACAATACATTCCATAGGGTGTTTGAAGCCAGCAAAACACCTATATTAGACAGTCATCTGTACAGTTTCTCAAACTATAAAGTATTCTTATTCTTTTAATGTATAACGCACTAGTGCTCTCAGTCGAGCACTTCTAGTTAGCAATGTCATCATTCATGATGACATCCTACCAAGACTAGGATTGAGTATCATCTCAGTTAAATAAGCATCCACGTATGCAAACAAAACAGAGCTCCTTAAATATCCGTAAACGTTTGAACATATCTTTGGTACTTTGTAGGTCCATTATTAATGTTCGTTTAACAATTATCTAATGACATTCACTTAGATATTTGTTGTCATTCACTCATCTTGCATTCATGCAAATGATAAATGTAGTCCAATGCGTAATATGACTTACATGATGAATCCTTTAGTCAAACTTAAGATTTCCTTTCATGTGTTCAATCTCATCAAGTGAGATTGATCATTGAGATTCCCCTCAATAATGTGTCATATTGTGTTTAGACTTTAATAACCGCTTATGTTTATTTTAATAAACATATATATATATATATATATATATATATATATATATATATATATATATATATATATATATATATATATATATATATATATATATATATATATATATATATATATATATATATATATATATATATATATATATAACAAGGTTGTGTGTCTTATTTTATAAATCCCTCAAGAGAAACTTCATTCCAAGCTAAGGATTAAAGTCTAGCTTAGATGGAATATTGTTTCTAATATGTTAATGACATATGAGATTTAAGAAAATAAATAGAGTGCTCCAACTTGCTCTCAGTGTACTTAGGAGTAATCTTATTAATCAAAATCAAATTAATGATTTTATGATTAACTCAAGATCTCTGCTCCTAGATGCATGATCTAATCCACACATGGATTCTTTTATCTTGTATACATAATAAAGATTATATGGATTCATAAACCCTTTTGATTACTCATCGTCCTCGCAAAGGTAATCAATAAGAAAAGTGTTTTGATATCCTATTGTCATATTTCATCTACATGAAAACAGGTATGACAATTAATCATCTTTATACATTTAATGTTTGTAGCTAGGAAGATTTAATCATAGTCAATTTCTTGAGTACGAGTAAACTCCTTTTACTACACGTGCATTAAATGTGTGTACAAGTTTGTCCTTTTGAGTCTTCTCATCAAGAAACTCATTCTTAACCTCACAGTCTAACTGATTAGTAAGAGATCAATCAAGCTCCAAGAGTGATTGTCTTTCAAGGACTGAATCTTAACATTCATAGTTTTGAGCTATTCATCAGATTCAAGATCTGACAATACATCTCTGTAGTTAGCAGGTTCACTATGATCCTCTAACTTATATCTCTTAGCATTGATATAAAAAACTATATTATTCAGGTGCAAGAGGAATCCTTGCGGATTTATGAATGAGAGATATCAATCTATGTTTTAACATATGCATGTTCAACCATAGTATGACATTAGCAAGTGTACTCAGAAGGTTGTGTATTTAGTTCTTGAATAACTTCAAGGTCTAAAGGTACTCCCACTTGTTTTTGTATGTAGAGACTAATCTCTAGATACTCAGCATCTTGAGTAACAATAAATTGCTTTCAAGTGGGACATCCAAAATACACCGTTAGTCCTTGACTCTAGTTTGTTAATTATTTACTCTTAAGTAGTTAACAAATTAAGAACTTCAATTAAGACATAATGGGATTCATCCCATGCCATAATACAATGGTGTCTTAAATTCCTTCTGGGTTGGAATCATATTGAGTGTACACATGGCACACCCAATTTCTAACCTTGATAGCTTTGGAGGTAAAACAGTTTAAGTCATCAAAGATCAAACAATATCAATAGTGTTTGATTTTCCATGATGGACATACCATAAAGTTGTGGTATTCCATGAGGACTGATGTTGTGAGACTATCACACAACTCATTAGATGAACTTATACCTTTTGGCTTACATATCTGCCAACCAAGTCAAACCAGATGGCATCAATAGTAATTTTAGCCTACTGCATACTTTACTTCATGTGCATGTTTTGACTAGAAAACATAAACATTTAATATTATACGTCGTAAGTGTACATGTCTTTAACAAGAAGACATAACAAATTAACGTAGACGCCGTAAGTGTACATGTCTTTAACAAGAAGACATAACAAATTTGACGTCTTACTCTACGTTATAAGTCTTTCAACAATTAACGGAATTAATGTTTGTGTCTTTACAAGAGACCTAAACATATTCAACTAAAGTAATTACGAGCGCCGACTCTTGGCCTCAATAGTATATTCAAGTTAATTTTGTACTTCATGATTATGAGTTTACAAGAAAACATAATCATATTTACTAAACAATTCAGTGAATATGTTGAAGTAGCTTTTCATGATATCTTGATATTTGTTCTAATTAGGGCAACATACATTTTATGTGTAGAAGTCCTAGTAGAATTTTAGTTTCTTACCTTGCAGTCAAGAAAAACAATTAGTCATATTGTTATATGTTGTACCTTGCACACAATTAAGATTTCTCCCACTTGTGCATGGCACAACATCGTGAGAGCATGCAAACAACACTACGCACGTTTGTTTGTATGAGCAATATGACAATGTATAAGATAACATATGATTTTTAGTCAAAAATCAAAATATAGATATGTAGAACTTTATCGTTTGAATAATGAATCATGCATAACAATTTTATAGATAACATTTCAGGAAGCAACATCAGGAACGTGACAAGTTATCATATAAAACTTATGCAATGGTTCTTATATAAACTATGATGCTTAACACGTGGAAAGTAATGTATTATTTCAAGACAATCTGGAAATAAGATGGGCAACTTGCAAGTAATAAAGCTTACAGCTCCCACTGGATTAGACAACATTACATGTGTTACGTCACCAGTAATATAATCACGTAGCTCCCACTGGATTAGAAAACATTACAATGTGTTACGTCACCAGTGGAGAGTGAGTAGCGATTTGATACTTTCCATCTTTCTTTGAATATCTACACATTATTGCTAATGTGAGTCACTTTGACTAGTAAACATGTACTTAGGTATTCAAGAAAGTGCATCAAGTTCTAACATATAGATGATGGGTTAGCCATCATTGCTATTTTAACTTGAAAATAGGTATGCATTTCCTCCATAATTGGTCTACTTTACCACAAGGGTATGTAGGACCTTAGTAGGCATATTGGGTTAAGGCAAACTGCTAGGTAATCATGCTAGTAATTGCCTTTACCACATTGCGGTTTATTGATACTTCCGGCTTCTAATTATTTAAACTCATTTTAGTTTGGTAGCTAGTACGAAATAGGTTGACCAAGCAAGAACATGCAAATATCGCCAAAGGTCTGACCAATGAGCAAAATTCGGCATGGGTTGAAATGGCCCTAAGGTCTGACCAAAGAGGTCAAGTTAAGTGTACGTGTTCTTGGTTGTCCAAATATCTTATATTTCTTCAATGTTTCAAAACCGAAACAAGGGTTATAAAACAACGTTGAAGGAATAAGATGTGTAACCATACTTAACCGTTTTGACTTTTACAACACATCGCGATTTCTAGAGTAGGTTTTCCTTGAGTTTGATTAGAATTAGGAAAATTCAAATATTCCTATTATGGCTTTTCCTCATAAAGAAAAAGGATAGGAATAAGTCTCTTTCTTACAAGGAAAGATCGACTTAGTTCGTCCTTTTAACAAGAAAAGAACAAACTCTTGTTTACGGTATGCGTTTGCATTAATTGAATTTACAAAGTTCAATTTTAGTATTTTCGATAATTATCCTTTTATAAATTAACTACCCCATGTTTATAATTTAAAACAATTAATTTACGAAAAGGCTAAGATCCTCATTGAGGTTCGACCATTAATGCAGTTGATCTACTAGAAATGGTGGATTCAATAGGTAGGCGACGATCACCAATTGTATTACATGTACAACTCTTAGATCTTTATGGGACTCATGGCATCTAGTGTCAAACAACTAGTGTCATGTAGGCATGTTTAGTCCCATCTTTGCCTCGGGTAAGGGTCTGACCACACTACTCGATTAAGTCATCCAATTTGAAAACTGTGAGAATAATCCTAGGTCTGACCATGGAGAATAGTCACCTTGGGTTACAATTCAGCCTAGGTCTGACCAGATGCTAAAAGGTAATTGCAAGTGTTCTCATAATTGGACGGCGTGACTTAAATTTTGACGGGTAAATAGTTTTGATGTGGATCAAAAAATGTGTACGAAAGAAGCATGCATTCATTCTTCGTAGCACAAGTTAAAAAACTTTTCTTAACTTAAGTCTAATCATTGTTTTAATTTATGTGTGTCAAGTTGTCCATTTTCAAGACTAATATAAATCCTAGGTGGATTTTAATTAAGTTTGGACAATACAATAAATCAATAAATAAACAATCTTAACTAGTTTAAGTGTTATTTAGAAAACAATGATTTTTAAGTTTCAAATCATATTTAAACTTAGTTAAACTAAATCATAAGACTTAGTTCAAAATGGTTTATGTTTAGTTTCAAGTTTTAAGAAAACATTTTTCCGTTTTAAATGTAGTCACAACATACATAAAAACAACCAACCAAACATACAACCACAATATGCAAAGCCTCAACCGATGAAAATCCTATGCTTGGTCTCGTGAGCCATCACGAGAACCAAGAGTCAACTAGGGACACAAACCACAACCACACGGAGGGCTCCCACTTGCCCCAAGACAATCATGGGCAAGTAAAGGCCCATAATGCACATGAAACTTTGATTCTGTCAGCCTAGTTTTTCTGTTATGCAAGGCCCATAACTCCTAGAAGACGACCTCCTCATGCTTCGGCCCAGTTGACAAAGTTGTAGCCCTATCTCTTGTGGACCTGCACCAGAAAATTTAGCCAAAAATACCTTACCAATCAATGGGAAATCGCGTTTTCCCATCAGGTGTCCAACAGCTACTTTTGGTCCAAATTTCTTCATTCTTTTGCCATTTGCTTCCAAGCTTTCGGTTACATGATATATAAAGTAAAGTACATCTAATCTACTTTGTATCTACTGTAATAATGCCCAAACAATGGCAAAACCAAAATGAAATACATTGCAAAAGTGCCGAAACAATGGCAAAACCCCAAAACAAGAAAAATAACCAACAATCACAACATCACAATGCACAAGTGGTCTAGGTTTTCATCGGCTTTGCATATACACATAATAATACATACAATTATGATCATTACAAGGTGTTGGCTAACTCCATGGACAAACATGCATGTATTTGCCATGGATAACAAAATAAATAACAAGAATTAAATTGTTAGCCAACAAATCGAAGAAATAATTAACACGAATTAAAACTCCGAATGGTACACGTGACAAATGGCCATAGACTCATAACCCACTGATATTAGGACCTTCTTAACACCATTTTAACTCAGAAAAATAAGCCTCATGGGCTGATTAGAAATCGGGTTAAAAATCTCTTAAAAAACACGTTTTTAGGCCATTTTACGGGTACCGATCAAGTAAACAAACAACGTATGCATAACAAATGGCCATAGGATCAAAAAGTCCAGATCTTAAGACCATCTTAAGGTCGACATAATCATGATATATAAGCCCTAGGGGCTGTTTTAAAATGACACCTTTAAATCCATTAAAAAAAACATGTTTTTAGCCATTTTTACGCATACATGATGATCATATGACAACATATGATGGCTCTGATACCACTATAGGTGATGATTAATATAAAAACATATTAAATAAATACACGCAGCGGAAAACATCACCATAACAGGATCCATAGTGCCATATGATCAATCAAATAAAATAAACACATAAGTTATACCTTTGTAGCGTGATCCGGGTAACACCACCAATATCACCACCACGTAGAGATGTAAGAAACCAAAAGATCAATAAGGTTGATCTTCTCTAAGAATGAAACACACTACACGTCATCGATCACCACCCGATGCTAGTCATGACCTCGTAACAATCATCCTTGATGCATCTACATTAGAATGAGCAAAGAAGGGATCAAGAAAACACAAACCCTAATTAGGGTGTGTTTATTTCGTGGCTTTTGAGGTATGGAGGAGGGAGGAGAGATTTTCTCCTTCACATGTGGTTAGTCATAATTGTCATTGATATGGTTCAAAATAGATTTGACCTTATCAAGTTACAATTACACTTAGCACCTCATAAAAGCTCATTAGCCCCTCCAAGCCCTTCATAAAGGCCGGCCACCATGAGGGCCCACAATGGGCTTGCCCATTGTTGGTCCAATCCAAAAACACTAAGTCTAACTTAGTATTTAACGACCCGTTATAGATCCCGAGTTACGTAGTCATTTATATATTGTAAATACGATAATTACAATCTATAAAATGATGTCTCTGTGTATAAGTGTGTGACCTCATAGGCTCACATATGTCTAGCCATATAATTATTAATTATGACACGAGCATACTCCAACAAAATGCACTTTGTATAAAATATTCATTCTAAGGATATGTATGTACTTGACTGTCTTTTGAAGTAAATAATGAAAACAGATCAAGGTGTAACTACGGCTCAGTTTTATCAACATATTTCTTCTCCTACAGGCCCATGCAAAATTTTCTATTACACCCGTTCTCTCCCATATACTTCTCTGGTGCTAATACCTAATAAGGTTACCCAAACACTCCTTAATCTTATTTGAAATTAACAGTTATTTTTTGGTACAATTAGCAAAATGGTAAATCTATTGTAGGCGCGGTCATAAAGTTATAAACTAATATGTACCTATTTATACCGTTTAACCTTTTTGGTAGTAATTCAAGGTATGACCTATCATGAAATTAGAAACGGATGTCATGAAAAAGGAATCCCGATAAATAAGATCTTTATTAGATATAAATCTTTTGAATGTTTTACCAAAGAGGAAAAAAAAAAAAAAAAAAAAAAAAAAAAAATTGGTTATTTCTTGAGTTTTGTTGAATGAACCGCAGTTAACTTTGATTAAAAATTCGCCCCTGGAATAAAAAAAAACTTGGGCAATCAATTGAGTTTATATAATGCCTCGCTTAAGCCCCTATCAGATTCGAATTACAATTGTAATACAATTAAAATTGGTTTTGTATTAAGAAGTCTGGGTTTTTTAAAGAAATTACAGTTTAGTCCAAGAATATGGGAAAAAGTTTTTAAAGAACAAAAACTTAATAAAATATAATGCAAATGTGATAAATAAAACACTATGCCAAACCCCCTTTTTAGTTTATTAGAGGCAAGCAATTTCTCAAGAGCAACCAATTCGTAACTCATGTCGGCAATGTCTAGTCTCAAATCTTGAAATTGATCTGTAAACTTCATGGAGTTTTGATCAGCAGACAAGGACTCATGTTCCAGTATTTCGTGAGCCCCTATTACATCAACAATAGGTGGAGATATCGGAACAGCCATACTTGATAAATCATTATTCTATGTAAAAGCATTACTATCAAAGCTACCTTTATGCCTTCTCTCTCAAATTCCTCCCTCAGCCTCTCCTCCTCGGCAGCCTAAAAAGCCAAAGTCAAAATGATTAATCAACATAAGTCTAAAAGTAAAAGAACTCAGTGCAGGGTTAAGGTGCATACCGCATCTGCTGCATCTTTGGCTGCTCTAAACCTGGACCACTGCTGGTTCATTTTTGCTCTTGGGGCAACACCATCTACACCACATTTTCAGATATGTTAATAATAATAGCAATGTGTCAAATTCAAAAAGTTGTAAGAAAAATATTCAAGCATACTACCCACCGATAGCCATATAAAGCAGCTTTCGTGGCTGCACCATTACAAAAAGTCGATCTATGTAATCAAACATGCATTGAAACACCTCGTTAAAAGAGGTTGGAGAGGGCTCCATACAGGAAAATAATCAAATTTAGCTATTTTCATCATTAATGCTACGTAGATAATATGAAACAATATTCCCATTTTCAGTTTCACATAGGGACATTAAACCTCGCTTTCAAAATGCATCAAAACCCCCTAAGACAACTAATAGAACAAACTACACAACCACATAGAAACAATATGCAAAAAAAACATTTTTTTCAATACGAAACATCAAACCTACAAATAAAAACACCAACTTTTATTCACGGACGTCATCCAGAAAATATTAAGAAGACGATATAAACTTAAAGCAAGCAACCAAAGTAGCCAATTTGGTATCAATGAAGCAACTATCTTTCTTCCAATTATAAACTTACACAATCTTCACTTCACAAATTATAAACTTACACAATCTCAAGAATTGAATGACATTAAAAAAATTACTTTATTTTATAGTGTTACTTATACAATAGAAGCCACTAAAACCAAATGCCATGAGCAGCTATTTGCAAGATCTTCTTTACCACTGGGCATAGCAAGGAGTTCTCAATTCTTTTACAAAAGACGATAGCATGTCAATAGCGTTTGGGACTGGTATTTACTTTAAAGCTTTGAAACAAAGTAATAAGCAGACTGCATATACTTAACTAACCGCATTCGTGCTCTAATAAACGATCACTTTTTCAGATGGTTTGTGGTTTGGCACACATTCTTTGCGTTTTGCAAACACAATAATCAAATAACCTTTTTCCAAAACGCAATCCCATAAAGATGCTTACTATAATAAACATTCATTACCAACAAATACCGTCATTATAGGACACATATATATATCATCTATGTTAACAGTGCTTTGATAATACATTGCAGTTAGGAATCTTATGTGAAGTTCTATAAGCTGTGAACCATCCAATGTTTATGAGGTTCAAAAGCAGATAGCTTTATTTTATCAAAACCACAAATAATCATGTTTTTTAACGATTGAGAAACACGTAACAAACCTGATAGTAGATTTAAGAATTCGGGAACTGAATGAAAAGAATACTTCAATTGTTAACTGGATCTGATTTAGGGTTTGACGTATTTTCAGCTCAAATTGGTGGGTTTTCGTCTTGTTTTCTGGGTTTGTCTTCTCAAAGAAGGTAATGAAGATTTGGGTAAGAGGGAGTTTTTTTTAACAAAAAATACATTTTTGGCTTCTATTTCTAAATAATTGCATTGAGCCCCATGTGTTTTTTTGGCTTTATTTACCTATGTGAATTGTGATTACAAAAACATTTTTTTCTTAATTATTTAGACAAATAAGGAAATAATTAGTATTAATTATTTTTTCAGATTTTTTTAAAAATAGTTTTTTTTTTTTTTTTTTTTCTTCTTTTTTTTTTAATACTAAACAAGGGAAGGTTGAGTTTTAAGGGAATGTTGAATTTTTTTGAAATGAGAAAGTCCCCGCTAGAGGTTTTGTTTTATTATATAAAAAGATATGTGGAAGATCTTATATATATATATATATATATATATATATATATATATATATATATATATATATATATATATATATATATATATATATATATATATATATATATTTTTTTATTTATTTTTTTTTTTTTGCGAATATGCTGTATAACATTTAATTTGTAATCTACAAAAATATGTGGTTACTATCAGATGACGAAAAATGTCTTTATCCTATAATGCTCAAAGTAACAAATTTAGTTGAAGTTGAAGTAACTTAGAAGCTCAAAATAATCACACAAATTGTGCATATTATGCTAGATTACAAAGTCAATAAAAATTGAAGAATGCTACGTTCACAAAACTCAAAAAAATAATAATAATAATAAATAAATAAATAAAATAATAATAAAAAAAATACACTCACACGGTGGTGTGACAAACTATATTGCAAGGTTTTCAAGATCGGGATTCTACCCAGGATCATTTTCGTCTTTGCAAGATCGTGATCGTAAGATCGGATCGGGATCTTAAGATCCTACTATAATGTTATTTTCTTAATAACCTTTTTTAATATTATACAAATCTACAAATTATATATATCATAAACACAAAATTATAGAAATATTTCATGAAAATGTTGTCCTAAATTATGATTATGAATTTTTTTAAGAAGATTAACATGTTGCTTTTTAAAGTTTATAAAAGATAATTCATAACTTTATAGTTTTTAGTTTTTTGTTCGAGAAAAGTAAGATCGAATCGGATTAGATCTTAATATCCTATGGTCAAGATCGGGATCCTATGGGATCTTATGCTTGCAAAGATCCTACGTAGGATCAGGATCGTTTTTGCTATGTAGCATCGTAAAATCGTAAGATCCAGAATCGTGATCTTAACAACCATGCTATATAGTAATGAAATGGATAACTTTTTTTTTTTTTTTTTTTTTTTTTTAATTTATTTATTTATGATTTGAATGTAAAAATAAGCTTGCCACATTTTTAATTTTATTTTTATCTTTTTTAGAACGACAATTTTTTTCACACCTATACCACCTATCTTACAATATATCTCACAAATGCCTCCAGCGAGGCTTGAACCCACAACCTCTAGGTTGGTGTACAACTCACATACCACATTTGTAATTTGTGTAACATTTTTGTTGTAAAACTTTTGTGGGTTAAAATTTAGGATGACTTAAGAGTGCAAAACCTAAACACTTTTTTGATTGTAAGAGCTCTAGGTGTGGTCCTTGCCACGACACCGGTGGATCTCGTCGAGGCTCGCCAAAGTTCAGCTCGTCGTCTGCACGACGAAGCAAAATTCTGACAAATGAACCGTTTGTAGGGCCCAAGTATGATATTCAAACGGTTTAGTTTTCTCTTCTTTCATTTTTTTTTATTTTTTATTTTTTTATTTTTTTTTTTTTTTTATAATTTTCAAATAAGTGTGTGTACAGGCAACAAGAGGAAGAAGAGGATTGATTTTTATTTTTTTAATTCATTTGTTAAATTTTGGCTGGAAAGTGTGCTTAAGTCAAAGCTTTTTTTTTTTTTTTTTTTTTTTTTTTTTTTTTTTTTTTTATTTAATAATAATTATCTTGTAACTTAAAAAAAAATTATTTGTATTATTTGAATGAAATGAATTTAGATTATTTGGAAAATTGAATAAAAAATAAATAAAAATTAAAAAATTAAAAAAAAGTAAGTGGTGAGACCCAAATTAGTAAGTTGTGGTTAGTTGTGATAAGGGGTTGTAGAAGGGGGTTTGTTAAAGTGATGTGACACCCCGTGGGCCTCAAATGAGTAAGCAAAACTGCTCACCACACCTAAAGCTCTAAGAGCTCTAGGTGTGGGCTCGCCATCACCTCGCCGTTGTGACATGGCAAACTCGTTGGAGCTCACCACGATACCGCCTTCCTTCGCCAAAGCTCGCCAACTTGCACCTAGTCGTGCAGACGACGAACCTATTTGACTGGCAAAGTGAACGTTTTATGGGGCCCAACTTGAATTTTCAAACGGTAATATTACCATTTCATTAAAAAAAAAAAAAAAAAAAAAAAAAAAAAAAAAAAAAAAAAAAAAAAAAACTTAACACACTTTAATTTACATACTATAAATACCAAACCATTACATATTATTTTTCTCATACAATTCAACCAAATACCTTTACTCTCTATATCTAAAAAAAAAAGTCTCAAAATCCAAACGATGGCAGCTATTTCACGAACCTCCTCACCTCAAACCAACAACAATACGGGAGTTCGTCAAACCCATCTACCCCCTTGTTACAAAATTCTAACTCGTCGTCGCCACAAATTCCTCTATATGGTACGCAATTGAATCCCGAGGCAATTTACCGTAATCAACAATACGCGTTTCAATGATTCGCAAATTTTCCTCAATAACGATTTCCGGCACCACAGTTTTTAACCCGTCACAACCTTCAACATTTCCTCAATCTCAACCACAACAACACTTTGAATCACAACCATCAGGTTCACAATTCAAAGTACCACAACCATGTGAACCGTCCAAATCGCGAGGAAAAAAAACGATGACCAAAAGATCAAAAGAAGTGGTGAATTTGGACGCGGACGATGAAGATGACATAGAGGAACTAGGTACGCGTGTGACTACTCGTTGGAGCAAGGAAGAGGAAAAGTTACTAGCAGAAATTTGGGTAGAAGTTTCCCAAGACAAAGATATCGGAAATGACCATTCCGATGATTTATTTTGGAACCAAATTTTGGAGATGTTCAACCTTCGGTCTGACCGTGACCCTCGTAACAAAAATATGCTCACCGGTAAATGGACAAAGATTAATGGTGATTGTCAAAAATTCAACGTTGTTTACAAACATTTGCAGCGTAGAAGCGGGGAAAATGACATCGATCATATCGAGAATGCAAAGACCAAATTTGAACAACGCTATGGTTCGAGAAAATTCATGTATGTTCACGTTTGGGAGGTTTTGAGATGAATTTAGTTTATTTGGAAAATTGGATATAAAAAAAATAGAAAGTGGTGGAAACCAAATAAGTAAGTTGTGGTTAGTTGTAATAAGGGGATTGTAGAAGGGGGTTTGTTAAAGTGATGTGGCACCCCGTGGGACCCAAATGAGTAAGTAAAATTGCTCACTACACCTAGAGCTCTAAGAGCACAAGGTGCAGCTCGCCACTCCAGCTTGCCGTCCATGGTGGCACTTCGCCACAGCTCGCCACCACACCGCCACCCCCCGTTTTTTCTCGTCCCTCCAAGCCTCGTCGTCTGCACGAAGAGGGTAAAATTTGTACTTTTGTCAGATGGAGATTTAGAAAATAGCGCTACATTAGATAATGAAATTAGATTATACCAAACTTGGTAGATTCGTTCCGATTTAAACAAATGTAAAGCAGAAGACTTGATTTGGTAGCAGTGGGTGAGAGGAAAGTGTTTGGTGGCGTCTTTTTATGAGATGCAGAAATATTAGGGTTTGAAATGAGTCAATTTAGGTTAAAGTCCTTCTTATAACACCTAATAATTTGAGCAACTCATTTTGGATCAGGTTAATGGACTTTCGGTTGGCTGGTAATATTACAATCCGAAAATTTGGCCAAGTTATGCTTTGTTGATTATGAACCAATTTTTTAAAAGACATAAGGACTATCGCAATGTTCAAATGTAGACACTATTATTAATTTTTTTTTACCGTATCGTTATTTTACGTTTCGTATGGTTTTTATTGTGTTGTATTGTATTTTTATTTTTAATGGAATGAATTTAGTTTATTTGAAAATTTGAATAAAAAAAATAAAGTTGTAAGTGGTGGGCCCCAAATGAGTAAATTGAGATTAGTTGTTAGTGAGAGAGGTTAGTTGTGAAGGTTTGTTAAAGTGATGTGACACTCCGTGAACCCCAAATGAGGAGTTTCACCTCCTCACTGCACCTTATGCTCTAAAGAGTGTGTTACCTACTAAATAAGGAGTGTGTTACCTACTAAATAAATATCAGTCTTTATGGTTTATTAAGATGAAGTTGTACTTTAGTTGATAGAGTGGTTAAACATTAATGGTTAACTTAGAGCTGTCAATGAAAAGTTAACATTAATGATCAATGTATTTTTTAATTGAAAGCATCTACATCATGACTTTATGAGTGAAATCTTTTGTTTATCTTAGAAAAATTCGATATAAATATTGGTTACTTGATAATTTAGACATATACGATATAACCTCAATTGTGTGCGTAGTGACGTACCTTCGCAACACAAGTAGAAGGTTACCTAAAGTCGATATATGCAAATTTCGACTAGTTAAATGCTTCAGTGCTAACTCATTATGTGTAGCAAATCGATATAAAGAAATGGCTAAGCTTTTAGGGGTGTTCATGGGAAAGTTTAGCAGTGGTGACCAAGTCTTGCCCTGTAGACTTGTACGCAAAAGTCAAAATATTGACTTTGAGTAGTCAACTTGTCTATTTTGAGTGTGACTTTTTTGAGATTTACTCTTTGGCTCGTGATTACAATCTGGAATGTTAACAAGGCAACGGAGCCTAGCTCAGTTGGTAAGGTGGGTTTACACGTAAGTGGTTCCCATCTTTGGGAGATCTCGGGTTCGATTTCTGGCGTGCTCCATTGCTCAGTTTGGCCCGAGCGAGTACACAAGAATGGGGTTTAGTTGTTCAAGAAAAAAAAAAAAAAAACAAGGCTATTTTTTTTTGAACGGCAATTAACAAGGCTATTTAATAAATTGATATGAGAATATAATTTTGAGAAATACAAGTTTAGGGCATGATAAGAAAATGATACCGCGTATATAAATGCCGACTTTGAATAACTCCTTGAAAGTGAAAAAAGGTGAGTTGTTAATCTTTCTGATTACTTTTATCATATGTAAGTATTATCTTTTATATAATAAAATAGACATTTAAGATGTCATCTACAGTAGTAAAAATGAATATGAAACCAAACCAATTAATCAATAAAAGTCTAAAATTAAAAAGAAAAATTATATGAATAAAAAACGTGTAAACCTACTGAAATTAGTAGTGATTTGCACACTTTTAAAATTTATTGGGACACTCTTATTTATACTAAGTGATTGTACAAAATTCACACTGTGTTTTATCTGCTTGTACTGTGAGTATACAAATCAATTTATTTAGTGTGTCAATCACTTTCCCATTGAAATGGGCAAGTAGCTAATTTCAATTTGTAAAGATAATATTTGACTAAACAATAAAATGACATGGGTAAAACGTGGAGACCGGAGACTCCCAATCATTTATGGAGCAAAATAAAACCAAAAATATTAGATTTTTTTCTCCAAAAAAGATAAAAATAAAAGTCTTTGTTTAATTAATAAGCGGGATTGTCAGCGCGTTGTTGTGGGGCAGACATGTTTATATTAAAACATTTAGGCAAACTACAACTTAAATTCTTGATATATATGCATGCCAAAATAACACATATGAGTATGATAATTACCTATGTAGCAACTGAAAGTGACGCGTATGTGGTGTCCGTCTTCCAAAGCAAAAGAAAAAGGGGGAAGAAAGATGATACTTACGAAACAAATTTATACAAATAAAAGTTTGAGAGTCACATTCCTCCATCCTTAGTAAAACCAAAACCTGTGACAAACGAATTACTAAAGGTTACTACAAATCAAACTGTCAAACAATCCCATCTTCACATACAACTAAGAACATAGATAACAACAATGGTAGTTACCTTTTGCAACTCCGCCAAAATACTACCTCCAACTCGAACACCATTTGAGTATGCGTATCCCTGCAAATGTAAATGCTATTTCGTAAACTGCTGCTTATGTGCTTTTGGTAAACAAATAAGCAATCTAAAATATCCTCTCATTCTCTTACATATGACTGGATCATCTATATTTTATGAATACAACGTACAATATATTTAAAGGTATATAGTGTTACTGTAAGTTATCGAGATATGTTAAGAATACCTGATATTTGCAGCTGCACTAAACAGACATCTGCACGTGCCTTCTCAAATATCATCTGCAAAAACATTAAAGGAACTGATGATGTACCTTCCGAACGGGTCGAAGGACTCCCCTTCGAGCCTGTACGAAGCCTTCTCTTCGAAGGCCCATGTCAATCTTCACCCAAAGCACTCAAAGTGTATAACCTCTATCGAGGTTTAGAACCTGGCCTCCATCACGGTTCAGAACATGGCCTCCGTTATTGTTCGGAGCCTGGTCTCCGTCAACGTTCGGATTCTTACCTCCGTCACCGTTCGGAGCCTGGCCTCTGTCAACGTTCGGAGTCTTACCTCCGTCAACGTTCGGAGCCTGGCCTCCGTCACTGTTCGGAGCCTGGCCTTCGTCAACGTTCGGAGTCTTACCTCCGTCAACGTTCGGAGCCTGGCCTCCGTCACTGTTCGTAGCCTGGCCTCCGTCAACGTTCGGATTCTTACCTCCGTCATCGTTTGGAGCCTGGCATCCGTCACCGTTCGGAGCCTTACCTCCGACAAGGATCGAAGCCCTAAGCCCTTCGGGGTATCCCTCTCGAAGGGACTACAACGAAGAGCTACCTTGACCTGGTCATACCCACGTCTCCTCTTCCTTTAGGCCTTCCCGCTAAAGTAGAGATCGTGGGCTACAAAGCCCTAGCGGTTACCACAAATCATGGGACGCCCCCATGATCTTCGAAACAAGTGCAACCGCCCACTAAGGCCTATTTCTCCCCTATAAATAGCTTAGGTGGGCCAGAATAAAAGTAAGTTAACTTCATCTTCTTAATTTACAACCTACTTATCATCACACATACTTACTCGCACGCCGGAGGTGGTTCGCAGGGTCCAACCCCATTGCAATCACTTAACGTAGTGTCTTGGTATTTCTTATTTCAGGTTAAGAACAAGCTTGGCGCAACTTCAACACCCCATAATTCCTTTGATCACCATCAAAGGCCTGGTAGTGCATCTTTTTATACAATCAGGAACCTATTAGTCTGGTGTATTTCAAAGCGTATATTCAGTTTTGCAAACATAATTCCGGAGACACCTAATTCTGGTGCAACAAAGATTAGGCTCACATATGTAGTTTAGAATGAAGCAAAAGACGTTGAAATGACTGAATAACACCTTATTGCTTCTTTGGCATGCCAAGTGTAATTGAATATGGGCATCCCTTTATTACTCTTTTATACATATGTGGTGCAAACGACAGCGTGCTATCCTTTTCCACCAAAACTGCATACACAAATTCAGGATGTGTTGCCATGCCATTATGTGGAGCAACACTGTCAGTTTATCTAGAAGCACATACATTAACGAATAAACTTTATAACGTGAGGCTATCTGTTATAGCCCTTGGGTGGGTATCTGATACTACGTCATTTTAATCAGATTAATTCATGCCCTGGCTGGCCACGTGGAGGTTGCTGAGGCGAACGTTTTTCGCACTCTACCATCCTTCCACATTCCGCAGCAAGGCAACATGGTTAAAGGATCATCACAACCATGTAAAATGCAGCTTATAGCATTTATGAAATCAGTGAACATAATGGCAGCCTATACACAGCTTATGATCAAAATTTGTAATCAAAAGGCATCCTTAGCTGCAAATCTAATGATTTGCAGTGGCAGCACTCAGATAGTCGCACCTTTAATCTCCCCCACCCCTATGCTTAAACGAAAGAGACATAAAAATTCGCAACACCACAGTTTAAGTTTTAATGGGCCAATAACAATGTTATTGGCCCATTTATTTCAGTACATAGCATACATATCTTTACTGTTTCAGTACTGAAATAAATGGATCTAGAGTTTACCATCTTTCAAAACCTTCAATAATGCCTGATTAGTGTATGTGACACTCCCACCTGATCACAACCAATTGAATTCCGCTATTTCTGATCTCTACAAATAGAATAAAATCAATATCAAACTCAATTTTCATAATTCTACGCCGTATCCAAAATAACTACATGAACCGAGAATGAATATGAAACTCAATATTCATAATTCAACACCATATCCAACATAACTATAGACATCATACAAAAAGTTCAGCTACCTGAAGGTCTATGAATGACACAGAAGTAGGTAACAATAGTTCGATCTTCCCTCTTTGTGTTGCACTACCAATGACTAGCCTAAGAGTGTATGACTACTGCATGGACTGCACAATTCAAAATACATGACCCCGTCAAATTCGAAAACCACGACATGTAATTCTAGCATCTCAACAAATAGCAAATACCCATCCAATTTCTTTTAGTACATTTTTAATTAGGCAATTATCTCCTAATTAGTAAAAAAAAATAAAAAAGGGTACCAATAAGAAGCTTAACCCTTAACTGAATCACAATTAAAACAAATTTAATTAAATAATTAGATGCAAAGAAACGTTTGATATGTCAGTACATCAAAACCCTAAATAAACCATATGATGATTAAAAAAAAAAAAAAAAAAAAAATAGAAGTGAAAGGTTAGTCAATTAGTAACTAATCTGTAACACCCCCAAAATCAAGATATTGCGGAAGCATACACTTTGGGTGCTACTAAATCGATAATCACAACACAAGATATAGAGAACGGATTAAAAATCCATTTTAAAATACATTACATATTCAAAGTCATATTGTCTTACATAAAACTCATTTCAAATAAAATGTAGCCCATTTAACAAAGCGGTCCTAAATTTCAGAGTTAACGCAACAATAAAAACATTTCCAACAAATTTTATGACCATCGCCATGCCCTGCCTTCAGTATACACACCTCAGTTTCCTGAGAAAAACATGCTAAAAGTCAGCTAACGTTGGTGAGTTCATAGGTTTAAAGTAAATAAGCACATATGGACCATAGCAGTATTCAGCAAATAATTCAGCAAACATACACTATCCCGTTATGCAAACACTAAGCCTCATCCAACCGAACTAGACAAACAATATAAAATAAAGGGTGCCCGCGAGTGTTAATCCCCAGACACTCGGCCGATTTCAATATGGTATACGTTTGCATTGACTATGCCGAGCCAACCGAACGGGGGAGTCACCCCCAATAGATCTATTTATATCACACGCGTTTCCCAGCAGGAATTGACGGTTGATGATAGTGGGCGCAATGGGATTGAGCTAAACTTAGGTTTCCGCTTACAAGTGTGTATAAAACAAAATCCATTTTTGGTCCATGAAAACAGTTTTGCATGTTTCTCACCCCAAGGTTTAATAAACAAAACGTATAAAAATATGGGGCTATAAACTCACCTTGAAATAATAGCAACCTGCTAATCAATCAACAAAACAGTGCAACCGCTCCGACACGCGACCTAGATCAGTATTCATAATTTATGGGCCAAAATTCCTTTTATTTGGCTTATTGAGCTTAAATTGCCAAAATAAGCCAAAAATGGTTTTTATCGATATAATTCGTTCTATTTTGCAAAAATAATTATAGTGACTCTAAAAATGTTCAAAAATTTATTTTTATCTCCCGAGAGGTTTATTGGGCCGAATAGGCCACTTTTAGTCCAAAATCACATTCTTAGTCCGATAACTAATTAGCCCTTTTTAGCTACATTGTATTTTACGTTATATATCAAATAAGCCAATAAGAACTTCTAATAAGCAATTTGTTCAAAACATCCCCCATAGGACGAATACATGATGGGCTCGGCCCATTTGTGTCAAATAATTTTTTAGTCCAATATTTGTAGTGTAAATCAATAAGCTAGTGCTTATTACAATAAGCTAATCATAATAAGCTAATAAGCAAAACCTTCACCATTTCACCACTAGAGCCAAAATTTTATGTTTTTCAAAACCCCAATAATTATATATTTTATACTTTAGCCGATTCATACATATGCTTATAAAAAGTGTATATTTCGACTTAATTACGCGTAATTAGCACTAATCACTTTTGTACCACCAAATTCGTACCACAAGCAACAAGATTTACCACACAAGCAAGAAACATCATAATTTGTTCAAAAGCTTCATAAAAGTCAACCATATGCATTTATGACATCAAACCCTAACTTGTTCATATTAACAAATCTTACACATTTAACACTTTTAAGCATTAAAACAACATGATATGAACAAGATTTGAACAAGTTTTCAAGATCCTTACAATGCTTTAAGAATGTCGAGTGGTTGAAGGCTCAAGAACACATCCAAAATGCACCAATTTTACCCAAAACAGGTTCTAAACAACCCGAAACACTTGAAAGTACACCCCGATTACTTATAACTTCAACAAAATTTTGTGGATCTTGATTTTGAGCTTATGGCCGTGAGTTATGGTGAAGAAGAAGGGAAATAATGATCTAAGTATGGTTTAGAGATAAAATGGGAGTGCCAAAATGGTTATGTGCTATTATGGTATAAATACAAGATTACATGCATATCCTCCACTAACTATATAATACATATAATAAGTTTGTCCTCTTGTGTTTGCCGTACACGGTTCATAGGAGGGGGGTTTAGTGTGTTTTTTATCCTCGTTGGTGTATCGTGTGTCGGTTTAAGCTTAAATAGTTACCGTAAAGTCCCGGTTTGACCTTTTTGGACACGTATACGCAAAATAAAGTTTTTATTGACGTTTCTGTCAGAAAAATAATAAAATATTATTATTTGCTCAAAAATTCATTTATTTGACTGCTACCATATATATTGTGCTGTCGGTACGCGTGTGGGTTGCTTTTCAGTAATTACGAGAAAGCTCTCAGTAAATTACAAAACTTGTCAGTAACTATCAGAAATGGAATAATTTATGCTTACTGACAGAAATAAACTTTTTCTGCATTGACTGTAAGCTACAGTATGCGGGACAGCTCCCAAAAATGCTCAAAAATACACAGAAACATGCAATCGCGCATAGAAATGCTCAGCTTTAAAATAATAAATAACCATTTATTATTAATTAAAAATGTGAAAATTACCATTTGTCACAGTCTCCCCAGCTAATCGGGAAATCCGTCCCGAATTTCAATTTACGTTACTCATTGGGTTCGAAAAGAGATGAGGGTATTTTCGCTTGATTTCATCCTCTTGCTCCCATGTGTACTCGGGAACTCTGCGAGAGTTCCAACAGACCTTCACAATTGGGATACGACTCTGCTTTAGCCGTTTAACTTCCTGGTCCATGATTTCAATCGGCTCCTCGATGAAATTTAGTTTCTTGTCAAGCCGAATCTCATCCAAAGGAATGACGGCGTTATCGTCAGATAAGTACTTTTTCAAGTTGCTGACATGAAAAACGTCATGCACAGCGCTGATCTCGGATGGCAGTTTGAGTCGGTAGGCTACCGGCCCGATCGTGGCAAGAATTTCGAAAGGTCCAATATAGCGAGGGTTCTGCTTACCACGCTTGCCAAACCTTATCGCGCCTTTCCATGGCGAGACCTTTAACATCACTTTGTCACCCACTTGGAACTCAAGGGGTTTTCGCCTCTTGTCGGCATAGCTCTTTTGACGGTCATGAGCTGCTTGCATTCGGCGCTTGAGCTGCACGATCTTTTCAGTAGTCTCGTGGACTAGGTCTGGTCCGGTAAGTTGACTTTCTCCGACTTCAGCCCAACATATTGGAGATCTGCACTTACGACCATAAAGTGCCTCATACGGTGCAGCCTTAATGCTGGTGTGATAGCTGTTGTTATAAGAAAACTTAGCTAAAGGAAAATGTCTATCCCAGCCGTTCCCGAAGTCAATCACACAGGCTCTCAGCGTATCCTCTAACGTCTGGATGGTCCTTTCACTCTGACCATCAGTCTGAGGATGATAAGCTGTACTCATGTCAAGGTCGGTTCCCAATGCGTCCTGAAGCGACCTCCAGAAGTTAGACGTGAACCGGCTGTCTCGATCAGAGATAATAGAGACAGGCACACCATGCCTTGCGACAATTTCCTTCACATACAGTCGTGCAAGTTTGTCTATGCTGTCATTCTCCTTTATAGGAAGGAAATGAGCTGATTTAGTGAGACGGTCAATGAACACCTAGATCGTGTCGTAACTGCTCGACATCTTAGGCAGCTTGGTGATAAAATCCATAGTGATGCACTCCCATTTCCATTCTGGGATTTTAGGTTGAACAAGCAGGCCGGATGGTCTCTGGTGTTCAGCCTTGACCTTCGAGCACGTTAAACATTTACTGACGTACTCAGCTATATCGGCCTTCATGTTTGGCCACCAATATAACTTCTTCAAATCTAAATACATCTTGTCGGATCCAGGATGGATAGAGTATTTGGATTTATGGGATTCGTACTTGATCAAATCACAAATTCCTTCATACAGCGGGATCCAACTCCTGTCCCTATAACACAAAGCTTCATCGGATCTTTTTACGAAGCCATTCTCACTCTCTTGCATTCCCTAAATTTTCTCACGTGGTCGGTTTTCGTCTTTGAGTGCCTTACCCTGAGCCTCAAGAATATTCGCTGGAAGCGGCGAACTGATCGTCATCCCTAACAATCTGACTTTGAGAGGTTTGATCCTCTCTTTTCTGCTGAGGGCGTCGGCAACCACATTTGCCTTGCCTGGGTGGTAACGGATCTCACAATCGTAGTCGCTAAGCAATTCTAACAATCGGCGCTGTCTCATGTTCAGCTCCTTCTGGTTCAAGATGTGCTGTAGACTTTTATGGTCGGTATACACCACACACTTAGTGCCATAAAGATAGTGCCTCCAAATTCTAAGAGCAAACACGACTGATCCTAATTCTAGGTGTAGTTTTTCTCATGGGTTTTCAGCTGTCGAGAAGCGTATGCTATCACCTCGTGACAAATGGTAATTTTCATGTTGTTAATTAATATTAAATGGTTATTTATTATTTTTAAGTTGAGCATTTCTATGCGCATTTGCATGTTTCTGAGTATTTTTGAGCATTTTTTGTAGCTGACCCGCATACTGTAGCATGCAGTCACTGCAGAAAAAGTATATTTTTGTCAGTAAGCATAAATTATTCTATTTCTGATAGTTACTGACAAGTTTTGTAATTTACTGAGAGCTTTCTCACATTTTTCTGAAAAGCAACCGCACACGCGTACCGACAGCATAATACACATAGTAACAGTCAAATAAATATATTTTTGAGTTAGTAATAATATTTTATTACATTTCTGACAAAAACATGGATAAAACTTTATTTTATGTGTACGTGTCCAAAAACGTCAAACCGGGACTTTACGGTCACGTTTAAGCTTAAACCGACACACGATACACCAACGAGGAGTGAAAATAAATTACCCCCTCCCCTTGCTTGTCCATATCCGGCCTTAGGTAATGCCTCCCCACTATGTGCCAAAAATTTACCCACTAACTAATATAATCTTATAAATATTAGCCTATTTACTCTAAATGACATCAAAACAAATTCACTTATCCATTTAAGCCTCACTAACATTCCTTGATCATTTCCTTCATCAATATACATGGCCAACTATAATTCTCCAAGATCCATCATTTTTCTTTGAAGTTCAAGTAAATTAGAGTGTATATTCAAGAGTTTCGAGTTATTTGGAACGTGGTTTGGGTAAATTTGGTGAAGTTTGGGTTGTTCTTGGTCTTTCTACCTCACGTTAACATCAAAGCTTTGTAAGGAATCATCACAACTTTTCAAATCTTGTTAAATTCATGTACATTTGATGTCTAATGATGTTAAAATTTGTTAAAAGTATATATTTTGTTAAAATGGGAAAAAAAGCTAGGGCTTGTTATGTGATGAATAGTGCTCGACCTAGATGGAGATTTTGAACAAATTAGAGTATTTCTTGCTTGTGTGGTAAATCTTGATGTATATGGTGCTAGTTTGTGGATACAAACAAGATTAATGTTAATTTCGCGAGATTAAGGCAATATATACACTTTTGTGGCTATATGTATAAATCGGCTAGGATACACTTTGGGTGCTACTAAATCGGCTAGGATACACTTTAGGTGCTACTAAATCGGCTAGGATACACTTTGGGTGCTACTAAATCGAGATTAAGGCAATATATACACTTTGGGTGCTACTAAATCGAGATTAAGGCAATATATACACTTCTGTAACACCCCCAAAATCAAGATATTGCGGAAGCATACACTTTGGTTGCTACTAAATCGATAATCACAACACAAGATATAGAGAACGGATTAAAAATCCGTTTTAAAATACATTACATATTCAAAGTCATATTGTCTTACATAAAACTCATTTCAAATAAAATGTAGCCCATTTAACAAAGCGGTCCCAAATTTCAGAGTTAACGCAACAATAAAAAGATTTCCAACAAATTTTATGACCATCGCCATGCCCTGCCTTCAGTATACACACCTCAGTTTTCTGAGAAAAATATGCTAAAAGTAAGCTAACGCTTGTGAGTTCATAGGTTTAAAGTAAATAAGCACATATGGACCATAGCAGTATTCAGCAAACACACACTATCCCGCTATGCAAATGATGCGTCGTTGTATAGGTGATTATTCCTTATCAAGTTTTACATTTATATTTTGCCGACTTAACCTATAACAACACTAACGGGCAGTGTACCCGATCAATGTAGCTTAGTTGGTAAGTAGGGTGTCGATCACTAAGAGTGAGATTTCTAATATACTAATTCTAGAGGTATTCGACTCTTCTAAACTAACGTAAAGGGGGGTTCAGCCTGAGAGACTGGCACGAGTTTGGTTTTATACTAAACTAATTAAACTAAGCTAAACAAACGCTAGAAGCTTGAAGGTATCAAAAATAAGAAGAACGTGTTAACCAAGTTCAGTCATATATGATTAAGTTTTGATAAGTTTCTAAGACATGTAGTGATGGTGCTCACGACTAGGCGCGGTCTATCCTTAATAGGCGAGGAAGGGGCATGGCGACCCAAGCAATGCTCAGCTAGACACAGAGGTTATCAATGCACTAATAAAAGTCACCAAAGCGTTGGCTCTAATCTTATCGGCGAGTAAACCCTTAATGATTACTTATGTCTATCCTATTCTAGATTCCATTTTAAGTCTTTTTGACTGACTAATCCTGTCACAATTAATCAGAACCCGCATAAAGCTGCTTAATGATTACCACGTTTATATATTATTTAGCCCTTAAGGGGCTTACATTAATCACGCAAACGATATTAATGAAGTATAAACTAATAAAGTAATCAAAACGAAGACCAAGCAACCAATCGAATTAGAAACTAATTAAACCATCAAATACTCATAAACTTGGCTAACACATAAGAGTGTTAGCCCATAATCTCTGTAACAAAATACAAAAACATAATCAAGACGAATAGAGTGTGAAACATAGTGAATACGATACGCTAACCGAATGATTAAGTAATATAACAATGATAAGAGATGTTCTTCAAGTATAATTGGGTCTTCAAGGGTGATCTTCTGCTGTTTTGAGAGGCTTTGATCGTCTGGGAATGGCCCTAAGGGTTCCCAAAGATGCCCTAATTCGTTAATGAGTTCGGTATTTATAGATTCTGAAATCTGGGTCGATACGGCGCATCTAGAGAGTTAGATGCGCCGTATCTATAAGTAAACGTAGCCTCCAAGTCTGAAACTGACCCAATACGGCGCATCTAAATACCAGATGCGCCTCATCTCCCAATACGGCGCATCTAAGGACCAGATGCGCCGCATCTCCTTCAGATACAGGTAGATCTCCTTTTTCTCTTTCCGTGGCCACTTGAATCACCTAAAACGGAGTCCGGATGAAGATTTTATGGCCAAAATACGAAAGCATCTTCAAGTGTCGACTTGTAATCTTGACTTCTTCATTAAGCTTCTAATCTTCACTTGATCTCTTGAATTCTTGGTAAGGATTATATATGGCCGATACGGCGCATCGGATTGGTCCGATGCGGCGTATCAAGGTAACTTCACGTGGGTTCCAGGATTATAATATTTGCGAATATTCTTCAATATCTTGGATATATGGTGAAGTCTTGAGATTGATACGCCGCATATCAGGAGCTTCATGCGGCGCATCTGGAGTAAAACAAGTTGGTTCTTCTCGTTGACCAAGGTTTCATATGCGGTGCATGGGATAAATCCATGCGGCGCATTCTTCAAAGTCAGGCAATGGTCCTTAATCTCTTCAATTCAGTAGACTTTTCCAATCTTGCTTGTTTTGCTCCATTTTTAGTCCAAAATCGCTTAGTTTCACCAAATGCTTGTTTTTACCTGAGAATTACAAAAGTAAGCAATTAAGTATCAATTCTCATATATAATATAATAAAACAAGTCAAATACATAGGATAAATGATGGTAATAAAATGTACTTATTTGAGTTCATCAAACACACACTATCCCGCTATGCAAACACTAAGCCTCATCCAACCGAACTAGACAAACAATATCAAATAAAGGGTGCCCGCGAGTGATAATCCTCAGAAACTCGGCCGATTTCAATATGGTATACGTTCGCATTGACTATGCTGAGCCAACCGAACGGGGGAGTCACCCCCAATAGATCTATTTATATCACACGCGTTTCCCAGCAGGAATTGACGGTTGATGATTGATGCGTGCGCGTGTCGTTGCGGTTTAGCAGTATTAATGCCTACTCAAGTTTTAAATTTATATTTAGCCGACTTATCAATAACACACACACTTAACGAGCAGTGTACCCGGTCAGTATGAATATAATGGTAAGTAGAGTGTCGATCACTAAGAGTGGAACGTATTATCTAGTTATTCTAATCAGTATTTTAATATCCTAAGTTAGCTATACAACCTAATCTAACTCAAGGGGGTTCAGCCTGAGAGACTGGCATAGTTTGGTTATGATTAAATAGTAAACTAAACTAATGAGCACGAATCAGCGATTAGCACACACGTACACAGATAGATACTCGAGACAATAAGAAGACCTGTCCTGATAATTAAGTAGCTTGTCACTTGTTTTATTGCTAGTTTTATATGAAGTGTATATAATTAAACCTTTCTCGTTGGCTCTAATCTTATCGGCGAGTAAACCCTTAATGATCACTTATGTCTATCCCACTATCCTAGAAACGATAGAATAAATAGGCGAGGAAGGGGCATGGCGACCCAAGCAATGCTCAGCTAGACACAGAGGTTATCAATGCACTAATAAAAGTCACCAAAGACATCAACATATAAACTTTAATTAATGGAAAAGCAATTTTAAGGGGTGCGCATGATATTTCGTAGTCACATGACATTAGCCCATCAATCCTGATGAATTAAAGTGTACTAATACAATAAAACAAAACTACTTAATGAATTGAATACATGCAGGACCTTCTTACAGCTCTTGTATCTTCGTTCAGGGTGTGCCTTGTGCTGCTAATACGTCTGAATTCGTCTCTGGTTTGGTACTCGTACGTATGGTATCTTGCACACAAAATTCGTCTGACTTTGGGGTATTTATAGTTTCTGTCTGAGGGTTAGATGCGGCGCATAGGATAAGTAGATGCGGCGCATTGACTTAACTTCGCGTGGGGTCCAAGATTAATATATTCAGGAATATTCGTACACCGCCTTAAGATGCGGCGTAACTCCATTTCTCTATGCGGCGCATGTCCTTTGCTGTCTTGGATTGTAACTTGTGAAATCTTGATAGTGATACGCCGTATGTAAGAAGTATGTTGCGGCGTATCTGGAGCAGAATGATCTTGATCTTGTACATTTCAGTAGACTCTTAACATCTTGCTTGTTTTGCTCCATAATTATTCCAAAATCGCCAAGTTTCACATAATACTTGTTTTTACCTGAGAATTACAAAAGTAAACATTAACGTATCAATTCTCATATATAATATAATAAAACAAGTCAAATAAATAGGATAAATGATGATAATAAAATGTACTTATTTGAGTTCATCAAATATCCCCCCACTTGAACTTTACTTGTCCCCAAGTAAACCTTAGAATAAATCTTATGAAAATGTATCCTAAAAGATATTAGGATTTATTTTTATATTTAAGCATGTATTCGTTTTGTCATAATTGCACAACCAAACACTTAACGAATTAGAAATAAAATAAAATATTTCGATAAAAGCAAATCTAATTGTTTAACTGTCCAGTCGTGACGAATATTCTATCATAAGCTTGGCAAGTATACGCATCTCCCCCACTAAAGCCAAGGAATGACAAGTCTAAAGCGGTGAAAAAAAAGGTTTGTTGGTTAAGGGTTAATCATTCTTCTTAATCTCTATCGATCTCACATTCTAGAAAAGGCGACAAAATCACAAATACATGATCGAATCCACGACCACGATACTTGCAATTGCTCAAATCCTTAACTCGAATAGGCTAAAGATAGGACCAAGTAATCTTCACCAATAATATTATATCAAAAAGGGCGACAAAATCATAAATACATAGCCGAATCCACGACTACGATACTTAAGATTGCTCAAATCCCTAATCTCAATAAATCAAAGGTTTGGATGAAGAATGATATAGGGTATGGATAATATTTGGGATATAAATTGGTGTAAAATGAAAAATAAACACTACTAGAAAAACAGCTATTCTTGACTCCAAATGCGAGTCAAGAAGAGCCTTTATGACGTGCAAATGCGAGTCAAGGATGGACCCGTCATAAATCTTCATGACTCGCATTTGTGCGTCATCCTTCTATGACTCGCACTTATGACCCACGTTTTATGACTCTCCTTTTTGCGAGTCATATCCTAATTTTTTTTTGAAAAGCGCATTTATGACCCACGTTTTATGACTCTCCTTTTTGCGAGTCATAACCTAATTTTTTTTTTTTAAAAAATAATTTTTTTCAGTTCCTAATTTTCTATTAAATGACAATTAAAAACCTGATAATACAAAATTAAAAACACAAATATCAAAATAACGCATTTCATATATTAAAAACCTGATAATACAAAATTAAAAACACAAATATCAAAGTCAATATGCAATATTCGTTTAAACAAACCCATGCCATTTGAAGTACATTTAACAGGATATTTTCCTTGTTGCTGCTAGAACTAAAAATCAACCTAACTTTGCCTATGTTAAAAACCCGCTTATACTCAAGAGGGGGTCCTGAAAGATGATAATAAACTTTGCCTTGTTGCAGTTGAACGGCGTCTATTTATCCGAGACGAACGTCGATGAATTCCACGTTGGTGAGTCGCTAAGAGTTAGTTCAGCACCATGATTGTTTCGAGTACTTGGTAATAACCTCATATCAGCGAAGGAGCCACTAAGAGTTGGTTCAGCACGACCAACACATCTTAGAGTCTCCATTCCCGCGCTCCATTCAAGAGTCAAAACCTGCAAAAACATTTACCCGTTTAAGAAAAAATACAACCCCAAACGACCCATTCTTAAGTAAATTTGCTGAGCTCCCCGTTAATACTTCCTCAGACTCTATTTCATCACCTCCATAAACAAACAGTTGGCCATCATAATCGTTTTGGGATTTACTGTTTGGCGACCAGCGCAATACAATGACGGGGAGTTTGCGTTCAGCAGAAGATAACTGCATCCTTACAACATTATTGATTGACGCTCCAGCTTTTGTTCAAATTTATAATCTAAAACCAACGAACTGTTGACTCACTTAAGCAACTTTGTGTATGAGATATTACCCGTAAGAGATTCGGCTGAAATATGATATGGCATTACCAAAAGCTCTGCATCCTCTTCATGCTTCAAAACAGTCATCAAACCGTTGTCATCTCCTATATACCTGCATATAGTACAGACAGCTAATGAATGGACTGCGCGCCGACTTTAAGCAATTTATGGCTAGTCAGTAATAAAGTTTTTTTAGGTATCGTACATGAAAAATGAGCCATATATCACAGAGAAACTTGTTATGTTGGAGCTCCATTGCAAACTAGAAGCTATAGACCTATTTTCAAGATTCCACACCTGTGAAATAGCATTACATCATATTATAAAAGATGTGCAGATTTAAACCTAAAGTATCTAGGTTGGTAGCTTCCGTGTATTGTCTAAAATGCCAAAGAAGGAACTAGTCTACCTGTATGTCATTGTCGTTCGAGATGCTGACTAGAAAACCTTTGTTGGATAGAAACTGCAAGAAATAAACACTAAAAATCAACCAGCATTCTAACAGTACTATAAAATATGACAGCCGACATCATAAGCTTATACACGGCTATATAAGTATAGCAAGCTAAATCCAACATTATGACATATGCATGGTTGTATGAGAGTGTTGCTATCGATTTGTCAAGCAAACAGATAAAATTAAACCAACATTGGACAATCACTCGAGATTTCAGCCCACACTAAGGCAGTTATGACTGTTGAGTATGATCAATCAACATGATGAAATTTAAGAAACGAAAAGCGAACATACCTCCAAATACTTGAAAGGCAACTGCTTTGGAGAAATTAGGAGCCCTTCAATGTTATCACCACCAATCACTTTGCGAACATAATAGCATTTTTCCGTATATAACAATGGTATTAGTAATGACCCGACCAGTATGAAAGACTACATGTCTTCCAACCTGTCAGATCAGTGTATTTTGCCACATATTTACAAAATTAGACATGTCAGGGTTTTGAATTCTGGATTCGCCGCTGATAACAGGGTGTGGTATTTCAAGAAAAAAACTAACATACTGAACAAGTGATCTTAACCTGATATCCGCTTGGATTTGGATTGACAATGTAATCATCAAACTCACCATCGATTGGTGTCCAAAGCCTACAGAAAGCCAAGGAAAGGTGAACCAAAATAATAAACATTTTTCACTTATATTACAGATCTTACATGAAGTTAGACGACTAACCAGAGGAGGTTCCCGTTCCTGTTCCTTGTTCCTGTTGTTGATCTTGTTTGGTTGAAATCTTCCATTTCTGCATTTTATCAAACAAAATAAAATCAATACAACAACAAATAGGTTTAAAGGTAAATAAATGAAGACGATGATGACAGGTGAATTAGACCACTAACCAGAGGAGGTTCCGTTCCTTTTCTTGTTGTTGATCTTGTTTGGTAACGCGGCATCTTAATAAGTTGTTTGTTTTATATCTTCCAAATCTGCATATCAAAACAAAATAATAAAATCAATACAGCAACAACATTAAGCACAGAAGATATGTATTTACAGAAATCGAATCACTACGAGCAAACTGCGTAAATGCAGGCAAATCACGCAAGTCGGTTACTAATTGATTATATCCAAATAAGAACACAGAAAGTGCAATGGTTGAAGTTGCTAAAATCTTAAACACTAATAAGTGCATTTTCGGCTGCAAACAGACGTGAAGTCATATTTAATCTAAGCGCGTTACATGTTAAGCCACCGTTATTAGCAATCAGTCTAACCAACATTATTACTACAACAGCCACGAGAACATAAATCGCAAAATTGTATGAGAAGATCCGTTTATACAGTCACAAAATCACTACTACAGTACTACCATATATAAACTCTAGAGTCAAATACTAGTAATCATTACGAGAACAGATACATTCAATAGAATTAGCAAGCTCTGTATCACAACTACAACAACAAAAAGTATCGTCCACTAAACGACCTCCAATAGTGTTACCACTAGCTGGAGACAGAACTTGTGCGTTCTAAAGTTTCAGTAACTACAATTCATTTTAAACATCGTGAACAGAGTTCGACAACATAAATCACAAAAATGTATGAGAAATCCGTTTATACAGTCACAAAATCACTACTACCATACCGGGTTAAAACCCTTTACCCAAAGAAAAAAAAATCATTACTGCCATATATAAACTCTAGAGTCAAATACTAGTAATCATGCAAAACGATTAATTACCAACGGACTTAATTGAAATTGAAACAGATAAATTTCAATCGACTACCACAATCTGTATCTTAACATACAAAAAACAGGCCCAAATCATGAAGCAACAGAATTAAGCATGATTGTTAAGTGACGTGATGGTGTTCAGGAACGTAACTCAGAAAATGCGTTACAGCATAAACTAATACAATACAGAAGTGACGTTAACGGATTTAGTACTGCAGTAACAATAAGTGAGGTCATCGCATTCGACAGCACAATTCAGAAAATGCTTTTTATTAAGAAATTTAACAAATAGGTTTAAAGATAAACAAGTGATTTCTCTTAAATCAAAAAAGCATATAGACATGTAAAAAAGTCTAGTGTAAAGAGTTGAGTTAGACGACTAACCAAAGGAAAAGGTTCCTGTTGCTGAGTGGTGGTGCAGAAACTAATGAAATCCAGATTATCCAAACGCTCATGTGCAATCTACAAACAAATAGAAACTAAATAAAACAGATTATCCAAACGCTAAAGATCTATCTAACATGATCTTACGAGGTTGATATATAGACGCGTCAAAGATATATAGACGCGTAAAAGAGCCAAATTAACATGCAGTAATCAAGTATCCATCTTATCGTAACACTGATAAAGAAAACAACCAGTTCACACACAAATAAGAGTTACATTCAATACATTTGAAAACAACTCCAGAGAAATGTATACTCATTGTAACAGTAATCACTATGTGAAATAATTATAAGTTGATAACTGACAATGAAGGGGGTTTTCGGAATGTCTATTTGAATTTGAAAATACTCATGGGCTCACTTATTTTCAACTTATGACCTTATCAACAGCGTATTTAAATCCATAACCTCTAGCTCATAAACCCCTCGTCCAAATTCAGATACCTAAACCTTAAAAGTATAATAGTACAAATAACAACCACACAAGAAACTCCTAAATTTCTAACCGAAATCCGTAACAAAACTAGTTCCATTATAAAAACATCAAGAGATCTGAATACTACCTCATACTCTCGAGAGCAACTTTCTGCAAAGCAGGATCAGCATCTTGTAGTCTCTCAACATACAGCTCCAATTGTTGCTTCAACGCCAAATCCTCTTCAGACTATTATGCAAAAATCAAATTCATTAACAAAGAATTAATTAGATAATTATTATAATTAATTAAAGAAAAGCAAGCATACGAATCGGTTTCAAAACACGTTTTTAAATCTTGTTATCAGTATGTTTTAACTCATTTGAATCCACGAAAACACTAGTAACAATAAATAAAATCGGTTAGTAATTAATAAAAGAAATGTACTGATTTCACTATACCACAAGGACGAACAAAATAGAAAAAGACGGAGAGGGTGATGACGGCAGTATGATGGCGTGGTGACTCGATCTGAAGCCATCTTCGATCTATACTTATCTTCAATAAAAACAGAGGAGTGTGGCAGTGAAAGGGTGGTGGTGGTCGGCATCTTCAAGAAAGAGAGAAGAGGAGTGTGGCAGTGAAGGTGGGCGGCTGGATTGGGAGAGAAGAATAGTTAGCTAACCCTAGTAATTGGGTTCTTTTTTTTGTTTTTTGGATTTTGAAGGACTTAGGTTTATTTTTTGGGTTTTTGTCAAGCGGGAAATAAGCTTTTGTCAATAGCGGGAAACAAAAAGAATAAGAGTTTGAGAGAGTTTGAGAGCGGGAAGTGTTTTGGCAAAAAAAAAAAAAAAAAAAAAAAACAATAGATTTTGATGAAGCAGATTGTAAAAAAAACATAGATGACCCCTATTTATGACGAAGCAAAACGAGCGTCATCTAGCAGGCTAAATTTTAACTGATTATGACCCTATGTTATGACGCTTCTGAAAACGAGTCATCCCCAATAAAAAATTTACTCGTTATGACTCTTATTTTATGACTTTGCTATTTGCGCATCATCTTATAGCGTGCGTCATAAAATGCGAGTCAAGGATAGCCCTTTTTCTAGTAGTGAAACAAAACAGATAAATTAAAATCCTAAGTGTGGTTAATCACTTTCCCAACCATCCCATGAATAAGACTCATATCATTGAATAACTCACGCTTTAACACTTGAAACACACGCTTTAGGTAGACACGAATTATACTCAACAAGATCTCAATCAAAGAATAACCTTAGTTGGCGTTCCCATAACGGCCAACTCCCATTCAATCCATAAATATAATATACAACAACAATTAGTGGTGATATCTCCCACTTAATACAAAAAGTTTGTTAAAACAAACTTCCAACTTTTTTTTTTTTTTTTGACATCAACATATATGTGTAAAATTTCACAACTTCTCTATCACTATATTTCCGGATAATTTTTCCATACTCTTCATACTTTCAGAAATAACTGTAATAGTGAAAGTAGCAAACACACGAAAAATAAACTAAAAGTTATACAATATTTACTTTCATACCAATTGCATTGTGCAATTTTCCGACCTAACCAAAGATAATGAATTACGCACACGAACACAGGTAACGTAAGGAAACACACTTTGCCTAAAGCAATTAACCACGGATTTTAATCTACAGGGTAGGCTAAGGTGTAAGGGTGTATCGAAACATTATAACAAAGGTGTAAGAAACGAAAGGAATGGTTCTGAGGGTTTTTCTAGGGGTATCTTACTCTAAAATTGAGAGTAACAAAGGGTTTATACGGGGGTTAACTAACCAGTGTAGTTAGTTAATATCACATAACATATAAAGGCTATTTGGGTGTAATCCTAGAAATTTATCAATTTAGACAAGTCATTCCAATTATGTTAGTGCAAATATTACGATATTTAAACTAAACGATTTCTTCGGTTTTAATAATGACAAACATGTAACTTGTAATACATAATGTAAAATGTGCAAGTTACTTGTAAACACAAATCATCAATGCATACTTACATCAACACCTCCCGACGTCTCAAGTATGCTTCAACGAAGTCGTAGATTTCCATCCCGACATAAATCACTCAAGGTATGGACAAACAAATCTACTACTTGACAAATGATCAAAGGATTTTATTTTTCTAAACTTCACATTTTTAATGTGACAAAACATTTTTTCAAAAATATATTTCACAAAATATTTTTGAATTGAAAAGAAAAGTTTTATTTTGAAAAATATGTTTGAAAATCCCAACAGTCAAATTTCCCCCCAAAACAGCTCCTAACTTCCCCAAATAAACCTTCCCCACTAAAGACAAACGAAGGAGCGTCTACGGAACCATTAAATAGGTACGGCTCCACTAAATTTAGTGGAGCCGTCGGGTATTTAGTGGAGCCGTGGGTCTGTAACGGTCAGATTTTCCCTTGCCTATAAATAGTGGACCATTCCACACTTCCAACTTGATTTTTCCAGTCCTTTTTCTCTGGTCTTATCCCTCTTCACTTAGATAACTTTCTGTGATCATTTGGAGAGTCTTAGGTTGTTTAAGAGTGATCCAATCAAGTGATCCTCTTCATTCCTCTTGATTAGCAAGAGAAGAACACAAAGTATCCTAGATACAAAGTGTTGTCATCCCTCTTGATTAGCAAGAGAAGAACACAAAGTATCCTAGATACAAAGTGTTGTCATCCCTCTTGATTAGCAAGAGAAGAACACAAAGTATCCAAGTAGATACAAAGTGTTGTCATCCCTCTTGATTAGCAAGAAAAGAACACAAAGTATCCAAGTAGATACAAAGTGTTGGAGTTGTTAGGTCTTGTAACATTTGTTACACTCTTGATTGTATCATAGAATACATCAAGATTACTTTTCTTTTGTGAGAGAGTGAGTCAAGATCATTGTGATCTTAAGAGATAGTGAAGATCTCTTGAAGCCATTGGGCTTGTGTGATTGATCATGTGGATCAAGGGTAGATCAGGTAGATCGTGGTAGATTGGTGCTAGCTAAGATTAGCACTCGACATCTAGCTTAGTGTCGAAATAGGATAAGCAACGTGTATGGTGTAGATCGTGGTAGATTGGTGCTAGCTAAGATTAGCACTCGACATCTAGCTTAGTGTCGGAAATAGGATAAGCGACGTGTATGGTGTAGATCGGGTATATCGTGGTAGATTGGTGCTAGCTAAGATTAGCACTCGACATCTAGCTTTGTGTCGAAAAACAAGTTAAGCGACGTGTACGGTTTTCTACGCCTAAAGGGAGTTTGTTGATTAGTGAAGTAACTCTCGAGTTGGGTACTCGGGGAGTGGAGTAGGGCGAAGAGGAGCTTCGTGACCGAACCACTATAAATCACCGTGTCCGGTTTGCGCCTTCTAACTTATCTCTTTACTTTCATTTCATTAGTTATCGCTTTATATTTATATTTGCATTGCATATGTGTTTGTGTGGCTTGTTGCTCATGTAGTGATTGATCATGTATGTTCCATGGTTTGATTGTGCATATGTTGTAGTTTACTATAGTCATCTCTAGATGCTATATACTCATTGTTGACACTCTTCATATTACGTCACACTTGATCGGGTGTTTGATACAAAAGTTTTAAGTTTTTAAATGGAAACGTATTCACCCCCCCTCTACGGTTTCCACAATTGGTACCAGAGCCACGTCGCTCAAATTTTTAAAACAAATGGTTTTCAAAATTGAGTACGATCCATGTATCAAATTACCCATGAAGGTGATAAAAATATGAAAAATATTTAGTTGCTTAATACTTACAAGTTTTGTTGTTAAGTATACTTTGTCATACTAGCTTGAAGGTTTTCTTAAACCACTAAACGAACAGTGTCTTTAAGTGTCCGGTCATGTTTTCAGAACGAGTCATTAAGTCATGCAGTTCTGAATCAGAAAAAAGACCACGGTACCACTAAACATTGTACGGTACCGTTATATTTAATGGTACCGTGGGTCATTTAACGGTGCCGTGCATCTGATTGTCTGTTTTTCATTTTTGGTTCATTTTCAAAAATCCATATAAAATCAACCATGAGTCTGTACGAGTCGTGTCGCCCATCATTTTGAACGATGTTGAGTCTACTTTCATTTGAGAAACATTTTTATGAATTAGTTCTAAATGAAAGTATGTTAAAGTCCTTGATTTTCAACTAAAGGTCTTCTGGTCATGCAGTTTGCGTAAATTTTTGGTCAAACTGAAAAAGGGCGATTCAACTTTTAAACCTTGACATGTTTTCAAAGTGCTCAGCAAAAATATTTGAAATGGGGAGGAAACCAATTCATTGTCAAATAAAATCAAGCTTAGTATACATTGTTATACCTAATACACAAAATGACGATAAGTATTTTTGTGTGTTAAATTGCTATTTGCTTATTATAGTTTTTCGGTTTATGCATTTATAAGGCTCATGCTAAATCACTTGCACTATATTAAGTAATTAGTTTGCATTGCATATAGGCATCAACCATTTGTCTTGCATTTGTTGCAAGTTCTTAAAATGGTTTAGTAACTTTCTTAGGAATAGAAACTAAGTTGGTAGATCATGTGTGTCGAAAGATATTGTCTTACACAATTATTTTTCCAAAGGTTTAAGTGTAAAAAGTATATCACCCCAAAACACTTAACACTTTCATAAAATCCGTAACATGATCCTAAAAACATCACATCATTTTGTCTTGTTTGACCATGGGTTGTCTAAACAAGATAAAAGGTCATTTTAATACATTAGTATTTAAGTAAAAGAAAATGTATTAAACTTGCATTGATTTAACACACATACAAAATGTTTTAAACATTTAGTATTTTACGTATGTGGTATAAAAATGGTTAAGATAATTATTTTTATACTAATGAGGTGTCCAAAAACTAAGAGTATTATACATAATAATATAAATAGTTTTTCTCAAATAAAAATAAATGACAATATCAAAGTAGTAACTTAGTTTGTCATTAACCTCACACATACAACTAGTGTTAAAATAAATGGAACACACTCCTTAAATTTTTATTTTCTTTTTAAAAAGGGAGTGATTGTGAGGGTCAAGAAAGATTTCGAGTACATATCAATTCATTATTCAAATTATGATTGATATCATCATCGAATCTAGTTGACAAGTTTTCGAGTGTGGACAAGAAATTGGAGTCATTATTTGTTTAGCTTCAAGATAACATCAAAACATGATGAAACATATTATCTTGAATCTACATACTCAATCACACTCTATTGTTATGAAAATAATGACGTCCTCTCAAGACGAAAATAATATGCATCGGATCATAACTCACACTTGTGTTGAAGATGCCATATTAAGTCTTGTTGTCCAATAGTTGTGTTCCAAACATTAAACTAATATGTTTAAAAGATGCATAAAATATACAACTAAGTAGGAGTGACAACTTGGATGTTTCATCTGAAATATACAAGTAATTTACATTGCAATGCAATTAGTAAATGTGTCATTTCCGAAAAACCAAACAAGAGCAAACAAACAACATATGTAAACTTTGCTCATGAACGACTCAACACTCAATGTCACATGTCTAGTAAAAGTGTCACACATAATATGTTATTAACTATTATGTAAGTCATCAATCTTTGAGAATATCACATGTATTTCTCTTATCAAAAGATTGACAAAGGATAACTTATATCCCATGCATATTATTTTCTTTCTGACATGAATGGTTATGTTACAAGAGAATACATTGCATCCTGTTAACAAATATAGGATATTAGAGTTGAATAATAACCTAATACGTCATGTGTCATTGCATAAACAAGTAAAATTAGTCATACACTAAAATACTTGTTTCACAAAGCATTCATAAGAGTGATAAATTTCCTCTTAGAAAAGCATACTTGTTGAAATAAACAGTATGTCTCATTTTAAATAAAATGCTCACAAGATCTATTGAGGTAAGTAACCTTTACTAGATTCTCACTCAAGATATGCAAAGGAGCATTCTTGAAACACACACGATGTAGTAGATTCTACATTGTATCACATTAGAGTGTCTCTTGGTTCTAGGAAACCAAATCATGTTAAAATAACATGTAACAACTCAACAAACAAAGATGTTGTCCAAGAGATCATAAAATACACCATCTCCATCAAATAACCTCTAAATCTCAAACACGAAATTAAAATATTTCGCTTGCCTTTGTTAGGAGTTGTGTAAGACATGTCATTCTCTTAATCGACCTTCAAAGTATGGTTAGTTGAGTCATATTAGGTCATGTATTAGCGAAATAAGCTAATATCATCTTTGCTACACTTCAATAGGCAAATATAGGAATTTGAAATTTTCTAATATGAGAATGACTACTGGAGAACCTATCGCACTAGAAATTCAATTTGACCTAACGGTTGAATTGCTTCCAGGAGAGAAGTTGGGTTTGTGGTATAACCCGTAAAAATGGTCGTGTTCAGCCTTAATTGAGCACCACTAGTGATTGTCTCATACTCATTCTCTAACTTGAAAAATTTTCATTCCTACATTTGACTAGAGGTAGTTTGCATCGTTGAACTATATCTCCCATTAGGATGTCATCTTGAACAAGTAGTAATTAGGATCTGCCTTAGCAAACCTAGATTGCTTGCATCCCACATACATGTTTCAAAATGATAACATGTTCTCATAAGACATGATTAAATGTCTTCATGATCTTAAATGCTAAATGATTATCATGTTTTGCATGATGTTTGCATTTATTGCTTATGTGCATTTTACTTGATTTACTTGTAAAGTTTGCACCCACACTATGTTCTTTTGACACATTAGGAATTAGGTATGCCCATCACTATGAACCCTTAGAAGTCATAGAGCCATACACTAGTGTCAAAACCCATAAGTCAAAGTAGTCGCGAAGTTACCCTAATTCCCCAGTCATTACTTCGCCTTCTTCCAAGTAATACACCTTTTTGTCATGGGAAGGTTAGGAACAAACCTAGTAGAACTCGGAGTAGGGTTGACAACTTAAATATTTCATCCGAAATATTCAAGTAAGTTTAACTTGCGATCGCAATTGATAAATGTCATATCCGAAACATCATACTCAAGCCTTTTAACAACATATGTTAAAACGCTCATCCAAAGGACTCACGAGTTACTATATAAGTAATTAGTAGTTCCTTTCATCCTCGTGTGAATATACACGTCTTAAGATCCCAAACCCTGCTGCAAATCAGCACCATAGGCCTAGCTTTACATCTTTCAAAACCCCATGAAACACTCACGTGCGAAGCACATAGAAACCCTTAAATCAACCAAACCTCTCAACCGAGAATCCCCTTACCATCTCCGTCTAGGTCTAGGAATGATGGAACATTTTCCATAAAACTTATGACTATTTAAATATTTCACTGGAAATATTAAAGTCATCTCTCGTACCCCTCTTATGATTACTTGAATATTTCACTGGAAATATTGTAGTCATCTCGTGCGTCTCGTCTCATGACTCTTTAAATATTTCACTGGAAATATTGAGTCATTCTTTAAATCCCTCTCATGACTATCTAAATATTTCACTGGAAATATTAAGTCATCCCTCACGTTCCTTGCATGATCTCTTGAATATTTCACTGGAAATATTGAGATCATCTATTCTATTTCGTGTCATGACTTTTAGATATTTCACTGGAAATATCAAGTCATTCCCTTGATCTCGTCCCATGACTATTAGATATTTCACTGGAAATGTCAAGTCATATCCTGTGTCTCGTCTGATGACTTTTTAAATATTTCACTGGAAATATTAAGTCATCTTTCACATCGCTCTAATGACTACCTATGTATTTCCTCGGAAATATAAAAGTCATTTCTTCTCGTCCAGTACCGGTCAAAGAATTTATTAGGTATAAATTCTCTCCTCGTGTCGAAAAATCTCCCTTAATCAGCGAAGATTTATTCGTAAAATCCTCTTAAACTCCAATGACAACTTAAATATTTCATCCGAAGTATTTAAAGTTTATTTAATTTGCGAAATGCAATTAAATGTCATTTCTCGTTCTCGACAAACGTTCATCGAATCCCGGTGGATTCATTCATAAAGGAATTTATTCGGTATAAATTCTTTTAATCTAAGGTCCAGAAAAATCACAACATATGTGAAATTTCTTTGTCAGAAATCTAATTCTGGGTCAAAACTGACCTCAGCAGGTCACGGTACTCTTTAATAGGGGACAATATCGTTATTTTTAACGGTACCGTCGGACCGTTATTTGCTGAGACAGTTTATTCTCACTGTTTCAAAACAACTATCGAAACACACTCGATGTAGTCTTGAACCAGAACCGTATCCTATCAGAACAGATTGTATCTATCTTCTGATTCCTAAGCCTTCTTCCCTTTCACTTCCGCATGGTACTAAACACTACCAATGCTTCCGCATCCCACTCATCTCACACACACTTCAAACGAAGACATTAGGATACGTTGAGATAACCCTCCTTCATCAACATAGATAACCCTATAACCTTATCACCTACCTCACAACCCTGAAGATTTTATCTTCTTAACCCTTAGGATATCTTCAAGTAATCACATGTCTCATCATATAAATATTCTATGAATATTCACAATGATTGAGAAGAGCTACGTGACTTCAAAGGTGAAGTTTATCGTATGTTATCCACTACTTGTCATGACGTTACTAAGCTCATCGCTTCAGTCAACGTTTGTTTTCCTCTTTATCTTTTACATCTAGTCCGGTTGGTCATAGATTAAGGGGGAGCGAAAACATACTCATATAGTCTTTCACTAAACACTCTCAAGAACACACAAATGTGATTCTTATTCCCTAGGAAACTTCCCTTTAGCTGCCCAGAACTAGGCTGTATAGGAAAATTCGTGACTTCCAGGTCACGGTACCGTTAAATAGGCCACGGTACCGTTAAATTTAATGGTACCATGTGGTATTTAGTGGTACCGTGCCTATGTTTGATGAATTTTCACTGTTTCCTTTAGATCCCTGCATTCCTAACCTCAAACCTGCAAAATCTTGCAAACTCACATATACCCTAGGATTCCCTCACTACACCATAGGACTCTAACACCAACTTTAGTTCGAATCCCACAACTCTTGCCTATATAAGGCCTCACCATTGCAAGCTTATCTTGCATCTCACCTTCAAACCACACATTAACATCATCATCACACTCAAACCTTTTAGCTACACTTTACTCTTGTAGGATATTCACAATGCAAGAAACACTCGTTTGGGACAAGATTTAGGATCGAATAGATAGAAGTTTAGAGAGAGAAGTAGAAGAGTGGAACCTTTAGTGAGAGAAAGAAAGAGATATTAGATTAAGTGAGAAAAGGTTCAACCCTTCCCAAGTGTGGGAAGGGTTATTTATACTACATAGATATTGTGCCCCTAGCGGGCTGTGGAGCGAGCTGACAGTGGGTAAAGACCCGACCCACTCCACAATACTAATAATAACTAAACTACTAATATTACTAAGCTAATATAAATAAGCCTACGAGCTATGTAAATGCTAAATAGATACTCAGGGTGACCGAACCTTCATATGAATATTTATATTCGTAACAATCTCCCCCTAAGGGAGGTCACCCCGGAAATAATAAATTGAATTCTAGCATTTGATCTTTTTATCTTGACTTCATAGCTCGTAGTCTTCGATTCTTCAACGTCTTGAAACTTTGTGCATTCAGCAGCGATCTGTAGATGACTGTTCTTCTTTCTTGGATGATCTTTGGTGATTCTTTGATGTCATCATCCAACGTATGTCTTCAAGTCATCTTTTAGCAGACTATCTCCATCTGATGTGTAGATCTTTGAACCGACATGCTCACTCTATTCAGGGTCATGACTTTCAGCATCAGAGTTTGCAGAAGCTGTGTTGAAGGTCTTTTAGGTTGTCATGACTTCTTTGAATATGATGATGGAGTAGAGTGTGTAGGATCGAGTACTTCGAGCTTGATTGAGCTTGGTATAAACGAGAACCTCTGTATGCTATACAAGCGTTTATGCGGAAACTAAACAGCAAGTATAATAAAGAAGAAAACTCTAAACGACAATGATCCTCTATGGATCAAACTATGAACTAAGAATTGTTTATTGAATATTGAAAACGTTAAAGGTGTACATCAACTCATAGACGGGTTTATCTTTTATACTAACAAGATGACCTAACCCTAACCCGTTCTACAAGAAAATGTGTGAAGAGATAAACGAGATCTCTACTAAAAATAAATCTTAACAAACATTCTAAATATACGGATAACTAACAATACTATCCGCAGTAACAAACACCATCGGCAGAAACAAGATAACACTGTCGGCAGCAATGAGCTTGCAGAAGGAACCAGAGCTATCGGCAGGAACCAGCTTAACACTATCGGCAGCAACAATGAAACTCTTATTTCCCAGAGATCCTAACAATCCTCCCCTAATCTTGAGGTTGACTAGGTTAACCTGCAAGATTCCAATGTGAAAGAGCTTTGAACTTCTCAGGCTTGAGGACTGCGACTTAGCAGCAGCAATTAGTAGTAACCAGCAGCAAAATCCTTAACTTGCAAGATTCCAACCTCTATAGCATCCAGCAGCAACTTCAATAGTGCAGCAGGAATAAGAAATCTTCTTCAAAACATGTATACTGGTCACCATGACTTGCACTTGAACTTGGCTGCTACTAATGACTAGATGTACATCAAATCACTTAAGTTTCATACTATTCTCATCACATCCAGGTGTGTGAACTCCTGTGAGAGGTGAATCATTGAAAATTAATGGATTTGATGTCTCTTTACCAATAGCCATCACTATTGGAGTAGCCAATGTTTAGGTAGATTAGACCATGGTACATTGATAACCATCTGATTTATTAGCAAATCAGCAACTATAAACAGATTTGACTTGTCTTTACCTGTAGCCGTTTGCTCAGGACTAGTCAATTCTTAGGTTACAGCAAACCTTGGTGAATTGAATACCAAATATGGATACCAAATGTCTTTACCACAAACCATACTTTTGTGGACTAGCCAATCCTTTGGATCCCATAAGGGTTACATCCATGGTGAATTGAGAACTATTTTCAACTCTCAGAACTGAATCATGGGTGAGTTGAAGTACCCTATAGCTTTGAGCAAGCTATTACAGCTATCAACGGATTTGATTATCACACCCGAGCCGTACCCTCATGGTGAGTCAACTCTTTCTTGTCTGCAAGACATGGTGAGTTGAGCACCATTTATTGTGCAGGTGTAAACACCAACACTGTACCTGCAAGGTGTTGCTCAAAACCAATTTATTAGCACACAAAATATACAAGATTTTTTTTTTTTTTTTTTTTTTTTTTTTTGAACTATGAAACACACCAAAAGAAAAGAAAGAAACTAAGAAAAGAAATCAAAAGAAAGAAATAAAAATATACAACAACAACAAGAACAATCCTCCCCTTAAGCTTCATCCTCCCCTTAAGCTGCAATCCTCCCCTTAAGCTCAGTATCTAGGGATTTACCATCCCAATATGGACCACCAAATGTTTAAACCTTGGTCCATCAAAAGCCTTGGTCAGCAGATCAGCAACATTATCATCTGTGTGAATCTTAACCACCTGAATAAGATGCTTCTCATAAGCATCTCTTATGAAATGGTGTCGAATCTCAATATGCTTTGTCCTTTGATGATAAACAGGATTCTTAACAATACACATAGTACTTTGATTATCAATAAAAATCTTAGTGTTCATATAGTTGAACCCATAATCCAACAGCTGATTTTGCATCCAAAGTACCTGTCCACAGCAACTAGCAGCAGCAACATACTCTGCTTCAGTAGAAGATGTAGCCACTATAGTCTGCTTCTTGCACTGCCAAGAAACCAACCTCCTACCCAGAAACTGACAACCTCCTGTTGTAGATTTCCTATCAAAGTTAGCCCCAGCATAATCACTGTCACTATAGGCTTCCAACACAAAAGGAGAATCTTTGGGATACCAAAGTCCCATCTTTGGCTGTCTTCTTAAATACTTGAAGATTCTCTTAACTGCATTTAGGTTAGAAGTCAATGGTGTAACCTGATGTCTAGCACATGCACCAACAGCAAACATGATATCAGGTCTTGAAGCTGTCAAATACATGAGTGATCCAATCATGGACCTATAAAGATGAACATTAACAGCAGCATCAGGTTCATTATTGGACTTAGGCTTTGGACGTTCAAAAGGAGTTGTAGCAATCTTCACATTTTCCATATCAAATTTCTTAAGCATGTCATAAACATACTTCTCCTGGAAAATAAAGATCCCATCTGGTTTCTGCTTAACCTGAAGACCCAAGAAGAAAGTCATTTCACCCATATCACTCATCTCAAATTCACTCTTCATCAATTCTTCAAACTCCCTGCACCAGGCTTCATTAGTGGAACCAAAGATAATATCATCTACATAAACTTGTACCAGAATGATATCTTTAAAGTTCTTTCTGATAAAAAGAGTTTTATCAATAGCCCCTCTTCTGTAACCATGTTTTAGCAAAAAGGCTGATAACCTTGCATACCAAGCCCTTGGTGCTTGATGAAGACCATAAAGTGCTTTAACCACTTTGTAAACCAAATTAGGATTCTGAGGATCCACAAATCCCTGTGGTTGAGTAACATAAACTTCTTCCTCAATCCTGCCATATAAAAATGCACTCTTCACATCCATCTGATATACTACAAACCCCATAAAGGAAGCAAAAGCCAAAAACAATCGGATAGCTTCAACTCTTGCCACTGGTGCAAACACCTCATCATAATCAATCCTCTCTTCTTGTCTATGACCTTGAGCTACTAATCTAGCCTTATTTCTAACCACAATTCCCCTAGCATCCCTTTTATTCTTTAGAATCTATTTAGTCCCAATAGCATGCTTTCCTGCAGGTAAAGGTACCAACATCCATACTTTCTGATTCTGGAACTGCTGCATCTCCTCTTGCATAGCCTCAACCCAATCATCATTAGAAAGAGCTTGAGCTATGCTAGTTGGTTCAACTTGAGATAAGAAACAAGCATACAGACAATGTAAATAATCAGTATGATTGCACCTCAACTGATCCTGTATATAACTGAGAAAAGCAGATTCTCCAAACTTGGGTTGATGAAGTTTACTTCTTGTCTGAACAGGGGAATTAATATCTCCAAGAATCAAAGACTGAGGATGAACATTATTGATCCTCTTGGTAGCAATGGGATTGACTTCAATGGAGGATGCCTGATTAGTAATTGAGGGGTTGAAGTCATCATCATATGAGGAAGAAGTGAAAATGCCAGTTCTGGACTGATGATGAGGATCATATAACTTATCTCTTGAAGAGACTGAATTTCCAAGATCAGAAGGAATTGGAAATCTTTCAGGGGAGTTAACAACACCCAGAGTGTCAACAGATGGAGAAGACACAGGAACATCAGCAGAAACTCTAGAAGGATCGGCAGGAACAGATCCACTTTCAGCAGGAATGGGATCAGCAGGAACATGAATACCACCAGTTGAATTCAGTTGTCTTCTAACTTCAGCTTTAGCTTTTCTCAGAATCTCCTCTGTCTCTTTAGAAAACCCAGAATCAAACATCTCAGCAGCTCTTTTGGCATTAAACTCTTGTCTTTGAAGCGTAGCAAGATCTTCTGCATAACTAGAATCACCTCCAGCCATATCAAAAGAATCTTTGAGCTTTGAACCTGAAATGTTGTTAGAGGGAAAAGAAGGAACAACTATAGGTCGTTCATCACTCTCTACATCAGAATCATCATCCGAGGTACCTGCATTGTTAGCTTGAGAAACATTTGTACCAGCAGATAGATTTGATTTGAATCTATTATAACCTAAGGTGTCAGATAGATAATCCAGATCAAAGTACCACTCTGGACCAGCACCCTGCAAATTAGGTTTATCTTCAAGATATCTTAAGTTGAGAGTCTCTTCTATTCTCTTAGAGGACAGGTTATAAACCCTATAGGCTTTACCATGAGCAGAATATCCAACAATAAACCCTTCATCAGCCTTCCCATCAAACTTGCCTAGGTAATCACTAGTGTTCAAAATAGTGACATGACATCCAAAAGGCTTAAGGTAACTAATGTTTGGAACCTTCCCAGACAAAAGTTCATAAGGTTTTTTATTATGAGGACTAGTAATAGATACCCTATTCAACACATAACAAGCAGTGCAAACTGCTTCAGTCCAAAACATAGTGGGCATCTTAGATTCAGCTAACATAGTCCTAGCTGCTTCTATCAGGGTCCTATTTTTCCTTTCTGCAACCCCATTTTGTTGTGGAGTTCTAGCATTACTATAGTCCCTTTTTATCCCCTTAGTCCCACAGAGTTCAATAAGATTAGAGTTCTTAAACTCTGTGCCATTATCACACCTTATAGACTTAACCTTTTTACTTAGCTGATTTTCTATTAAGGCAATAAAATCCCTAAGAACTGGATAAGTTTCATCTTTAGTACCCAAAAAGAAAGTCCATGAAAACCTGCTAAAATCATCTGTAATCACCAGGCAGTAGTTCTTATGGTCAATACTTCTGATAGAAGTAGGACCAAAAAGATCCATATGAAGAAGCTGCAAAGGCTCGGAGATGTTGCTCTTAGATCTAGTAGAGGTTCCGTCGTGCCATTTTTGAGAGTGATCAGCAGCTTCTTGGATAGCTTTTCTAGCATCGGCTGCACTCATTTGAGGCACAGCTCCCTTAGCATCCAAGATTTGTCTAGTAGGCACGTACAATCCTTGATAGAACAATATTATCTCCTGCATTGGACTTAGATAATGTTGAGGGCATTTCATCAATAAGTCTTTAAATCGTTCCCAAGCTTGATAAAGAGTTTCATCAGGCTCTTGCTTGAAACTGTTGATTGCCTCCATCTTTTTAGCAGTTTTAGCAGGTGGACAATATCTTTTCAGGAATTTGCTCTTCAAATCTTCCCATGTTGTGATTGAACTAGCAGGTTCATTCCTTAGCCACTTATTAGCAGCTCCTTTAAGCGAAATTGGAAAGATTCTTAGCATAAGTTGATCGTCAGAGACTCCTTCTGTAGTAAACAAATCTGGAATCTCGAGGACTTTTTCAACATGTTCATTAGCATCTTCATGTTCCGTTCCACTGAAATCATTTTCTCTTAGCTCCTTGAGAAACTGACCCTTCAACTCAAACTTTGACTTTTCATCAAACTTTGGTCTAGCAACTCCTGAACTGTAATCAGCACGGGTTTTGTTCATGTATTCCTCCATAGTAGTGTTTTCCGCCATTGTTTCTGTTTCTTCTTCCTCCTTCTCTTCAGAAAAGTAATCAAGCTCGAACGAACTTGAAATTTCAAAGCTTTTTGTGTTGAAAAGCCTTTTAAGCGAATGTAGGGCTCGTTCAGGATCTTCGAAAGGTTTAATCAAGTTCTTAGTTGAACTCCTGGTCATGCACTTCCTGAAACCATCACAAAAACATCAGTAGGGTATGTTCAAGAAAGTAAGATATCAGAAAATTAACAACGAAAACGGAATACGAAAAATAAAAGTTGCTGATATCTGCAAGCGATGCGCCGTATCCAAAAAGTTGGATACGCCGTATCTTATAATCGTTAAAATTTAATCAGACTTTTATTCAGAAAACAGATACGCCGCTTATAATTTTAGAGTGCGCCGTATCCAGTCTAAATTATCAAAAATCAATTATATTTATTAAAATTTAATTGCGTCGTATTAACAAAAGCTAATGCGCCGTATTTTCGTTACATTTCAAAATACAAGATTTTTGATTTAGCAGATGCGTCGTATCGATAAAAATCGATGCGTCGCTTTTGTTTAATTAATTCGAAAAACTGTTTTTAATTTAAATTAGAAAATACGCCGTATCTGTTAAAACAGATGCGTCGTATGGCGTTAGGGTTTAGAAAAATTTCTTATTAAAAACACAATACGCCGTATCTTGGGGAAAGATGCGTCGTACTCGAATTTATTAACCGCGTTGTATTTTATAAAAATTAAACGCAAATCGCCGTATCTGTTAAAACAGATGCGCCGTATCGTTTGTATCAGCACAATACAACGATAGCAGAATGCAGAAAAATACAGAAAAACAAAAAAAACTAAAATAAAAATAAACAAAAAGAAACAAAAATTAAAGAAAATAAAAACACACAAAAACAGAAAATATGCAAACTATACAATGAATGCAATTTATCTAATATATAACAGGGTTAGTGGTTAGAATCTAATAAAAAAAAGAAAAACCTAATTAAAATACTAATCAAATTAACAGATAATAACAATTCACTCCCTGGCAACGGCGCCAAAAACTTGATGCGTGTTTTTTGTTCTAATTCTTTTATATCCCCGGCAACGGCGCCAAAAACTTGATGCGTGCGCGTGTCGTTGCGGTTTAGCAGTATTAATGCCTACTCAAGTTTTAAATTTATATTTAGCCGACTTATCAATAACACACACACTTAACGAGCAGTGTACCCGGTCAGTATGAGTATAATGGTAAGTAGAGTGTCGATCACTAAGAGTGGAACGTATTATCTAGTTATTCTAATCAGTATTTTAATATCCTAAGTTAGCTATACAACCTAATCTAACGCAATGGGGTTCAGCCTGAGAGACTGGCACGGTTTGGTTATGATTAAATAGTAAACTAAACTAATGAGCACGAATCAGCGATTAGCACACACGTACACAGATAGATACTCGAGACAATAAGAAGACCTGTCCTGATAATTAAGTAGCTTGTCACTTGTTTTATTGCTTGTTTTATATGAAGTGTATATAATTAAACCTTTCTCGTTGGCTCTAATCTTATCGGCGAGTAAACCCTTAATGATCACTTATGTCTATCCCACTATCCTAGAAACGATAGAATAAATAGGCGAGGAAGGGGCATGGCGACCCAAGCAATGCTCAGCTAGACACAGAGGTTATCAATGCACTAATAAATTCATCAAAGACATCAACATATAAACTTTAATAAATGGGAAAGCAATTTTAAGGGGTGCTCATGATATTCCGTAGTCACATGACATCAGCCCATCAATCCTGATGAATTAAAGTGTACTAATACAATAAAACAAAACTACTTAATGAATTGAATACATGCAGGACCTTCTTACAGCTCTTGTATCTTCGTTCAGGGTGTGCCTTGTGCTGCTAATACGTCTGAATTCGTCTCTGGTTTGGTACTCGTACGTATGGTATCTTGCACACAAAATTCGTCTGAATTTGGGGTATTTATAGTTTCTGTCTGAGGGTTAGATGCGGCGCATAGGATAAGTAGATGCGGCGCATTGACTTAACTTCGCGTGGGGTCCAAGATTAATATATTCAGGAATATTCGTACACCGCCTTAAGATGCGGCGTAACTCCATTTCTCTATGCGGCGCATGTCCTTTGCTGTCTTGGATTGTAACTTGTGAAATCTTGATAGTGATACGCCGTATGTAAGAAGTATGTTGCGGCGTATCTGGAGCAGAATGATCTTGATCTTGTACATTTCAGTAGACTCTTAACATCTTGCTTGTTTTGCTCCATAATTAGTCCAAAATCGCCAAGTTTCACATAATACTTGTTTTTACCTGAGAATTACAAAAGTAAACATTAACGTATCAATTCTCATATATAATATAATAAAACAAGTCAAATAAATAGGATAAATGATGATAATAAAATGTACTTATTTGAGTTCATCAATGATAGTGGGCGCAATGGGATTCAGCTAAACTTAGGTTTCCGCATACAAGTGTGTATAAAACAATATCCATTTTTGGTCAATGAAAACAATTTTGCATGTTTCTCACCCCAAGGTTTAATAAACAAAACGTATAAAAATATGGGGCTATAAACTCACCTTAGAACAATAGCAACCTGCTAATCAATCAACAAAACAGTGCAACCGCTCCAACACGTGACCTAGATCAGTATGGTAAGTCTTAGCGAAATATTCGTGTCTTATTTGTCTTAACTCAATTGAAAAGTTTAAGTGTGACCAGTGCTCGTGTATTTCTTGCTTGTTGTGTGGTAAAGTACATTTCAAAACGGTTTATCGTATATAACTCTTTGGTGATGGCTCTTGGTGAAAATGTATGGTGAATGTACGTACGACGGAACTTTCGTGCTCTGCTTGTAGCAACTGCATAAGTAATATATATATATATATATATATATATATATATATATATATATATATATATATATATATATACTAGACGTCCCGGGCATAAAGGCCCGCCCGTTGGGCGGGCATGACTTATAATTATCGTTGGCGTATGTTTGTATAGCGTAAGATGATTTATAACTATCGTTGGCATATATTTTACTATAGCGAAAGAAGTAAAAAAAAATGGTTGGAATGTGTATATATATATAATCATATATAGTAAAAAGTAACTAAGTTAAGCTAATCAAGTTAAGAAAACTATCACGTCGCAAGCATCCACACGTGCAGCCTCTAGAATTGGTATGCCATAAAACTCATTGTAATAAAAAATTGCGACACTCTTGTTCATTTCATTCCATATCAGGTCCAAAGCTTTTATAGCTTCTCCATTGGTTTTTCTTTTTCTTCCCAAGGTCTCCAAGGAAGAAACTGCCCACTGCTACATATCTGAAAGTTAAAGAAATAGAAAAATGCGTGTGCTGATCAAATGGTTTTTTTGCCAAGACAATCTGTTGATTGATCATTAAATAGAGTAAGAAACCGCATCAGGTGGTAACCTTTCTGCTCAAATTCATGTTTAAATGTAGTAATTCATTGTTGTCTTCCATGTCCAAACTGCAATAAAAGGTTCAATAAACACGTTAGACTACTTCATAAAACACCTTCCTAAATAGGCCATAACAAAAACATCATCATGTTTTGCTGTCCAAGATGATATCCGGGTACTCCAAAAGACCTCCCCAGGAAACTCACCTATTACACGTGCTAAAGCAGATAATGCAAAATTTTCAGAAACGATAGTCTCTTCAAGTGATTTTACCTGGATATTCATCCCGAAATTGAACAGGTGGTCTCTCGATTGCAATATTACCCAATCTACCTTTTCAAAAGTCCGACAATACCCGAAATGCTGCTTGATGTTCATCTCCATTAAACAACTGGACTGCGAGCTTGTGCACAAATCTGTGCATTAAAATAAAAAAAAAATACATCATTTATTTCAAAGAAATCTGCAAGCCTTTTCTTATTCAAGGACTAATTCTCAATTTCAAAATCCCTTTTAACATTTTTAGAAATAGTTGATGATCATATTAAAAAAAAATGTTTTGAACTTGTCACACAACTCAGATCAAGTTCCAAGTTGAAATTTATTTCATCTGATCGAAAGGTGAAAAGTATTCAACAAACTTACATTTTATGCACTGATTGACGATTGCTTCTTGCTACTCGAATCTCCTAATAGCAATAAATGGTTAAACTGTTATAATTATGAGTATACGTGTATCTTTTTGAGATCCAAAACCAAAAATTACACAAAGATAACACCAAACCATTTGATAGTTGCTACACTTTTTGTTTTTGAATTGTTGTTGAAATCTTAGAAGGCTTGACTTGTTGTACAAATTAAATCCAAAATTGCCAACATGGACGAAATTTTAATAAAACATTGCTTAGGTGATCACGGTCAATGTAGAGTTCTTGAAATAAATAACGTATATCAGTTACAAATTTATAAAAATTACAAATCAAATACCCAAAAGCTACATCATTATTATTGGTGTTGATCCCTTTGAAACAAAGTACACGAAAAAATTATTTATGCATTAAGCTTATTGAACTTGTAGTGCTAGTTTTTGACGTACTTAGCTAGCAGCCCACTGGCATGGCTTTTAACCATATCCCATAGCATGTTAATATGTTTGTCATCTGTAAGAGTTGCACCTATAGCAACTCGAATCACATAAACCCCTTCGAGCACCGCGTGTGTCATGAAAACACAGCCTGTCCCATTCAACGATTCCAACAACTGCTTGTTCAACCGATTTGCCTCTTCATCGCTACATTCATTAGTCACATTTTCCAATGCCAATGGTGAAATCCTAAAAAACACCATAGCAAAGTTTCTCTTAGTCCCGACACCCCATAGCTTCTTATTACCATCCATAACTTCATAGCCCGAAACCTTCGACTGAGAGCAATCTGCCAGTCTTTGTAGTCCACCACTTGCTTTTGTAACACCCCCAAATTTGGTTTGTGGCAGCGGAAAAGTAATTTGGGTGTTACGGTGAGGATCGAAGTTTAAATCTCAGAAAACGGCCCGGAAGGGGCGTTTTGAAAGTTATATGTCATTCAAATTAATATCCTTGATACAAAGTGAAATATTTGATTTGAAAATCCCTTAAAAAGATATGATAATTTGTAAGGAATGACATATTCGATTTTACACCATTTAAGTTATCAGAGTAAAAGATGCCCGCTCCGTGTCTTGTCCTGCTCCGTTAATTACCTGAGATAAACATGCTTAAAACGTCAACACAATGGTTGGTGAGTTCGTGGAGTTTATAGAAAAATAACTTTCTCTTTGAAAGGTGTATAGTGATAATAGTTCTTCATGAAATAAATAAAGAGTTACGTTGTATAAATATTCTCAAATGAATAATGTATGATCTTCAAAATCATAAGTTTCATATTATAAATGAAGTTGAGCTACGTTGTTATATGCTCGAAATGGGATGTTGAGTCAGCTTTTAAATGTAATGATATACCAAGCATTTTGGTTTGCATTGCAGAATTCTTATTTAAGTCACATATGTTACCAGTTAAAGTTCAAGTACAAGATTTACAATCATATCATATAGTGGGAATGATAATCTAGAATCTGAAGTCTATCAGTGTAAAGTGGTGGTCTTCTAAATACAGCTGTATCCTAGGATATATATGAAACATTCATATATTCATAAAGTTATATTGCCCTAAGCCTCATGACACGCAAAACGTTAACAATTGGGTGTCCCACCAGGGTTACCTGATGGGTGAGTTATGGCCCTCAAGTTAATAGGTGATTTGCCAATTCCTATTTTTCTCAAATATAGTGTATCACTGCTAAATACGACTAACCATAAGGCATTCCGTCAAAGTATTTAGGGGATAGGTCGTCAGCCTTTAACAGGTTTCGAAGCTGTTCACTATATTCGCGCTCACCGCAGTGATTAATGGCTCATGATCGAGGGACTTTATGGCAATAAAGTGTGCTTAGGCAATATAGGTGAATCATGCGTAATTTTAGTCTTGGCAACTATTTATAGTGAAATGTAGAAATATCATATTAAAGTAGCAGTACATTCATTTGTCACATGAATGCATACAATAAGTTTTCAGTATCATGTTACATCAAGTAGCTTAAAAATGTTATCTTCCATGTTCCTTGTTTAAGCTAAACAGACAATTTGCACATATAATGAGCATGTATTCCTTTCAAGTATAATTCAAGCATGTAGAGCATAGTTGATGATTTTGAGTAAATCATAAGATATTTCAAGTAATATAAAACAGTTAAAGCATGTATCTCCCCCAAAAGAGTTATTTAAAACAAGTGTGAAAAGTAGGGGCCACGACTCACCTGGAGCGTATCCGGCAAGACGAAATTATAAGAGCAAGTAAACGATCACGAAAACTTCTTCAATACGAGACCTGAGTATAAGCGAAGTCTAAGAGTCTAACTTACGACTATTAATGAATGTGGAAAGGATAAATCGTATTACGATTTGATCGGTGATGTGAGTGTGTGATATGCCTAAAATGCCTCAAGTTAAAATTATAATATATCTATAATATTATCTCGATCCTTATCTCAATCGACCCAAAATATTACTTTCTCGAAATATGCTGAGATAATATGCAAGTGAAGTTGCTAATATTCCTAATAGTGAAGCCTTAAATAATGCATACTAAAATGAAACATGCATATGAAATGAAGGGTGAAAATAGAAAATAAATAAGAATGTCAAGTAAGGTTAAATAGGTCCTTGTTCTTTCCAGATTTACACTTTTTAGTCTAACTGTGATCGCATTACGTCGTTAGTCCTCGGTTAAGTCCAAAGTCCATAATAGTCCAAATTTTGTCCATATGTCCATATGAGGCTCGGAGTTCAATGGTATGTCAATTTAAGTCCTTTATAAACTGTTTTCACAGCCTCAGTCCATAGGTTTCACAGTTTGGCAGTTTTGGTCCTCCCGGTTAGATCGCGTTGCATTTTTAATCCTTTTTGCATAAAAATGACGGGTAAACTATTCTGAAAATTTCTATAACTTTATTAAGTTCATTTTAACTTATCCTAATTGATTATTTCAGAAAATACCTTATTTTTAGCTTATTGAGCTTATTAACGAAATATACATAGGCCCGTTAAGAAATCGAGAGGTGAGGGCATGAAAATAGTTTTGGGCCTAGAATCGGGCTATTCTTATGATTCTATAAATATATCTCATGGGCCTATTGGGCTGTTAGATCATAAAAACTTATTGGGCTCAAACTAAGCCCAATCGAAAAATTGTTTTTAAACTTTCTGGAATTGAAATAATAATGCTAGCGAGTGACAATTAAAAGAGGAAATTTTAAGTGTCGGGTTGAGCTTATGAGGTCAAAGTCAAAACATGAAAAGTGTAGCTTGCCAGGTGGTCTTTCGAACTGAGCAAAAACTTTGGGTTGCTATGTTCAAAAATTCGAATATAAAATACTGTTTTGTGGCCTAGTCGAAACTGTTTTAATCTGAAAAACTCAATATTTTCCTAAGTCCTTAAATCTGGTCGATTAGCTTATAAACCATGGCTTTTTAAGAGTTTATTAGAGCTTATGAGGGAAAGTTTAAAACACGAATCTTTTAACTAGCCAGGTCAACAATAGGTGAGTGTAAAAACATTGGTATGTTGTGTGTATAATTTCGGAATGAATGGGGCATTTTGTAGGCTGTTCGGGACAGTTTTGTACAAAGAAAATACTTAGATTAGATTTTCACCCGGTTTGACTTTAATTTATTTTGGGTCTCGTTTTGACTTATAAACAAATTGTACACGTTATATTATGATGTAAATGAGTCCTTAAGCCTACCATAATAGGAGACATGTTATAGAAATCGAAGTATAACAAATACTTATACGTATAATAACTAAAATTAAACACGTTCGAGCCAAAGAAAATATTATGCATGTGTGATATGAAGACGTGAGATATGAATTGAAAATGAGATTAGGAGACTTACCACATCCCTAAAGTAGTGAGTGATCGAGTAGAGAAGGTTTAGAACAAGAGGAAAATCCACAAGCTTGTTGGACAAAGATACGATTTGTATATGTATTTTCTAAATTCGAATGGACTTGGAAATGGAATATGGTGACTCTCTGGTTATTCTGTGGTGTATGTAAGAGTTGAGAGAAGTTTGTAAAAATTTATGAAAGGGTGAAGTATGAAAGGTGGTGAGCTTGTGAAAGGCCCTAACTTCTTTAACGATTTGAACATGAGGGTTTCTCGGGGTATATATTTGAAGGTAATCGATTCATAGGTGAGGGAGAGTGAGAGTTATCAAGTTGATATGTGAGGGTGTTTGCTTATATAGAATCAGATATCAAAATATTATACACGTATATAGTTAGCATGTTATGGCAATGGATGTTACACGTACTTAGACATATTTGAATGGAAGATTGCATGGCATAAAATTTATACACGTTCATAAGATTACTGTATTCCAAATGTATACACGTTTCAATATTGTATGTTATGGTTAGTTCATATTACACGTACATATACTTTGAATTGGAAAGATTGCATGATAATAGTCTTTACACGTTCACATTGCATGTTTTGGCAATTCTTGTAGCAAATATTAGCTACACTTCTATATTTAATTTAGTTTGAGGTATAGTTTGATTCCGGTAATTACTAATGTTAAGTCCTTAAGTAGCGAAACTTAAAACTAGGTAACGTAAAAATATATCGTTTATAAAAATGTCAAAGTTTATTAATATACTCCAACTAAAATATTAGACGTGTAACAAGTTTGACGGAGAGCGTATACGTTAATAAAATCTAATAGGGTTCAGTATTCGTATTACGTAAAGAGTATAATGTAAAATAAAAATAAAAATATCAAAGTGACAATAGTTCATATAAAATATATAGACTTATACAAATCTTGTGTTGGTCGTGAGTATAGTATAATAAAGAAAATTTTAAATTTCCCCGTAAAAATGGGCCTTGTTAGACGTGAAGTCGAGGTTATTATTAATTAACAAAGATTATCGTAATGGATTTTTGTAGGATCTTACAGCTTTGATTCGCTTGCTTTATTCTTTAATAGTTCAGGATCCTAGAGAGAGGTTTTTTAAGGTTGTTTCTATCTTTAACTCAATGACAACAACAATCTAAAGATGTCAAAAACCATTTGTGTGGGTTGAAACTAAATGAACTTGTACCTTCTACACCACCAAGAAAGTGACGAAACTCGGGTCATATACATGCACTTCCCGCGTAAGCAGCATTAACATGAACCCACATCCTGAACCGCTTTGCAACCTCACATAAAACTCATAAGTTGTATTATATTATGTAATTTCATTAAATAAAAATGATGACTTATTGATCAGCAATAGAACATGATATGGTACCTTCATCAGTTGCAGCTATTCAGAACATCGAATAAATGTCCTCGTCATCCATTATCATCATCCAGTACGTCCGTCATACACCTACAAAACTGATTAATAGACACAAATTTATACCAAACTGACAACAAACGTGATACCGATGACAATGGTAATGAATATGAACAATTAAAACTGGCCTTTAATTAGCCTTTGGAACACCGTGATTTAGTGCAGCAACTCAAGCTTGTCTTGCCAGTCTGTTTGGGGCTTTCTGACTTGCGGTATTAACTCCACCATCATCTTCTTCTTCATTTTCATCTTCTTCCTCAATCATGTCATCGTCAAACTCATCTTCAATCTCGTGATCATTTTCAGTGTCCGGATGTGGCAAGTGATGGTCTTCATCTTCTTCTAGATCATTGCTGCCTTCATCATCGCCATCCTCATCTTTATCAATTTCATCTCCTTCGTCCCCTGACATATCCTCCTTATCTTCAAGGCAAACTTTGCACCTTCGCACCCATACCTGTAGATACATCCCAGAACCACGGAAACCCATTGCCAATCAGAAGGAGGGACTTACCTTTATAATAGCCGCCACTTCAGAGAAAAACGTGTTACAGTTGATGTACAAATCATTGAATGCTGAAATGCTATTTTTAGATTCGATTTCACTCAGCAAGAATAGCAATGTTTAGACTGTTATATGTACACATAAACAACAGTTGTTGATAGTTTTTATATCAAAAAGTAAGTGATATATAGACCTGAATCATATGGAATAAGAGAGCATTTTAAGAAACCAAGAACTGAAAAGAAAGGTTTATGGAATCATCTCTTAGTACCATGAGCATGATATAGATTGCAAAATAGATAGAAGCCAATCTTCATATGAGTGAAAGTCTTGATACTCTAAATCGGTTAAAGCAACAACACACTCATCACCTGATCTTGACATAACTTTCTTTTCGGGTTCACTGTATACAACAGCTAGGTTAAGTTCCAAAAGTTTGGCTCTGATCAAGCTTTTAGCATCTTGAATACGGGTCCCGGCATGTTCACCAGCGATCATTGTTCCTTCATAGAAACCGCCTTTGTATATAACCTTTTTAGCTGTGTCAAGCTTCTCTCTCTCATTTTGGTTCTTTATCTTCATGTCAGTGCATATTTTTTCTGCTGATTTATCGCCAAATTCTGGGTTGTTGATGATCGGGATGACCTCAAAAGGTAATACCCAGTCATCTAACACGCCAAACTTAGCCCTGAATGGAGCCTTTACTTTCAAATCCTGCAATGACATTTTGGTGGTATAAGAACTTTAACAAAACCCAAATCAAATTATTGTTGTACCAAGTTAGTTAGAGGATATACAGAGCAAAAATTTCATGTTCAAATACGATTAAAGCAGACACGAGGAATTTTACAATTAAGTGAACTGACACATAATATCATACAAAATTCACACCAGAAATCATGGTTTTCTTGCTTCAATTATCAAATTTAATTACTGTTATAAGGTAACAGTAGACATGTTTTCCCTTTCGCTTGATTAAAAATCTCATTGTGCAACAACTATTTTAGTTCAGTGAAGTAAATATCAAAATGCACAAGAGCAATGTTAAGATTTTATAGATATTAGAGCCATAAATAAAACTAATCTAGTCACTTTTTTTATACCAGTTACTTGATTGACATCAGGCACAAAAGTTTACTCCTATGTTCTAGTATCAACACTCCTTATTCCAAATTATAACATGAAATGACTCATTGTAAGAAGCCCCTGACAGCATATCATAGTAAAATATATATCAACTGAATACACAGAATTCTATACCTGCAGTGCCATGAAATCATCAGGGGAATCACTGGGAACACTGGTTACAATCCCAGTACCCTTGTCACTGAGAACTGAAAGCATTGGCAGACAATATATAATTTCATTAAACGAAAGTGGTGATCGGAGGGGTAGCCCTATAAGATCTTGACCAGTCAATTGAAATATTAAGTATATATGTTTTTGTTATCAGATATAGAATTCATTAAAGAAAAACACTAATAAATGCAAGAATTTTGTATGTGTTGTATGATTTTGTATAAAGTTTCTAATTATTTCATATGATTCAATCTGTTTCATTTAAACTTTGAGGTGTGACATAGCAATCCTTACTACGTTACAAGGTTGAATATCCACATTTGTGCAAAACAATAAAAGATATGTAACAAACTTTGGATATATTGCAAAGTGATAATTGTAGCGATTACATCTAGAAAATCAATTACAGAATAAAATATATTCATGTGAGAAAAAGATATGGGCTACACAATTATTTGTCACAAACAAAACCCCATCGAAATGACAAAAAAGATAGTGTATAAATACAATTATCATGCAACGGGTTCTTTCCTGCAATATATTTGATTGAAGGTTAATCAACAATGCATGCATAACTGCATAAGCTAATAACCCATTTTAGTAACAAAAAAGGTTATGTTGTTTAAATTCGTGTACTCCAAAACACACTTAAAGAACAAAACGATAAACATAACTTGATTAATACCCTCAAGAGCATCATACAAAAGGTATCCGTCTGTTATTACTAAAAGAGTTATAGAAAATAATACATTCTGAGCAATATTTTACCTGGTATGTAGTTTAGTTAAATCCTATCACTTGCTGATAAAGTGTATCAAGGAGTATGTCTCTCCTATTCCAATATTCTTCTAATAAAGCACCATGCTCTTCTTCACGCTCAACTTTTGCAGTGATATTTTTGATAGAAACAAATTTTGACTTACTATAATACCTGTAGATTGTGAAACAACATCGGGTGTATCACTCTCAAACAAAGTATTATCCAACTCTGAAGATGAAGACTGTTGAACTAAATGTGCTGATTTGCCCGTTCCCTTGCTCCCAACAATTGTCACCGTCTGTGAACGCTTACCTGCCGACAATACATGAGCATAAACGTACCATCAATTCAATCAAAATTTTGTTGAATATACTACCTCTGGATTGTGAAATAACATTAGAAACAGCTGCCCTGGATAGGCTGCTAGGTGTGTCACTCTGGAACACGGAATTTTCCAACATAGAACATGAAGATTGTGTAACCAAATTTGCCGATTTGCCTGTTTCTTTGCTTTCAACCATTGTCAGCCTCTGTGGATGTTTTCCTGTAACAAAAACACGAACATATAGTGTAATGTTGTCAAGACAATGAACACGTGTTAATACACAACATATGTAAACACATACACCAATTTAATACAGACCAAGTAGTTATAAATTAGACCACACTTTTGAAAAAATGTATATAGTGCATACAATAAACAGAATGCATATTTGTTAATAGACAATTAATGTAAACTTATACAATAGCAAAGTACCTTGTGAAGTGCTCTTAGAGTTTCCAATATGCATATCAGTATCGTTGATTGTTGCATCTTCTATAACCAACCAAAAACCAAATACGCAGACAAACATTAGATTTCTAGTACATTCAACACTTTTAAGCAGATAATAAAAGTATAAACAAATTGCTACTGCTACAACTAATCTGAAAACAATTGTGTAAATAACACAAGTATATCAAAAAACTACTGTTACAACAATTTAAATGACAATCATGCAGAAGAATATTAGTGTGCATATCAGTATCCTTGATTGTTGCATCTTCTATAACCAACCAACAACCAAATACATAGACACACATTAGATTTCTTGCTACTGCTACAACTAATTTGAAAACAATTGTGTAAATAACAGAAGCATTACAAATAAACTACTGTTACAAAAATGTAAATAACAATCATGCAAAATAATATTAGATTAAATGTGCACATAAAATTAATAAGAACATAAAATTGCTGTTGCTACGACCAATTAAAATCCAATTATGTAAAAACAATCAGATACACAAACAATACATTAAAGCTACATACAACATTAATATATAACCAATTAAGAAACAGTCATGTAGACAAGATTAGATTAATTATACATGCAACATTAGTAAGAAATAACAGCAGAACAAACAAATGGCTCATTAACAACATACGTTCTGAAGGGGCATGTGTGTTTTTATTCCTGGATACTTTTGCAAGTCGTTTAGAGTGTCTTTGAGGCTGCATATTGGAATCCAGTTTCGTAGATATGGGTTTTTGATTTTTGGTGGAAGATCAGGTGCACATTACGAATTATATATATAGTCCCAACCCAAGGCAATGACATTTAAAAGTTTTTGATATATACACAACTTAATTATAGGCATAAAAGATGTAGTATATCTTCTACAAAATAAATCTTATATGTTTTAAATATACACTAAAAAAAACGTATATCTTCTATAAATTAACAATATTTTCGGGTATATATATGTATAAGAAAGCATATACTAATCTATTCCATAATTATAGCTTCGCAACATCATTTTTTTAAGCATGACATAAATATTTTCTTATGTAGATCACAAAAAAAATGCTTGGTCCATTGGTTGAAGTATTCGTATGTGGATCAAATAGCCAGGGTTCAATTCTTGCAAAGGCCAACTTTAATTAAATTTTTAAATGCGAAATTTCTAGCAAAATCAATGATGCTTATGTGGCAAATCCGAATTTTCTACTAAAATCAATAATGCTTATGTGGCAAATCTGAAATTTAAAAAAAAATAAATAATGCTTATGTGGCAAGAAAATCGAAAATTTTAAACAAATTGTGCTTAGGTGGAATTATGACATGGCATTACTGGGCAATCTAACAATTAATGACGTCATGCGCATATTGTTATATATAATATGTATATATATATATATATATATATATATATATATATATATATATATATATATATATATATATTAATTACATATTTAATTGATTAAGACTTATAATTAATTAAACGATCATTGAATAATTAATTTAATAATGGTGCTAGTGGGGTTTTATTATATATTATTAAAAACGAATTTACAAATACTTTTGCCAAAAAAGTAAGTATTTAGGTTTTTTTTTAATTAAACACATTTAAGAAAAAAATCAAATTAAAAAATTATTACTTAATAAGGAATGATTTGATTTTTTTGAAATGCAAAAGTTCCCACTAGGGGTTTTGCTTTATTATATAAAAGATTTATTTATAATATAATAAATATTATATGAAACAATTTACAAGTATTTAGTCTTTGAGAAATTTAATAGGTGTGAGTGCATAAGTGCTAAAAATGTATTTACAAGTCTCATAAGGCCTAAAAATATTAATTTAGGAAAATTAATATTATTAATAATAAAAATAACCTGTTTCGTCTTTTAGTCGGATTTTGTCCAAAAATATTCTAAGTGTTGAAATTTTAGAAAAATCAGGAATGACCCATTCGTTTATTCAAGCTTTCCCATTTTTCTCAAGTGTTGCAAATTTTCTCAAATAATCACTTTTTATCACTATAATTGCAAAAATAGTTCAAAGTGTATATTTATCGATATAACTATACTTATCGTTATAATTACTTCATTATTATAGTTTTCGATACAAAAGTCAACGTTTAGTCAAAATTCTTTCAAAATTCAACAAAAGTCAATATTCATAATTTCTGGTCCAAAATTCCTTTTATTTGGCTTATTGGGCTTAAATTGCCAAAATAAGCCCAAAATGGTTTTTATCGATATAATTCATTCTATTTTGCAAAAATAATTATAGCGACTCTAAAAATGTTCAAAAATTTATTTTTATCTCCCGAGAGGTTTATTGGGCCGAATAGGCCACTTTTAGTCCAAAATCACTTTTTTAGTCCGATAACTAATTAGCCCTTTTTATTTACGTTGTATTTTACGTTATATATCAAATAACCGAATAAGCACTTCTAATAAGCAATTTGTTCAAAACAGCCCCCATAGGCCGAATACATGATGGCCTCGGCAAATTTGTGTCGAATAAATTTTAGTCCAATTTTTGTAGTGTAAATCAATAAGCTAGTGCTTATTACAATAAGCTAATAAGCAAAACCTTCACCATTTCACCACTAGAGCCAAAATTTTATGTTTTTCAAAACCCCAATAATTATATATTTTATACTTTAGCCGATTCATACATATGCTTATAAATGTGTATATTTCGACTTAATTATGTGTGTTAATACAAATATCGTCCTAAAAGCGTTATTTATATTTTACGATCTTTGCTTTATTTTGTTAATGACAATTATAAGGTTTATCTTTAGCAAATCATAGATATAAGTTAAAGTCTTTTACATTTATAGTAACAAGTCTTTTAAAACATACATGATCACTAGGAATCACATTTCATATATACATTTTACATTTACATGTTTTACTTTTAATTTTTAAATTAGAAATATTAACATGACATCATGGCATACCTCATTTTGATATCTTGAGGATTTGGGAAATATTTTAGTAAGATCTTTAAGTAACAAAGTTGACTTTGCAAGATCTTGAAATGACTTGTCAAGATATAGAACAATATGGAAAGATTTGTAAAAGTCTTAGCTGTCTGGTTCCCGCGGAACCAAACAACTACAAGGGCGGATCCCTTTTATTGGATCCGCCAAATCCGCCGGTTGTCCCCTCAGTTTTGCCTATAAATAGCAAGCTGATCAATCAAGGGCAACCATCACTCATATAGCTTAAAACATATATTCATTCATTTGTACATTACTAACCCATATCTTTCATTCATTTCATAGATCTCACTTTTGTAGCAAAAAAGATCAAGCATACAAGCTTCAACATACTTACAGTTGCAAGTTTTATTAGTTAGATACTGTGTGATTTGTTAATGTTCACACATCATTGTTATACCTTTCATTCAGTAGAGTTTGGTTAGTATTTTAGTCCTTAAAACACAAAGAGTGTCGGGAGTGGTTGTACCCATGTTAAAGAACCAACGGGAGTGGTTGTACCCTTGTTAAAGAACCAACGGGAGTGGTTGTACCCTTGTAAAGAACCCGGTGTTTAGCTTAGTACCGGATAAAGTGTAAGCGACGTGTATAAAGGTTTTCTCCGCCGAGAAGGGAGTTTGTTTCTTAGTGAAGAAAAACTCTCGAGTTAGAGGCTCGAGGAGTGGAGTAGGGCAAGGAAGAGAGTCCTTGTAGCCGAACCACTATAAATCTCTGTGTTGTGGTTTGATTGTTCCTATCCTTTCTTACTTTACTTATATTGTTTGTTTGTGAGTATTTATTTTGAAATCACGTTAAGTCACAAAGCGAATTAATTTTAAAACGGTAAAAACTATTCAACCCCCTTCTAGTTTTCCACAATTGGCATCAAAGCTACGTTACTTAAGATTTTCAAATATATTGTATTTTAAAACTTGAAACGATCAATGGATTTTGAAAACTTTAAAAAAGGGCAATCTATGCAAAGACCACCACTATTTGAACCAAATTGTTTCATATACTGGAAAAACCGCTTTGAGACATATGTGAAGTCAAAGAACATAGATCTATGTTATATAATTGTAGAGGGTGATTACAAGCTCATAAGTAATAATATTTCAGGTGGTCGGGATGAAGGTACTTCTCTTACTCATCACAATGATGAGCAAAAGAAGTTGATTGCCAAAAATAACGAAGCCAAAATGATGCTTTATAATGCTTTACCTAAGAAAGAATATGAAAGAGTTTTTATGTGTAAAACGGCTAAGGATATTTGGAAATCATTGATTATCACTCATCAAGGGAACTCACAAGTCAAAGATAACAAAATTGATCTTCTTGTTCAACAATATGAACAATTTGTTATCTCTGAAGATGAGACCATTGATAGTGCGTTTGCTAGGTTTAAAACTATTATTACATCTCTTAAAGCACTTGATGAATCTTTTTCTAGTAAGAATTTTTTCAGGAAATTTCTAAGAGCACTCCATCCAAAGTGGAGAGCAAAGGTGACGGCTATTGAAGAATCTAAGGATCTTTCAAGCATGACACTGGACGAGCTCATTGGAAATCTCAAAGTTCACGAGATGGTGATGGAAAAAGACTCAGAAATTGTTAAAGGCAAAAAGGAGAAGATGAAGTCCATTGCCTTGAAAGCTATAGTAGAATCAAGTAATGATGAAGAATCTTGTTCTAGTAGCGAAGACGAAGAGTATGCCATGGCCGTAAGAGATTTCAAGAAATTCTTCAAGAGACGAGGAAAGTTCGTAAGACCACCTCATGAAGAAAAGAAATCCTTCCGGAAAGACCGTGATGATAGGAAAGGTAAGGTAGATAGGAAATGTTATAGGTGCGGGGATTCTAGTCACCTAATAGGAGAATGTCCAAAGCCTCCAAAGAACAAGTCTCAAAGAGCATTTGTTAGTGGAGCTTGGAGTGATAGTGAAGGTGATGACGACGAGCCTAAGAACGACGAAGTTGCTCTCATGGCTCATGACACAGAAGAGGTACATTCTGACTCGTCATATTCTTCTATAGATGATGAAACCTTAGAAGTAGAATATAACAAACTGTGTGATATCACTTTAAAAATCATAAACAAAAATAAGTTCTTAAATACCAAAACGACACTCTTGGAATATGAAGTCCATTGGTTAAAAGAAAAAGAAATACGATCAGAAAAGGGTAAAAGTGTGAAAGAAACATGTATCTCATGTCAGGAACTTAAACTAGAAATAGAAACGCTTAAAACCACACATGAAGATCTTATCAAACAAAACTCTAAGTTTAAGAGGTTTGATAAAAACATTTGTTTAGCAGATGAGTTAATGCAAATTCAAAAGTTGCCCTATGATAAAACTGGACTAGGATTTATGAAATCAGAAAACTTAAATGACTTTACGAAACAAACAGTGAAAGTACAAGAACCTGTTCCAACTGAGTTAGATACCCACGGATCTGGCGGATCCAAAAATTTGGTTCCGCCAGTTGTACCAAAAGGATCCGCAGGTACAGTTGATGAACAGAAGGTTGGTAATTCGAATCGTACTGAATTCGTTAAGGTCACTAGAAAACCTAACACTAGTACAACTATTAACAAACAAAAACCAGTAGTCACTATAGGAAAAGGTTAAATTAATAATGAGTTTAGGATGAAAACGGTTCAACAGAGACCTAAAACTAGTTTTCCCAAACACCCCTTTCCTAAGAGTAACTTTAACCCACAACATCATTATCAAAATAATTGGAACCAAAACATGTCTAGGAACTTTCAAGGTCCCAATTACATGCCATGGAACACTTGTCCACCATTTCCATACATGAACCATGATAATGTTATATTTAACCCAAATGGACCCATGAGATATTGAGGACCAAACGCTTGAGTTTTTCTTGAACTTAGGTGCGCTTAAAAGTTGAGTTAGAACCAGATGAGTGGATTAAAGATAGTGGATGTTCAAGACACATGACGGGGAACAAAAGTCTTTTCTCATCCTACCAAGTGTACGACGGAGGTAATGTCACATTCGGTAGCAAGCTTAAAAGTAAAATCATCGGAAAATGTACAATCTCTCATGACTCTCTCACCATTGATGATGTTGCTCATGTAGATAATTTAGGATTTAACTTGCTTAGTATTAGTCAACTATGCCGCAAAAAGTATAACGTCCTTTTCAGTGAAAATGGAAGTAAAATACTAAAAGATGGCATAACCGTAGGAAAAGGTGTTTTGAAGAATAACGTTTATGTTATGAAATTAGACAAAACACCTAAAGACAAACTTTGTCTCACCTCTCTGGACGAAAACTCAACTCTATGGCATAGACGCTTAGGTCAAGCTAATATGAGGTTAATCCAATCCTTATCATCTAAGGAACTCGTTAGGAACCTGCCCAAGTTGAAATACGACCAACACTTTTGTGATGCTTGCAAAATTGGGAAACAAGTTCATAATAGCCATAAGGCTAAAAACATGGTGTCTACATCTAGGTGTCTAGAATTGTTACATATGGATTTGTTTAGTCCATCCGCTATACAAAGTTACGGGGGAAATTTCTATACTTTGGTAATAGTAGATGATTACTCTAGGTATACTTGGACTAAGTTCTTGAAAACTAAAAACAAGGCATTTGATAAATTTGAAATTCTAAGTAAGAAAATTCAAAATCAAATAGGAAATAACATTGTGTCTATTAGAACTGACCACGGTCGTGAATTTGATAACGAAATCCAATTTGGAGCTTTTTGTGATGCTAATCGCATAACACATAATTTCTCGGCTCCTCGAACTCCTCAATCTAACGGTGTAGTTGAACGCAAAAATAGGACAATTCAAGAAATGAGTAGAACTATGTTAAATGAACAAAACATACCTCAAAAGTTTTGGTGTCACGCCGTAGATACATCCACATATATCCTAAATAGAGTCTTAATGAGACCATTCTTGAATAAAACACCATATGAGCTTTATAGAGGCAAAAACCCTACGTTAGGATATTTTAGAGTTTTTGGAAGCAAGTACTTCAAATTAAACACTAAGGATTACCTCACCAAGTTCGACCCAAAGTCGTATGAAGGTGTATTTCTAGGATATTCACAAAATAGTAAAGCATATATTGTCTTGAATAAAGAAACATCAAGAGTCGAGGAATCGTTGAATTTAACATTCGACGAAAGTCCACCTCCCTCTAAGACATCACTTTTGGTAGATTGTGGAAAACTAAAAGGGGGGGGGGGTTGAATAGTTTTACGTCTTTTTAATTTTATTATGAAAACCTTAGTTACTTTTAAAATCTTAGATTCAAGTTTATGTGAAAAATAATACTTGAACAATATTGTTGATTGTATGTGTACCCTTTTAGATTTGTTATAAAAGTTTTACTTTTATGAATGGAGTTTTAAATTGATCTTTATGTGAAATCAACTTATAACTAATGCTAACAATTATATATGCCTATATGTATGAAAGTAATGACGATATAAATAAAGATGTAAGTAAGAGATGGAAAGATCTAACCGAGACACGAGGGATTTATAGTGGTTTGGCTACAAGGACACCTTCCTTGCCCTACTCCACTCCCCGAGCACCGAGCTCGAGAGTTTTCTTCACTACTTCAATAAACTCCCTTATGGCGGAGAAAACCTTACACAACTTTAGCTTACACCAGTTTAACGACACAAAGCTAGATGTCGAGTTCTAATCGTAGCTAGAACCAATCTCACAACTTTAATCACAACTTCTTCACAACTTATTCACAACGGCTTCACAACTTCTTCACGATGGTTTCACAACTTCTACGCTACTGCTTCACAACTTCTACACTATGTCTTCACAACTTCTACACTACGGCTTCACAACTTCTACGCTATGGCTTCACACCTTCTACGCTACGTCTTCACAACTTCTATGCTACGGCTTCACAACTTCTACACACCGCAACTACTTCTTCACAACTTCTAAGCTACGTCTTCACAACTTCTATGCTACGGCTTCACAACTTCTTCACACCGCAACTACTTCACAACTTTGCTATGCTTCTACTCTACTTCTTTACACCACAACTACTTATACACCTTCTTCACTACTTACACACTACACTAGCCTAGTCACTTATGTTCTCACTTAATGTACACAACTTATATACACACTTTACACAAATGAATGAATGATTTACAAAGTATACTAAACAAGAAACTTAGGTACCAAGATGATACTTAAGTTGTAATACTTCTAGTCTTGATTGATAGAAGTATTCTTCTCTTTGCACTTGGATGATTGAAGCTTGAATCACTTGGAAACAAAAGCTTAAGATTGTATGATCAAAGAATTTAGGAAGATATAAGAGGAGAAATAGAAAAGAAAGTTTGGGGTGCAAGAGGTGAGAAAAAGTCTAGGGGAAAACCAGTATTTATAGGCAAAAATTGGACAGCTGGAGGAGCGGGCGGTCCCCTTAAATAGGGGGGCGGTCCCTTTAAAATTAAGGGGGCCGCCTTGTATAATTAAGGGGGCCGCCCCTCAAGACCGTTGCCCAGTTTTGTCTTTTTGTGGGGAAGGTTTTTCTAGTACATTTTTACCATTTTTGGTTGAAAATTTGAATTCATAAATTTATACTAGATTAAACATATTTATTTAATACCAAAAATATTTTTCTAAAAGATATAAAATGTTTATGACATTTTATAAAAAATCTAGTGATTAAGAAAATGTTCCTTTGATCATATAATGCATTAAGCACTTGTTTATTCGTACCTTAAGTGATTAAGTTGTAGAAGTGAATATTTACAACTAAGTACTTGTTTATTTGATAAGTTTATGTTTAATGAGTTTACAATTTGTGATTATCAAAACATAGAGAGATGAATAAGTATTAATAATGTTTTTAGGCATTATTTATATCAACAATCTCCCCCTTTTTGATGATTACAAAACTTAAACTCATTAAATCCAAAATTTTATTTTTGGACAAGTATTTAGTGAGTTTACATTCACTTCTCCCCCTTTTTGTAAAATCAAAAAGGTTATGCCGACTATATTCAACTAAGAATTTTGTCGGAAACTAAAGTTCCCCCTTGATGTATACTCCCCCTCGTTTGAGGGCACCAAGGAATCGAGATATGGAATACTTTGCAAGAAAAATATTAGAAGCACAAGCATATATGTATAATAATAATAATAAGAGTAAGAGCAACAAACATAGCAATCAAATATTAAAGACATGAAACAAAACATGCATTAATTTAAAATGATTATGTGAAAAACATAATCATTGATACAACATTTATTTTGCTTAGAGCATACAATAAGTAGAAAATCCTAAATTGCCAAAGAGAGCCATCTTGCTTGTAACATAAAAATTTATAAGCATATAGAATGCTTAGATGGTTGATAATGAGGTGTTTGAAATGGAGGTGGTTGAGTGAGGGTGAAAGTGTTGGATTAATGGAGGTATGTTTTTGGGTGAATGGATGTTGGTGATTTTGGTGGTGGTGAGTTTGGAGTGGACCATGTGGATTGATGGTTTTGATTTTGTTCAAGTAAGAGGTTTGGATTAGATTTAGTGAGGAGATACTCAATCCAAGTGAAGTGCTCATTCAATGCAATGGTTTGTTGTTGGAGAAAGATGCAACAAGGACAATTGTAGACATGTTTCTCAATTTGACTCAAGTTGTGGGGTGATGTGGGAGAACTAGATGGAGGTTGATCTAAGTTGCTTTGAGCAAGGTGTAGGGCAAGAAGAGCACTAAGCTCATGGGCTTCCTTGAGTTCTTCAATGAACTTCAAGTGTTCGGAGGGAGGTGATGATGGTGGAGTATGGTTGTCATTTGGGATGGATGTTTGGACATGTAACATAGGGGTGACATGTGAGTTGGTGGGAGGTGGTGGTGATACTCTTGGTGGTGGAGACATATGTGAGCTTGGGTAATTATGAGTTGATGAGGATGGAGATATGGAGGATGAGGATATTCCAAGAGTGGTGAGTGGGTTGGATGGTGCATTGGTTGATTGAGCAAGATGTGGGATGGTGTGAGTGAGATTGGGATTATTGTTTTGGGATTGATCATGCTCTCCATATGAATCATGTGGCTAAGATGGAGGTGTGTTTTTGGGAGCAAGGGTGGATGATTGGTTAAGTTTGTGAAGGGGTTCATGAGACTTAGGTGTTGGTTGGTTTTGGACAACATCATTTGTTGAGTTGGTGTTGTGACAAGTGTCAAGCTTTCTTCTCCAAACAGGTCTTACGGAGATTTTAGCAACTCTTGAAGGTTTGTATCTTGGGTTGTTGGGAGATGACATGTTTGGATGAATGAGCACTAATGATGGATGGATGAGCATTAATGATGGAGAAAGGTATTTATAGTGTAAGAATGGTGTGATTGAGGAAGGTAAATTTTGGTGGGTGGTTTAGGACAAAATATGTTTGTGAGTTTTGGGAAGTGTAGGATAAAATGGGCTGAAAAGTGAAAAAGAAAACAGTGTTCCCCGACCATCAGATGGCCGGTCCCCTTAATTAGGGGGCCGCCTAGTAAATTAAGGGGGCCGCCCATCTGCTGATTCCCAGGTTACCAGAAATGGGTTTTTGGCAGAAATTTGTAGAAAAGGTTGTGTTTTTGGGTTTAGTTTCAAGCAAGTTCAACTCTTTGAGGCAATTTATCATTTAATACTTTATGTATGCAAAGCATATTAATTTAAATACATTAAGTATTTATATCTAGCATGCAACCTACTTAATGAGCAAGCAAAATGTATATATATGTATATAAGCAAGAAGAAGCAATGTATAACACCAAGTAACACATAATATCATTTTTAGGAAATAAGCTAGTTAATTAATCCTAATGAGTGTCTATGTGCTAAGGATTGAGAAGTTGTGATAACATGGACTTTTAGACTTATACCAATTAAGATCTTAATGGATAAACAATGGTTTTTCAGATTCGATTTAGTTCTCTTATAAATGTCATATACATAAATATAGATGACAAATATGAGATCACCATGCATGATTTAAATAAGTGTTTTTGGCATTATTCAACAATGTTTGAAAGTAGGTTTTTGTGTGGGTGTGAAAAGAAATTTTAATGAAATAGATTTGGTTTTATTTCAAAATGTTTTTATGAGGAAAGAAAACATATTTTTCCAATCTTTGACTTTGATAAACACGTAACTATGGACAAAAGTTTGGAAGAAAGGTGGGATGTTAAATACAAAGGTGTCATAATCTTTTGAAAAATCATTTTTCCAAAATGTGAAGTTTTTGCATATTTAAAAACAAGTATCATTAATTATACACATGCTACCCCTTTCTACATATCCTGTGATCATACGAAAGTGATGACTAAATTCTATTTGATGCGAGAGTGGGATATATGCTAATATGGCTCCGCACATTATCTAACTTAATGCCATAGTCTATAAGAGTTTACTTCATCCATGGGTTATATTGTGATATATCTAATCCTACTTCCATGTTGACAATTAATCCACTTTACATGCTTTATCTAAATGAGTTCTCTACAAGTGGACATGGAAGATTTCCATATTCAATTTGCGAACGCAAAATGAGTTTGACAGTGAATACTTCATTTAATGCTTAGGGGGCTAACTAAAGGATTTCTAGTTTATTGAATTGTAAAACGAATATAACTAAAAGCGTAAAGGCAAGGCAACCTATCAAACTAAGCATATCCTAAGGCAATGATTAACACAACTATATGTATGAAGTAACTACTCATGAAATTTTAAAAAGAGAACTTACCTTGTGTCCAGCTTTTCTTCATGATATCCAGGATGATAAATGTGGTAGTGAATGATAGATGAATCTTCAAGATAACCAATGTATGAAAGTATATCATAGCAAGCTTCTAACGCCTTATTAGACCAAAGCGGCTTGACCCGAACATGTCTTGAACTAGACTCATATGATGTCTTAGCCTTGATGTATGTGACGTCTTTAAGTAGAGACTTTCACATCTTTATTGCAACCACATTATGCATTTTTCAACAAGCACTTGTTTAAAAGATACTTTGTAGATATCTCAAAGTTTCGGATTACGTAGTGGAGATATCATCATTAATTCTTCAATCGCCGCACCATTAATATTCCACTACGCCATTAGTTATTTCTTGAGATGAATAATCATGTGAGATATTAAGTGTGGTTCAAGATTTGATGATTCATTAGTCTTCACGCGCGTATATTGAATGTGAGTAGGTTAAAGCAAGATTGAGTTTCATTCCTTTGTGCGTTCATCACCTAATCAAGTAAAACAGCTTGGTACCCAGATTCTCATGGGTCCGAGATGGTTAGTTGAAGACATCCATTGCATTTGTATGCACAAGGTGAGGATGTCGCCAAGAAGTACAAGAATTCCTTAATAGTTTGTTTTGATGCACAAACAATAGATTTCTTGACTTATATTAATTGTAATCATAGTAAATAGCCTTATATCTAAATTTCTCTACTAGGTTTTACAATTTTAATTTGTTTTGATTTACTTGTTGATGAGTTATCCGAACTAAATCCTAAACCGGTTTTATCTTTGAATGGCTTTTGACAACTTAGTAGATATTTAAGAGATTTGGAACTTTCTTCAAATTTAGCTAATATTTTTGCTCTTTCATTTAATCTTTTAATTTCATGCTTATATTCTTGACATGTTTTGCATTCTAGATCAATTTCAATATTACTTTCAAGTCTAGACATTTTATCTTCTAAAATTATTTCTTTTTCAAAATTGCTTTCAAAAGTTTTTGATGATTCATTTTTGGAAATGGTTTTTAGATCTATGTTGCAAAAATGTTTAAGCTCGTTTTCTAATTTTGAAAATTCTAAAATGAATTGATCATAGCAAAAATGTTCGGTTTCGGATTGTACCTTATTTGGAGTTTTATCTAATTTGGATTCTTCACATACCGGATAGTAATCTTCTTCTTCGTCTGTGTCACTCCATGATTTTGAATTTAGTTTACTTTGGAGTTGATCCATGTGGTCTTCGTCATTAATACCTTCATTAAAGACATTTGAACTAGTAGTACATGTATCTATTTTATCTAAATGATTATCTATCAAATTTTCTAGGACAACTAATTCATGTACAAGATCAAATTCCTCATCTTTGGCTTGACATTCTTCTTGATGAAAGTTTAAGAGATTTTTCCAAATATCATTAGCCGTTTGACAGAAGAATATTCTTTCATATTCAACTCTCGGCAAGGCTTTATAAATAATTATTTTAGCTTTATTATTTTTGTCATTCTTTGTTTTGAAACAATCATTTTGACTTTCAAACTCCGTTTTTGCTTGACTTTCAAAATCCGTTTTTGTTGGTTGAAAATCACCAATCGAAATGACATGCCAAAGATCTAGATCAATTGATTTCACATAATTTTCAAATTTATTTTTCCATTCAAGAAAAGTATAGTTTTCAAATAGCGGTGGTTTTTGCATAAATTCCTCTTCTAAATATTTTTCGAATTCCATAGATCGATTCAAGTTTTAAAATACAGTATATTTTAAAAATCTTGTTTGACGTGGCTCTTGATACCAATTGTGGAAAACTAAAAGGGGGGGGGGGGTTGAATAGTTTTACGTCTTTTTAATTTTATTATGAAAACTTTAGTTACTTTTAAAATCTTAGATTCAAGTTTATGTGAAAAATAATACTTGAACAATATTGTTGATTGTATGTGTACCCTTTTAGATTTGTTATAAAAGTTTTACTTTTATGAATGGAGTTTTAAATTGATCTTTATGTGAAATCAACTTATAACTAATGCTAACAATTATATATGCCTATATGTATGAAAGTAATGACGATATAAATAAAGATGTAAGTAAGAGATGGAAAGATCTAACCGAGACACGAGGGATTTATAGTGGTTCGGCTACAAGGACACCTTCCTTGCCCTACTCCACTCCCCGAGCACCGAGCTCGAGAGTTTTCCTCACTACTTCAATAAACTCCCTTATGGCGGAGAAAACCTTACACAACTTTAGCTTACACCAGTTTAACGACACAAAGCTAGATGTCGAGTTCTAATCGTAGCTAGAACCAATCTCACAACTTTAATCACAACTTATTCACAACGGCTTCACAACTTCTTCACGACGGCTTCACAACTTCTACGCTACTGCTTCACAACTTCTACACTATGTCTTCACAACTTCTACACTACGGCTTCACAACTTCTACGCTATGGCTTCACACCTTCTACGCTACGTCTTCACAACTTCTATACTACGGCTTCACAACTTCTACACACCGCAACTACTTCTACACAACTTCAAAGCTACGTCTTCACAACTTTTATGCTACGGCTTCACAACTTCTTCACACCGCAACTACTTCACAACTTTGCTATGCTTCTACTCTACTTCTTTACACCACAACTACTTATACACCTTCTTCACTACTTACACACTACACTAGCTTAGTCACTTATGTTCTCACTTAATGTACACACCTTATATACACACTTTACACAAATGAATGAATGATTTACAAAGTATACTAAACAAGAAACTTAGGTACCAAGATGATACTTAAGTTGTAATACTTCTAGTCTTGATTGATAGAAGTATTCTTCTCTTTGCACTTGGATGATTGAAGCTTGAATCACTTGAAAACAAAAGCTTAAGATTGTATGATCAAATAATTTAGGAGGATATAAGAGGAGAAATAGAACAGAAAGTTTGGGGTGCAAGAGGTGAGAAAAAGTCCAGGGGAAAACCAGTATTTATAGGCAAAAACTGGACAGCTGGAGGAGCGGGGCGGTCCCCTTAAATAGGGGGGCGATCCCCTTAAAATTAAGGGGGCCGCCTTGTATAATTAAGGAGGCCTCCCCTCAAGACTGTTGCCCAGTTTTGTCTTTTTGTGCGGAAGGTTTTTCTGGAACATTTTTACCATTTTTGGTTGAAAATTTGAATTCATAAATTTATACTAGATTAAACATATTTATTTAATACCAAAAATATTTTTCTAAAAGATATAAAATATTTGTGACATTTTATAAAAAATCTAGTGATTAAGAAAATGTTCCTTTGATCATATAATGCATTAAGCACTTGTTTATTCATACCTTAAGTGATTAAGTTGTAGAAGTGAATATTTACAACTAAATACTTGTTTATTTGATAAGTTTATGTTTAATGAGTTTACATTTTGTGATTATCAAAACATAGAGAGATGAATAAGTATTAATAATGTTTTTAGGCATTATTTATATCAACAATAGATGATGACTTAGTTGAAAGCCAAATGGTTGAAAACCAAGTAAACATAGAGAATGACAAAGAAGACGAACTGGTAAAAAGATAAATTGTCAACATCAAAGAATCCAAAAGTCATCCATTAGACAACGTCATAGGAAAAATTAACGAAAGAACCTTAAGGTCAAAAGCCCAAAACGAAAGTAATTTCTTTTGTTTTGTTTCAACCATTGAACCTAAAAATGTTAATGAAGCCATAAAAGATGAATCTTGGGTCATAGCGATGCAAGAAGAATTAAATCAGTTTGTTAGGAATGACGTTTGGATATTAGTACATCAACCTCAAAATCAAACCATAATTGGAACTAAATGGGTTTTTAAGAACAAAATGGATGAAAATGGAGTAGTGTCTAGAAACAAAGCTAGGCTAGTAGCTCAAGGCTACAATCAACAAGAAGGTATTAATTACGACGAGACATTTGCACCCGTCGCTAGGCTTGAGTCAATTAGAATATTACTTGCATATGCATGCGCACACGAATTTAAACTATTCCAAATGGATGTTAAAAGTGCTCTTCTAAAAGGTTTTATTAATGAGGAAGTGTACGTTGCACAACCTCCCGGCTTTTTCATTTTGAAAAACCAAATCATGTCTACAAACTTAAGAAAGCATTATACGGACTTAAGCCAGCACCAAAAGCTTGGTATGATCGACTTAAAACTTTCCTAGTTGACCATATGTATACCATGGGCCTAGTAGACAACACTCTTTTCACCAAGAAAAAGGGATCACATATTATCATAGTCCAGATATATGTGGATGACATTATATTCGGTTCAACTTGTCAAGAGTAATGCGATGAATTCTCAAAAATCATGCATGATGAGTTTGAAATGAGTATGATAGGGGAACTAAACTTTTTCTTAGGTCTCCAAATTAAACAATTAGAAGATGGGATATTCTTCAACCAATCCGAGTATATCAAAGATATGCTTAAGAAATTTGGTCTTGAAGATTCTAAACCAATAAAAACACCCATGTCCTCCGAAACCAAACTCACCAAGGATGACGAAAGTGAATCCGTAGATAGCACTAAATATAGGGGAATGATTGGTAGTTTACTCTACCTCACGGCTAGTAGACCAGACATTATGTTTAGTGTTTGTCTATGTGCACGTTTTCATGAAGATCCCAAAATATCTCATCTTGAAGCCGTTAAACGGATCTTTAGGTACATAAAAGGTACTACACATTTAGGATTATGGTATCCCAAAGGAACGGGTGTAGAAACCATAGTGTATGCCGACTCAGACCATGCCGGTGATTATGTTGATAGGAAAAGTACAAGTGGTATTTGTACTTTTGTAGGACATTGTCTCACCTCATGGTTTGCTAATAAACAAACAGCCTCGTAATTTCAACAACCGAGGCAGAGTATGTGTCTGCAGGAAAGGCGTGTCAACAAGCACTGTGGATGAAACAAGCTCTTTTCGACTATGGAATCGAACTCAGCGACATTCCCATTCTTTGCTACAACAAAGGAGCTATCAACCTCAGCAAAAATCCAGTCCAACACGCTAGAACCAAACACATAGAAATACGTCACCATTTCCTACGCGACAATGTTTAGAAGGGAAACATCTCAATTGAGAAAGTATCCTCAGAGGACAACATTGCCGACATCCTCACAAAACCTCTTAAGAGAGAACCTTTCAACTTTCTTAGACTAGGTTTAGGATTAATGGAACCTAGTGAGTAGATAAAACATTAGCTCAAACCTTAGATTATCCAAACACGGCAATAACCAAATTCTGTGTTCTGATCCTGCGGATCCCTTGTTTTGGATCCGCCGGATCCGTGGCCTGCTGAGCAAATTTTCTGTGTATTAAATAAACTCCCTGTACTATTCATCACACTTCCCAAAAACATATCACCTACTGAAACTCGACTCAAAATCAACTAAACTCACAATTTAGGTCATCTCCTTCTACAAATTTGTGCTTCAACCATCACTGTAAGTATCCTAATCATGTCTACATTCCTGATCTGCGTCTAGGATTTCTATTTCATGCACAAAATCAAAACTTGGGGTTTATGCATATTTTTAGTAAAATCATGAAACATATCTACTAAATTGCATAACAAAACATGTTTTTCATAGTTAGGAATTGCATCTTGTAGTACATTGTCATAATTCATCAAAAACCACATGAGAAATTTTTGCTAAAATCTTCTCACGACTAGGAAAAACGGTTTTTGAACATTGTTCATACAAATACAAAAACGTTATGTTTTAAACATCACTTGCATAATGTCTCTTGAATGCTAAAGGAAATACATAACTAATATGTATTTTCGGGTACATTCAATCGAAGCTACATTGAAGTAGGAGCGTTTGGGTTATCTCTCATTTTATCATAAAACTTGCATAAACAAAATTTTCATGCATCAAAAGGAGTCGAGGTAACCGTACCTCCACATTGTCCCCATATAGGCACACACTAGAAATATGTATACATATTTTCGATAATTTCAACTAAACTAAATTTTTATGATCACAAAGAAACAGTTAAATACCTACCTAAACATCACAAAACCAAAGGAGTTAGTGAGGAACAAGTTGAAATATTCAAAGCCTTAGAAAAACGGTACGTACATGAGGGTAGAACCGTAGATTCCTCATTCCTAGAAGGAACCATCATTAGAGAACAACTTGCCGCCATTCGGTTCGATTGTCTCCTAGACATTGATGAACTCATAATCCCCAGATTCATACTTGAATTCTATGCAACTGTAGGTCTTAGCACAAATGATTATGGTTACATGAATATTCACTTCAAAATAAACCAAACTCAGTTCAACATTCCCCTAGATCAATTTGGAGATGTTTTAGGTGTTCCTAGTCATGGAGATTGTTTCTATTCGGACAAATGGCCATTGTCCATTCTCGAGTCCAACCTCGATCGTATGCATCCATACGACACACCTCTAATCTCAAAAGAGGACATACATGCTCACCTTTTTGTTCCTAGAACCTCCCACACTAGGACTATTCGAGGAAAGGAGGTAAATCGTGATCCATTTGCCATGGAGCTCAATGAACTTAGGCCCCAATTCAAAAAGCTCTAGGAAATTCTTAGGGCAAACGTGATTAGCACCATAGGAAATAGAGACCATGTTAACGCAAGTCTTTGCTACATACTCTATTGTGTGTCAAACCACCGACCATTCAACCTCGCTTACTATATCGCCAAAAGAATGGCCGATATTCCGGTTCAAGGCACCACCGCCATGCCCTACGGGATGCTTCTCACCCGTCTTTATAGAGCCTTTGCACCCATTCCTAGAAACGCTTTAGGATTCATTCCCGACTACACCGAGATTAAGCACACTTTTGTTCCACTTAGTGATCATCGGGTAGCCGTAGCAAAGGGAAAACGAGCTCACCCTCCTACATCATCATCATCATCATCATCCATGAGTGAAGAGGATGGTTTGCCAAACTCTAGGATCTCACCACCCGAGTACTTGAGTCAACTTCCTCCAATCCCGAACGAATCAGCTGAATTTAGACAAACAAAAGGAATGGTGAAGAATTTGGGCCGTTGGATCATGAAACTTCACAAGAAAATGAGCAAGAAGTGAGGTTTAAGGGATGTTTGGTATTAGACTTTTTCAAACAATGATGTGTTGAACCTGTGTGTTTCTTAGAATCTTGTGTTAATACTTAACTTGTATGTGAACTAACTCAACATTGCAGGATGATAACATTTATTGTTATCGATTTTCGGAAATTAAGCCACCATTTGGCTTAACCTCTTATATGGTAAGTTATTGTCAACGGATTAATCTATGTATAAATGTGTGTTAGAACCTATGTATTTAGTAGTTTTCTATTACATATTAGTAGTTACATATGATTGAGAACATTTTTTGGGTTTTGAACGAATAACGCAAAATTTGACATATGTTCTGTTTCAATTAGCACTTTTTGATGGCAGATTCGGCGGATCCAAAATATGGGATCCGTCTGTTGATATTTTTGGCTCCGCCAAAATAGAACCTGCGGATTCTGCGGAACCCAAATAAGGGATCCGCATTTGTTATCGATTGGATCCGCCGTATCCAACAGTAACTTTTTCTAAATTCCCGACTAATCCCGATCCTTAGATTATTGATTCTAGTTCTTAGGTTTATTCTACTGATCATTAGGAACATTAGGATGCTTTAGGAATACTTAGAATCATAAGAAATCAATTTCCCACCAAAATTTGAAAATTCAAATTTTCCATGTGAGTTACATTTCTGTAACAAGCAAGGAACCCTCAAATTGGTTCCTTGAAATCCGTTAGAACATCACATCAACAGAATTTCCACTAACTCCTTGCATTTACTGCAAATCTTCTAAAATTCACTCAACTTAAGCTCTATGGTTTGACTTAAATGATGTGACTAGCAAAAACTTGATGCGCGTGATGTGTCGTTGCGGTTTAGCAGTATTAATGCCTACTCAAGTTTTAAATTTATATTTAGCCGACTTATCAATAACACACACACTTAACGAGCAGTGTACCCGGTCAGTATGAATATAATGGTAAGTAGAGTGTCGATCACTAAGAGTGGAACGTATTATCTAGTCATTCTAATCAGTATTTTAATATTCTAAGTTAACTATACAACCTATTCTAACGCAAGGGGGTTCAGCCAGAGAGACTGGCACGTTTTGGTTGCAATTAAATAATAAACTAAACTAATGAGCACGAATCAGCGATAGACATGCACGTACACAGATAAATACTCGAGACAATAAGAAGACCTGTCCTGATGATTAAGTAGATTGTCACTTGTTTTATTGATAGTTTTATATGAAGTGTATGTAATTAACCCTTTCTCGTTGGCCCTAATCTTATCAGCGAGTAAACCCTTAATGATTACTTATCTCTAAAAGTTATTCCTAAGTGATCAATTTAGTAACAATCGTGGGAGCCACATTCTCTTCCGTAGTCAAATGCGCAGGCCACTAATAAACACAGAGGTTATCAATGCACTAATAAGTAGTAACCAAAGACATCAACATATAAACTTTAATTGATGGGAAAGCAGTTTTAAGGGAGTGCAATCTTTCTCGTCACATTACACAAGCCACCAATCCTGATGAATTAAAGTTTACTAACACAATAAAACAAAACTACTTAATGAATTAAATACATGCAGGACCTTCTTACAGCTCTTGTATCTTCGTTCGGGTGTGTCTTGTGCTGCCTAATCGTCTGAATTCGGCCTTAGGTTTCTGTGGTCTTCGTACTTCGTATATATTATATCTCTAAATTCGTCTGGTCTTGGGGTATTTATAGTTTCTGTCTGAGGGTAAGATGCGGCGCATTGACTTAACTTCGCGTGGGGTCCAAGATTAATATATTCAGGAATATTCGTACACCGCCAGAAGATGCGGCGTAACTCCATTCTCAGATGCGGCGCATGTCCTTGCTGTCTTGGATCGTATCTTGTGAAATCTTGATAGTGATGCGCCGTATGTAATAAGCAAGATGCGGCGTATCTGGAGCAGAATGTCTTGATCTTGTACATTTCAGTAGACTCTTAACTTCTTGCTTGTTTTGCTCCATAATTAGTCCAAAATCGCCAAGTTTCACCAAATGCTTGTTTTTAACTGAGAATTACAAAAGTAAACGATTAAGTATCAATTCTCACAGATAATATAATAAAACAAGTCAAATAAATAGGATAAATGATAGTAATAAAATGTACTTATTTGAGTTCATCAAATATCCCCCCAATTGAACTTTACTTGTCCCCAAGTAAACCTTAGAATTAATCTTATGAAAATGTATCCTAAAAGATATTAGGATTTATTTTTATATTTAAGCATGTATTCATTTTTGTCATAATCACACAACCAAACACTTAACGAATTAGAAGTAAAATAAAATAATTTGATAAAAGCAAATCTAATCGTTTAACTGTCCAGTCGTGACGAATATTCTATCATAAGCTTGGCAAGTATACACATCTCCCCCACTAAAGCCAAGGAATAACAAGTCTAAAGCGGTAAAAAGGGTTTGTAGGCTTAAGGGTTAATCATTCTCCTTAATCTCTATCGATCTCAAATTCCAGAAAATGCGACAAAATCACAAATACATGATCGAATCCACGAACACAATACTTGCAATTGCTCAAATCCTTAACTCGAATAGGCTAAAGATAGGACCAAGTAATCTTCACCAATAATATTATATCAAAAAGGGCGACAAAATCATAAATACATAGTCGAATCCACGACTACGATACTTAAGATTGCTCAAATCCCTAATCTCAATAAATCAAAGGTTTGGATAAAGAATAATATAGGGTATGGATAATATTTGGGATACAAATTGGTGTAAAATGAAAAATAAACAAAACAGATAAATTAAAATCCTAAGTGTGGTAAATTACTTTCCCAACCATCCCATGAATAAGACTCATATCATTGAATAACTCACGCTTTAACACTTGAAACACACGCTTTAGGTAGACACGAATTATACTCAACAAGATCTCAATCAAAGAATAACCTTAGTTGGCGTTCCCATAACGTCCAACTCCCAATCAATCCATAAATATAATATACAACAAATAGTGGTGATATCGACCACTTAATACAAAACTTTACATAAGTTGGTTAAAACAAACATCCAACTCTTCCTTTTTCTTTTTCTTTTCTCTTTTTTCGATTTTTTTTTTTTTTTTTTTTTTTTTTTTTTTTTTTTTTTTTTTTTTTTTTTACTTGAAACATAAACAAAGATGTGTAAAATTTCACCACATCACTATAATGATAATTCTGGATAATTTTTCCATACTTTTCATGACTTCAGAAATAACGGTAATAGTGAAAGTAGTAAACACACGAAAAAAAAACTCAAAGATATACAATATTTACTTTCACTCCAATTGCATTGTGCAATTTCCCGACCTAACCAAAGATAATGAATTACGCACGCGAACACAGGTAATGTAAGGAAACACACTTTGCCTAAAGCAATTAACCAACCACGGATTTTAATCTACAGGGTAGGCTAAGGTGTAAGGGTGTAACGAAACATTATAACGAAGGTGTAAGAAACGAAAGGAATGGCTCTGAGTGTTTTTCTAGGGGTATCTTACTCTAAAAATGAGAGTAACAAAAGGTTTTATACGGGGGTTAACTAACCAGTGTAGTTAGCTAATATCACATAACATATAAAGGCTATTTGGGTTTAATCCTAGAATTTTACCAATTTAGACAAGTCATTCCAATTATATAAATAATACTTATTATGGTGGTCTCGAATAGTATACAAGCCAAGTTCTAAAGTTTACAAGTCACCGGCACACTCATAGATTTGTGAATTTTGAAAAATATCATAATTTTTTGAAAATAACGTCATGTGTGCAGCTATGTAACTTAGATCTTAAACAAAAACATGCTAAAAAATTTTAAATTTTGATATATTAAGGATATTTTAAGCATAATTTTTGAAAAGTTTAGGACAAGTAAGTGTTCTAATTCTCCAATCCCCCCACTTAAGTTAAACAACGTCCTCGTTGTTTGTATAAAAGGTTAAAAACTGGAACATAAAAGAATTAGAACAGAAAAACTCCCCTGATATTTGCTCGGAATGATCCTCCGTTATTAGTATAAGAGCAAAAATCATCTTTCTTGTGGATGAGAACGTTTAAGCTTCATATTTGATGTATCCACAGGAAATGCAGGAATCTATAATACCACCAAGACTTTAAACACACCTAAGTTAAGAAGGTTCAAACTTGCATAATACATTAGTAGTTAGTAAAAATAAAACGTAAAAATTAAAATGAAAATCATCAGGTCAGTCGATGCGCCGTATCTTATGGAAGAAGATACGCCGTATTGAGCCTGGAATAAATACGAATCAGAATAAAAGATGCGTCGCATCCTTAACCAGGGATGCACCGCATTAAATAAACTGACAGAAAGTTTTAAAGTCAAAAATAAAAATGCAGAAAAATAAAATAAAATAAGATATGACCAGTGCAGGTGATGCGTCGCATCTTATTGATAGAGATGCGCTGCATCTTCTGCAGGTCTGACAGACTCGACACAGAACAGAAAATTAAAAGATAAATCCGGGTTGTCTCCCGGTCAGCACTTGTCTTTATTCCAGAGTCTTCAAGTTAGACTCACGTTCAGCTCCTTAATACCGATCACATTTGAAAGGTTGACTTTCCGCCTCTAGTTGTAATCCCTTTCAAATCGTGTTTTACCAAAAGAACTTTGTTAAGCACCGTTGACAATTGGTGCACTCAATTGCCAATCCATTAATCATGTTGTTTTGTTCCTTTAGTAAGATATCCGTTCATTGACATATCTTCCATAGCAAAACCTGTTATCATAGGTAAAATCGTCAGTAGCATCTGTTCGCTAGAAGATAAATTAATGAATTTAGAAACGAATATAAAGAATAAAAACGGCTGATATCTGCGGACGATGCGCCGTATCCAGAAAGTTGGATACGCCGTATCTTATTACGTTAAAATGTAATCAGACTTTTATTCAGAAAACAGATACACCGCTTATGAATTAGAATGCGCCGTATCAAGTTTAAATTATCAAAAATCGTAGCGAATTCAAATTTTAATAAATATAATCGATTTTTGATTTAGTAGATGCGCCGTATCGATAAAGATCGATGCGTCGTATCCGTTTAATAATTCGAAAAACTGTTTTTAATTAAAATAATAAATACGCCGTATCTGTTAAAACAGATGCGTCGTATGGCGTTATCGCTTAGAAAAATTTCTTATTAAAAACAGGATACGCCGTATCTTGGGGAAAGATGCGTCGTATCGAATTTATTAAACGCGTTGTATTTTATAAAAATTAAACGCAATACGCCCTATCTATGAAAATAGATGCGCCGTATCGTTTGAATTAGCTCAGTACAACGATAGCAGAATACAGAAAAATAAAAAGAAAAACAAAAAATAAAAACAAACGAAAAGAAACAAAAATAAAAGAAAACAAATAACACACAAAACAGAAAATATGCAAATAATACAATGAATGCAATTTAGCTAATATACAACAGAGTTAGCGGTTAGATTAAAAATTAAAAAGAAAAACCTAATTAAAATACTAATCAAATTAACAGATAATAACAATTCACTCCCCGGCAGCGGCGCCAAAAACTTGATGCGCGTGATGTGTCGTTGCGGTTTAGCAGTATTAATGCCTACTCAAGTTTTAAATTTATATTTAGCCGACTTATCAATAACACACACACTTAACGAGCAGTGTACCCGGTCAGTATGAATATAATGGTAAGTAGAGTGTCGATCACTAAGAGTGGAACGTATTATCTAGTTATTCTAATCAGTATTTTAATATTCTAAGTTAGCTATACAACCTAATCTAACGCAAGGGGGTTCAGCCTGAGAGACTGGCACGTTTTGGTTGCAATTAAATAATAAACTAAACTAATGAGCACGAATCAGCGATAGGCATGCACGTACACAGATAAATACTCGAGACAATAAGAAGACCTGTCCTGATGATTAAGTAGATTGTCACTTGTTTTATTGATAGTTTTATATGAAGTGTATGTAATTAACCCTTTCTCGTTGGCCCTAATCTTATCGGCGAGAAATCCCTTAATGATTACTTATGTCTAAAAGTTATTCCTAAGTGATCAATTTAGTAACAACCGTGGGAGCCACATTCTCTTCCGTAGTCAAATGCGCAGGCCACTAATAAACACAGAGGTTATCAATGCACTAATAAGTAGTAACCAAAGACATCAACATATAAACTTTAATTGATGGGAAAGCAGTTTTAAGGGAGTGCAATCTTTCTCCTCACATTACACAAGCCACCAATCCTGATGAATTAAAGTTTACTAACACAATAAAACAAAACTACTTAATGAATTAAATACATGCAGGACCTTCTTACAGCTCTTGTATCTTCGTTCGGGTGTGTCTTGTGCTGCCTAATCGTCTGAATTCGGCCTTAGGTTTCTGTGGTCTTCGTACTTCGTATATATTATGTCTCTAAATTCGTCTGGTCTTGGGGTATTTATAGTTTCTGTCTGAGGGTAAGATGCGGCGCATTGACTTAACTTCGCGTGGGGTCCAAGATTAATATATTCAGGAATATTCGTACACCGCCAGAAGATGCGGCGTAACTCCATTCTCAGATGCGGCGCATGTCCTTGCTGTCTTGGATCGTATCTTGTGAAATCTTGATAGTGATGCGCCGTATGTAATAAGCAAGATGCGGCGTATCTGGAGCAGAATGTCTTGATCTTGTACATTTCAGTAGACTCTTAACTTCTTGCTTGTTTTGCTCCATAATTAGTCCAAAATCGCCAAGTTTCACCAAATGCTTGTTTTTAACTGAGAATTACAAAAGTAAACGATTAAGTATCAATTCTCACAGATAATATAATAAAACAAGTCAAATAAATAGGATAAATGATAGTAATAAAATGTACTTATTTGAGTTCATCAGTTATGGTGAAGAAGAAGGGAAATAATTATCTAAGTAAGGTTTAGAGATAAAATGGGAGTGCCAAAATGGTTATGCGCTATTATGGTATAAATACAAGATTACATGCATATCCTCCACTAACTATATAATACATATAATAAGTTTGTCTTCTTGTGTTTGCTGTACACGGTTCATAGGAGGGGGTTTAGTGTGTTTTTGATCCTCGTTGGTGTATCGTGTGTCGGTTTAAGCTTAAATAGTTACCGTAAGGTCCCGGTTTGACCTTTGTGTACATGTATACACAAAATAAAGTTTTTATTGACGTTTTCGTCAGAAAAATAATAAAATATTATTATTTGCTCAAAAATGCATTTATTTGACTGCTACTATATATAATGTGTTGTCGGTACGTGTGTGGGTTGCTTTTCAGTAATTACGAGAAATCTCTCTGTAAATTACAAAACTTGTCAGTAACTATCAGAAATGGAATAATTTATGCTTACAGACAAAAATAAACTTTTTCTGCAGTGACTGTAAGCTACAGTATGCAGGACAGCTCCCAAAAATGCTCAAAAATACACAGAAACATGCAATCGCGCATAGAAATGCTCAGCTTTAAAATAATAAATAACTATTTATTATTAATTAAAAATGTAAAAATTACCATTTGTCACATAATCGAACAAAATTAATAACATAATTGAAAAAGATAAAAAAAACGAACCAGCGGCATCGGAAGTAACGATAGGTGGATTTGAGTTTTAATTTTCTAATTGACAAATGGAAAAAGATTTTTTCAGATCGATTTTTAAAAAACAGTTTAGATGATCAGATTTTGGTGGGTTTTTAGTGGGGCTTCTTGAGAAAAGAGAGAATGGGAGAAAAAGGAGAAAGGTGTTTAATGTTTTATTCAATTTATGGTAGCTGAGATATAGAAGAAGAATAAAGGTAGATTGAGGAGAAGCTTCAAGAAAAAAAAATGGTGCCTGAAGAGATGGGGAAGGCCCCCAGATTATCAACTTATGAAACACCAATAGGAACCAATTATGGTGTTAACCACTCATCCGTACGTGAACAGTAAATTTAGGGTGTGTTAGGGGCCCAAATAAATGCCGCCGCAACGTTTTTACATATAATAGATGATTAATTGTTAAACAAAAACGTGGTCCCAATCAGATCAAAAATTTACATAAAACCAACATAATGATCCACTGTTAAGCTAAGCAAAAATCGTTTTTAGTATAATTATATAATTGATGTAAAAAAAATGAAAAGGGCCGACATTATTAGTTTTAACTAACTTGATTAAAACTACGTAACCACATGCATAGTCCAACATAAACCTCCACTTACGTACACAAAAGTTTTAGGGATTGATTTCGCACACAATTTTTTTTATTTTATAAAAACACCAATTTGTACAAGTTGTTATACACCGTACAACACGTAATGCAAGATTGTTGTAAAGAATAAAAATTATGGTGTGGTATCATGAGCCAAAGTTTTATGCTGCAACTATGATGATGACTTGGAGCATACATTGATTCCCATCACTATTGGCCAATTCGGGGTATATCTTCAAAATAATAATATGTTATTTATATATTAGGTAAATAATGGTTTGTTCTTCAATTTTGAGTCCAAAAAATTTACTTTGGCAATTTGATTAAAATCTTCAACTTCAAACGATTATTTAGTCTAATTTTCTTACTTCTTATTAACTTCAAAAAAGATTTTATAATTACAACTTTGAGAGCAAAAGGAGTAATAACGCCTTCACGACGTTTTGATCTAGTTGGCATGCGTTAACTCGCGTTTCCCACTCCGAGTCCTCTAAACGTTACGTTGAGTTTTAACTTTCGTTGGTTAAGAACTCAAATAACTTGATTTTCCAATTATGACTCCCCACCAATATAACTTGCGTTATGCCAAGTTATGGTTGCGTTATTATTATTATTTTTAAAGTGGGTCCCAAAAGGTGTGTTATTTGGTGTTATGATAACAGGTGATAATTTGTGTTGAAATGGCCTACTGCAGGGTTTTTTTGTTATTTTATTTGGGTCCTTATTTAAAAAAAAAAATAAAAAAAAAAATTTTTTTTAAAAAATTGGGAACATTGTTAGATAGGTTCAAGAATTATAAAAGTTAGTAATCGTGCTTATGGGCGCATACTTTGTGTACCAACTTTAACCACCCCACGACATGAATGCATGAATTAACCAAATATGATGAGTCCCCCCAACCAAATTAAGCAGGCACTCGCGACATAAATAACAAATCAAGCAATAAAAATATCCGCTCTTACAACTTTCCTCACGACTTGAGATACAACCGGTGATATACCCATTTTTTAGGTTCTTTCGTAACCCACACCTCTTTCATTTTTAAAAATGAAAATACAAAAATTATCTTTGACGCATTTCTTTAAATTTTTTATTTCTTTTTATCCCTTCTAAATTAAAATAAAAATAAAGCGGAAATGTTTCATTCAACTAAATGCACTCTAGTTAATTTGAGGGTGTGTTTGGTTCGTAAAGGGCTTGGAATTGGATTTGGATTTATTGTTGGTTTAAAAAAGAAAATGAGGATAAAGTAAATAAATGATAATGTGAAATATTGTTTGTTTTAATAACAAATATGTACAATATTTAAATTGTTTATACAATTTTAATTCATGCAAGTAATTAAATAATATAAAACAAAAGAAAAAGAACAAATTGTGTGGTGCTAAAGTGTGACAAAAGTCACGAACTTAAATAGAAATTAATATTTGGGTTTAGTTTCATTGATTGTAATCAACTAGAACATACCAAACAATGCTTTTATGAAATGATTCCATTCGTCAAATCAAAAGACATGTAACAAACAGACCTTGAAAGAAGTTCAGATTTTATTATTCAAGTTGCTGGTTCAATTAGAGTCTCTCTTGTAATAAAAAAAGGAGCACTTAATAATCATATAAAAGTGCAAAATTCTAAATTACTTTGTAACTTAAACAAATATCTAAAGTTGATCAGAGGTCGGGAGTGAGAAATGATTGTCGACTGTAATGTACACATCTTAATCATTATTTCCTAATTATTCTCAGACTTTTCTTTAATCAACCAAAGTCGTTCGATCAACGATGTTTGAAACTTGATAGCTTCTGAAACTTTGTGAACACCTTGCCATTGAATTTCATTTCTAATCTGATTTGGATCGAGTATGGTTTAAGTAGGTCGACACAACCACTCTTTTAAGTTATTTTAAAGATACTCAATCATAATTGATGATGAATCCTACCCGAATTGTAATCCTTAGTTAAATGTGAAATACTCTCCTTTGTTACATGTGACATACTCAGAATCATAACATCAAACACGAACCATAAAGAAAACTAGGTTTAGCAAAAAGAGTAAGCATTTTGTGTCAAAAAATGTGAGACACCTCAACTTTATACTACTAAAATCGACTAGCCCACTAATTTATTTGCTTTGTTATTATCTAGTGTTGAAATGACATGGCAAGATTAGTCCATTAATGTCTCATTATTAAAGAAAACGAGAATGGCGCCTGTCGTCGCATTGCGGGCAGGCCTGTTTTCTTTTGCCATTTTTTTTTTTTTTTTTCATTTTTTTCATTATTATTTTTTTTTAATTTGTTTTTTGATGTTGTGTGCTTTATTACGATCAAGTACATATTCTTAAAAATGTATCAAATTGTTAATTCATATAAACAAACTGAGTACACGCATCAATCATATTTCACATATAACATTTAAACCAAATCTATGTCAACACACATCATGATTTGCTACAATTATTGATTTTAAATGACTTCTTTCTCATTAAATATTCCAACTTCAAGATAAGTGTGCACTTGCAGGCTTGCACAAACTAAGATAAGAATTGCATATGTTTTCAACTTCACGATAACAATTTTTTGGCATTTACCTGGGGCCATAGAACGCGGGCAACTGCTATTCCTGTGGGATCTGCTGCTACGCATTTGCTGCTTATGTCTTGCTCTCTTGTAGACTTATTAGATTGCGGGGTGTTTGGCTTTTGATCATCATGTGTTGTGCCAACTTTTACAGAGGAAACACCTGTCATTTACTGAAAAATATGTACATTATGAGAATATGAATCAAATTGTGTCAATTAAAAAAATAAAAATAAATAATAATAAATTGTTACATAAGTATAATTGATGATAAACACAAATTAGAGGTGACAAAAATGGATGGGGCATGAGGATCATGTAAGAGGTAAAAATGGGTTTCAATTAAAACAATTGAATTTTATATATTTGGGGTCATGTTCCTTCAGTGGCCTTTTGGTCAAAAGATCTTAGAAGGTTGTATGCATTAAGAGTACACGTTTTTTAACTTTAGACTAAATTAGTTTTAAACCAACTTTTTGTGTTACCTATTGAACGCAATAAAGATAAAAGGAAAAAAGACAACTTACAATGATCATACTGCTAATAAAATCCTCAAATTTTTGTCTAAATTTAATACCAACAACCAATAAACCATATCCTGTGATGAGAAAGTGATTTTTTTGTAACCTTGCAGTTTTTGAGGGACCCTGCGTTATCTCCCGCACAATTCTTTGAGCTATCCTGCTATGGATAAACAACGAAATTGTTAGTGGTGGGCCCATATTTAAAGGATATCGCTGCCTTTTGGCAGCGAAATGGTGACTGGGTATGGTGTTTTCAGTTGGGATTAACGTGGGCCGAACACGTGTTGAGTTTTGACTTCGCTCCTAATAAGCAACGATCAATGTGGCCTTTTTGGATATTGCAAAAAAGTTGCACCTCTACGGGACAAGTCATTTCAAAAATAGGCTCTGCAGTAATTTTCGCATTTTAAAAAATAGCTCACACCATGTTGTGACAAAATATATTGTCCATTGAAATAGATACTCTTCTTTTTTTATATGTTTTGAATGGAAAAGTAAGCTTGTCGCATCATGTGTAACATTTCTGTAAATTGTGTGGTTAAATTAGGTAAGACTAAATAACAACGTACTTTTTCAATTTCGGATAACCTACTTTTATAAAAATTAGCAAGCAACTATCAGTTGTTCGAGATAACATACTTTTTATAAATTTAAGCAACCAATACAAGATTGTCGAATCACAAATGTTAGAGACAAGGGTAATAGTATTTCAAGTATTATTTAATTTTATAACTTTTGTGAATCGAACAATACTGATAGATCGTTGCTAATGTTATAAAAATGGTGTTATCTCGATAAATGGAGAAGAGTGTTTATGGGCTTACCCTAAATTTACGATGACTTAAGAGTGCAACAAAACTTTTGATTGTAAGAGTGGTACCTATCGATAATAAGATCCTTTGTGGTTTATCAATATGAAGTTGTACTTTGTACTTGTGACTAATGGTTAGAGCATTCGGTATAATAACCCAGAGTTAAACTTTAATACACTGTCACGTCAGTGTCACATCAGCTTTAACCTTTTTACCTTTAACTCAAAAAAACACCCACTATAACTCACCTTAACTCAACTTTAACTCAAATATTTACAAACTCAACCCCTAAACTTAAACTAATACTTCATTTATTAAAATCATAACATTCATTATTAAACATATTACATTACATAGTTAATAAAAGAAAATTACAACGAAATAAAAATAATAATAATAATAATAATAATAATAACGAAAAAAAAAACATAAGACTAACCAAACTACAACATAAAAAAAAAAAAAAATACTAAAAAGTACTGAGGTTGGAGGTTATGTTTTTGATGATTCGATCTTTTTCTTCATTGATCGAACACACAACGTTTCGATCATTCCCGTCAGTGTCAATCATCAAAAATTTCATCTCCTCCAATCTTGTTATCGTTTCATCTTTTATTTGGGCCGTCCGATACGCCGCTTGGGCGGTTTTCCGTTTCAAACGATACTTGGATGTCATAGCCTCCCCGAATTGGGTAGACGAGCTCGTTCCTCTGGTACTCGCTCCCCCCGTACTTGTCGTGCTCTCGGATCTAGCTTTCTTTGAAGTACGCTTTGTTCCTATAGGACGTGGTTGTTCATCACGACCAAACAACGCCTCGTTTGTTTCGCTTGGGACATCGCTGGTTAAATCAACCCCTTCCGGCGCGTCCCATTTCTTATGAGCCCGCAAAACCTCCCAAGCCTCCTCATTGTTAAACGGAGCGGTTCTGTGCTCGTCACGATACATTTGTTTGGCGCGTTTAAGGATATCCATCTCACTTTCCCCATTTTTTTTGTTGGCGTTGGGAACGTTTGTAATAGGCGTTGAACTTTGTGCAATCACGGTTCAACGTTTTCCACTTTCCACTTTCCTTTAAACTCATTTTTCACCCGTGCCAAAATGTATCGCGATCTTGTGAACACTCCACTTGTGCATCCTCGGTCACGGCCACATAATACACGGCAAGCAATTTTTCCTCGTTTTGGTTTCAACGTTTGATGAAGTCGGTATTTTCTTCATCCTCCTCCAATGGTTCGGGGTCTTTCGATTTTTTTGCCTTTCGTTTGCCGCCCCGTTTGAATGGCTTTGGAGGAGACGTAGGTGTCTCGGGAACATCATAGGTTTCCGTTTGAGAATGTTGTGATTGTTGTGTGAATTGTAGGTTAGAGAAATTGGTGTTTAGTGAGTGTTGTTGGCTTTGTTCCCAAAATAGCATTCGTTGATGTTATAAGAAAAGTTCTTGGCTCGATATGCCGAGTGAGTTAGGGATTGGGTTGTTGGGTGATGGTGCGTTCGGGTTTGAAGATGACCCGGCGTTTGGGTTATTCCACCCACCGAGGAGATTCATGAAACTACCGTCGTTTAGGTTAAATCCGGACATTTCTTTTAAGAGATGGAAGTATATGATAGATTAGATTGATTTGTGGAAGTTTGAAAAAAAAAATGTTGTGTTAATTGGGTATTCATAGTGGTGAGAAAATGGTTTTAATTTTTTTTTTTTTTTATTTATTATTATTTTATTTTTTATTAATATTATTATTATTATTATTATTATTTTTATATTTTTTATTATTTTTATTATTATTTTTTACTATAGCCGTTTGAATACAACGGTTACATTTGAGGGGGTGCAAATGATTTTTTTTTTAATCCAACGGCTATAATCCCGTTTAAGGGGGTAAAGTGATTTTTTTTTTTTTTTTTTTTTTTTTTTTTTTTTTATATATTATTATTATTATTATATTTATTTTATATTATTATTAAATTTATTTATTTTATACATATAGCCCCTTAACGCTGCGTTAAAGGGTTAACGAAACCCTTTAACGCAGGTGTCTCGGTGCGGTTAACGCACCCATAATGCAAGCACGTTAAGGTTTAACGCAGGGGTGCGTTAACCATACCGTGTGCTCTTATAACATTAGTTGATAGAGTGGTTAAACATTAATGGTTAACTTAGGCTGGTCACAGTGGTGACTCAGGTCATCCTCTGGCACATCAGTTTTCTCTCTCCGGTGACCAGACATGACCCATGTGCCACAGTCGATGACCTTTTTTTTTTTTTTTTTTTTTTAATTCAAATATTTTAAACAACAAATTTAAAATTCATTAAAAATAAAAACATTACATAAATTAAAGATTAACTAACTACGATACGGTAATGAAAATGGAACTACAAATTAGAATGAAAAGTCTGAGTTTCAACCTTCTTCACTCGAAGACTCTTCATCCCTAAACTCGCCATTTTGAATCCTCCCGCTCCACTGTAGCCTTTAATTTGAATTTGAAGTAGAGTGTGGGTAATATTTTGTGTTGTTTGTATTTTATTTTATTAAAAAAAAAAAAAAAAAAAAAATAAAAAAAAAATAAAAATAAAAAATGTTGTAACAAAATCGGTCACAATTTAGACCGATTACACGTTTTCTGCTTCCTCAACCGATCCATGACCAAATGCCCACAGTGGCCATGACCGATGCCAATATCGGTCGACCTAGTTTTTTGAACCATTTTTTGCAGTCCACTGCTACCAGCCTTAGAGCTGTCAATGAAAAAGTTAACATTAATGATCGATGTATATTCAAAGCATCTACATTATGACTTTATGAGTGAAATCTTTTTGTTTATGTTAGAAAATTTTGATATTTTAGACATACAACATAACCTCAATTGTGTGCGTAGTGATGTACCTTTGCAACACAAGTAGAAGGTTGCCTAAAGTCGATATATGCAAATTTCGACTAGTTAAATGCTTCAGTGCTAACTCATTATGTAGCAAATCGATATAAAGAAATGGCTAAGCTTTTGGGGGTGTTCATGGGGAAAATTTAGCTGTGGTGACCAAGTCTTACACTGTAGACTTGTACGCAAAAGTCAAAATATTGACTTTGAGTGGTCAACTTGTCTATTTTGAGTGTGACTTTTGTGAGATTTATTCTTTGGCTCGTGATTACAATCTCGAATGTTAACAAGACTATTTAAAAATTTTAATATGAGAATATAATTTTGAGAAATACAAGTTTAGGGCATGATAAGAAAATGATACCACGTATATAAATTGCCGACTTTGAATAACTCCTTGAAAGTGAAAAAAGGTGAGTTGCTAATCTTTCTCATTAATTTTGATTACATTTTATCATATGTAAGTATTATCTCTTTTATACAATAAAATAAACATTTAAGATGTCATCTAGTAAAAATGAATATGAAACCAAATCAATTAATCAATAAAAGTGTAAAGCTAAACTAAAATTCTATGAATAAAAAAAAGTGTAAATCTATTTAAGTAGCCAAGTAGCTAATTTCAATTTGTAAAGATAATATTTGACTAAACAATAAAATGACATGGGTAAAACGTGGAGACTGGAGACTACCAATCATTTATGGAGCAAAACAAAAACAAAAATATCAGACTTTTTTCTCCAAAACAGATAAAAATAAAAGTCTTTGTTTAATTAATGATGTAAAAAAATGAAAAGCGACGACATAATTAGTTTTAACTAACTTGATTAAAACTACGTCAACCACATGCATAGTCCAACATAAACCTCCACTTACATACACAATGTTTTATGCTCCAACTGATGAGTGATGACTTGGAGCATATCATTGTATTCCTATTACTATTTGCCAAATTGGGGTATATTTCAAAATAATAATATGTTACTCCCTCCGTTTGAAGGGTTGTACTATATAAACGGGGTTTACCCTCATTTCTGCAAACCCTCCCTAGTGGGTAGGGGTACTTTTTCAGCCACTTTTTTAGATTTTTTTTTTTTTTTTTTTTTTTTTTTTTTTTTTTTTTTTTTTTTTTGTGTCTCACATTAACTTTTTTTTGGTCCTAAGTATTATTTTTGTCCAAGTGCATAAGCAAAGCAGTCCAAGTTTTATTTTTGTCCAAGTGCATAAGCACACAAGCAGATTGCACACAGGCTCAGATTAACACGTAATCATCATCGCCGATTTAGAACACAAGCAGATTGCATTAGCACAAAAGCAGTCCAAGTTTTTTTTATTTCCAAGTGCATAAGCACACAAGCAGATTGCACACAAGCATTTAGCACACAAGCAGATTGCACAAAGGCTCAGATTATCACGTAATTATCATCGCCGATTTAGAAAACCATTTGCACAAGTGATAAAAAAGTGTTAGGCTCGGATATGAAGGTTGCAAAGTGATAAAAATATCACTTTGCCATCCTTTCGGTTATAAAACCATTCGTCATCGCCTTTTTTGAAATTTTTTTTTGTCCAAAGTGCAGATTGCACACAAGCAGATTGCACCCAAGCATATTGCACCCAAGTGCACAGATCGATTGCACACAAGCAGATTGCAACCAAGTTAGATTGCCCAAGTGCACAGATTGCACCCAAGTTACACATGTTTCACAATTCTCACAGATTGCAGATTCCACATTACACAAGTGAAACACATGTTTCACAATTCTCACAAGGTTCACAAGCTCAGGCTGTGAAGGTACCAAAAGCAAAAGTAAAGATTCCCAAACTGCAGGAACTCACAAGGGGAATCTCAAAGTGTTAGGTACAACAAAACCTCTCGTGATATATTGAGCCTCACCACAAGGCAGTATCACACAAGCCAAGTGAAACACAAAGCAAGTCTCTCAATCACAAATCCAACAAAGCAGATTCACAAAGAAACAACAAATATCTTAGGCTGCCGATATGTCTCAATCACCATTTTACTCACCACAGGTAATCACCATTTTACACATTAATAAGACAGAGATAACATTAGGCTCAGATTATAAGTTGTTTCACATATTATCATATATGGCTGCAACATCAAAGGTTGCAAAATTAAGTTTTTTTTTGCCGTCCATTCGGAAATGCCATGCCAAAATCATGTTTTTTTTTTAAATCATCATTGCCTTATCTCAGTTTTTTTTTTTTTTAAAAGAAACAAGTTTCAAATCAGCTTAAAATAACAAACTGCTTATCAAGCATATAAGCAGTTTGTTATTTTCAGTTTCATAAGCAGTTTCATCACCAAACCCTCTACATAATAGAGAGGGTTAAACTAAAAAACTAGCCACAGTCAATATAACCCAACCCGTAAAGTGGGTCTAATCTGAGCCTGTGTGCAAATGGTTTGCTTGTGTGCAATAAGCACATAAGCACTTTTTTATCATAAGCACATAAGCAGTTTGCCAAGAAATCACACAGAGCCTGTGGACTGGGGTAGGCCAGAGCAGGTATTTATACAACTCAAAGGTGGCAGATCAAGGTGTTAACCTACCCGTTTGCACCCACCACAGAACCAAAAAACCCAAAACCCCCAAATTTTTTAGAAACCCTAATTTTTAAAAATTAGGCGAACCACAATTTTTTTTATAGATCTGGTAAATTAAACAACACATATGTTACTGGAAGAGTTAGCATATCATAGTCAAACTTACATAAGTATGTGGTCGCAAATTGACTATGACCATCTTCGCTATACAATAGACTGGTTCACTGGAGATGCACCTAGAGGTCGCTGGATGTCGATGCCAAACACGGGGCTGGTTATCGCTTCAGTGATCCACCGACCTGTTGTATTTATATCCGAGCATGGTTGGAACACATGTTTTCCGCTTTTTACCGGGCCAAGCTCATCACCAAGAACCGACCCTATTGTGATTGCCCGTGTGGGGGAGTTGGACTATGCTCACTTCATTGTACCGACGCTAGACCCAAATTTTCCACTTCCGCGTAACCACCCACAATGGAGGTTTTTCAGAGAGCCTGTTGCAGCCGAATGGGAAACTTTATATCAACATCGACTAATGGAGTAAATAATTATACAGACAAAACATTGTAAATGATTATTGATTTATGTTGTAAATAATTATACCGACAAACATTGTAAATAATTATTGATTTATGTTGTAAATAATTATACTGACAAAATATTGTGAATGATTACTGATTTATGTTGTAAATAACTGTTTTTATTATATAGTAAATGATTGAAAATTTATTTAAATTAATAATAACATTATTGATTGATGTTGTAAATTATTATGCAAATTCTTTGGCCAGGTGGAACGAAGAAATCCTTTCTGGTGTCGATGTGATAGAGGATTCATTATAGAACGGAAATCCGGGAAAGAAGGTAGCCGTGGGCGACCGTATTATGCATGTCCTCTTTCAGTGGTAAATAATCATACGTTTTGCTCAGTTATGTAAATAATTTGTCTGTTAAAAATACATTTCTTATAATTTTCTTAACATGTAACAGCGAGGTACAAAAAACTATGGGTGTCGATACTTCATGTGGAAAGATGATTTTGAAAACAAGTACTTTAATCAAGCCTCATCTTCAACGCAGTGCTCAAACTGCGTTGCTAAAGATAATGAGATCAAGCTGTGAAGACAAGAATAAAGACGCTGGAAAAATGGAGTTAGAATTGGCAAGGAATCCTGAGGATCACGCTTGTCAGTCGGGTGCAAGGCTCCATGATCTTTTAAATGAAATGAATAATCTTCATATGTCGTAGATGTTGTTGTTTTTAAATAATATGTTGACGTTGTCGTTCAATTTAATAATAACAGTTGTTGTTGTAGTTATTTAATGTGACAATATTTAACGTGCTATTATACAAACAAAATAATTATACAAAACATTATACATATACAAAACATTATTAAACACAAATATACAAAACATTATACATATACAATACATTATTATACATTTCTATTTAAAAAAAAAAAAAAAAAAAAAAACAAAAAAAAAAAAAAAAAAAAAAGGTAAAATAAAAAACTAAAAAAAGTACCTTCTAGTTACTAGAGAGGGTTAAACAAAAAAACTAGCCACCGTTAATATAACCCAACCCATACTAGTAATGGTTTTGGTTCTTAAATTTTGAGCCTAAAAAATTTTGTTTGGCAATTTGATTAAAATCTTCAACGTGAGACGATTATTTAGTCTAATTTTCTTACTTCTTATGAACTTCAAAAAAGATTTTATTCTTACAACTTTTAATATGGGAGCTCATTGTTATATGGTTTCAAGTAGTTATAAAAGTTAGTAACCCAAAAATAAATAAATAAAATAAAATAAAATTTTAGTAACTGTGTTTATGAGGCATACGCTGTTGTATCAACTTGAACCTACCCCACGAAGATGAATGCATGAACTAGTTCTCGAACCAAATTATAGTAGGCACTCGCGACATAGATAACACATATAAATATCCGCTCTTACAACTTTCCGCACTACTAGAACAACTTAACCCATGATATACCGCTTTTTGCAGTTCTTTCGTAATCCACACCTGTTTCCTTTTTAAAAAGGAAAATACATAATTATCTTTGACGCATTTCTTAAACATTTTTATTTCTTTATCCATTCTAAATTAATTTATCCATTCTAAATTAGAATAAAAATAAGGTGGAAATGTTTCATCCAACTAAATGCACTCTAGTCAATTTGAGGGTGCGTTTGGTTCGTAAAGGGCTTTAAATCAAATTTGAATTTGGTGTTGGTTTAAAAGAAAATGAGGATAAAGAAAATAAATGATAATGTGAAATATTTTTGTTTTAATAACAAATATGTACCGTATTTAAATTGCTTATACAATTTCAATTTATTTGAGTAGTTAATAATATAAAACAAAATAAACATAACAAATTGTGTGGTGCTAAATTTGGAAAGAGAGTATATTAATTCAGAATGTCACTAAAGTGTGACAAAAGTCATTAACTTACATAGGAATGGATATTTGGGGTTAGTTTCATCAATTGTAATCAACCAGAACATACCAAACAATGCTTTTATGAAATGATTCTATTCGTCAAATCAAAAGACATGTAACAAACAGACCTTAAAAGAAGTCCAGAGTTTATTTTTTTTTCAAGTTGCTGGTTTAGTTAGAGCCTCTCTTGTATTAAAAAAGGAGCACTTGATAATCATATTAAAGTACAAAATTCTAAATTACTTAGTAACTTAAACAAATATCTAAAGTTGATCAGAAGTCGGGAGTGAGAAATGATTGTCGACTGTAATGTACACATCTTAATCATTATTTTCGTAATTATTCTCAAACGTTTCTTTAATCAACCAAAGTCGTTCGATCAACGATGTTTGAAACTTGATAGCTTCTGAAACTTTGTGAACACCTTGCCATTGAGTTTCATTTCTAATCTGACTTGGCTCAAAACCAATACCAAAAGAGGGCGGGGTAAACAAGACAAGTTGTTTGTAAAAAGCTCGGGATAAGATTGAGCTTGAGTTTATATTACCAAATCGAGCTCAACACTAAGTTGAGGTTCATTTAGTAATCGAGCTCGCCCAAATTTAGTTTCTCAAGTTTTTATTACAAAGATTGACTAGGTTCACGAGTTTTAGAAAATATATACATGATGACGTATGGACACTTCGACCACTAACAAGATCCAAACGAGCAAATAAGCCCATTAAAGGCGAACCGCAACCTGAACAATCCTAGTTCAGGCAAGACAACTACTTTATAGATGTCATTCTTTACTGTTATTGTATCATGTCACGTATAGAAATGGCATATGCGTAGATGAAGTGTGCGAACATTATGCTCAATCTTGTACCTTGTACGAAGATTCTATGATATCTTAAGTCAACGATAGACGGCCCGATCATTTATGTCTCCTTTAGGGAGTAACCCCATGTGGGTCTCCCAGAGCCGTTGGATCCCATTCAACGAATCTCCCAAGACCCTAAATGCACCCTTATAAATACAGGTGCATTCCATGAGAAGGGAACAAAGCACATATTTTCCATTTTTACACACTAGCCCCAATCTAGGTAAGCGTTACCCCAACTTTAAACAAACACTCTTATTTGAGGTTCTTACCACTAAAACCGAAATAAGATTATTCTCCTTTCATTTCACTAATTCATGCTTTATGAACCATACGTAAACAATACGTATGTACTCCACGTTAGGGGCGGAGCTAGTAAGGTGACTAGGGGTGCTTAGGGTGGGAGGAGTCATGATTCCCAAATTTTCAGCCCTCCCAAATTTGACCAATAAAATTATGCCAACTCAGTTCAACCCTCCAGTCCTCCCAACCAGCCCTCCCAACCAATTTCACTCGCGCCCATGATATTCCAGCCCCCCAATTTTTTTATTTTTCCCCCTAAACTATTAAACTACACAATTTATAACTAAAACACATAACATTTCATAAAAGTTCATTACATAATAATAAAAATAAAAGTTCATTACATAATAATTAAAATAAAAGTACGAGAAAGTCCATAACATAATAATAGAAATAAAACCACGAAATAGATATCTAAAAATCACAACGCCATCCATACTTACCGCGATTGTTGTTTTTTTGCCCAAGCATCCACTCTAACATTGTTGGATCGGTTATGTGATCGTGCGGCGTGTTGAAGAACTTGAAGTCACTCCTCATAGCCTTTCTAGTCGCTTGTTCAATTTGTAAGTCCAAAAGTGCTTGTGTTTTCGCATTAACATCCTCAATGTATCAGAATGAGACGAAGATGTTTGACCAACAATTGGTTGTTCCAACCATTTGGCTTCGTTCCTCACAACCTCCCAAGCCGCTACATGAGTGAAAGGCTTCCCTTTTGTCTTGGTGCTATAATCGACCAAGGCATTGTTCATCACATCAAGATCACTACAACCGCTTTCCCATAGACGATGCTACAAGTATATTTTAATAAAACGTATTAATAAGATAGAACTATAATTAATAAATTATAATACAACTAATAAAAAATAATACAAGTATAAAGTGTTCATAAAAAGTATTACCGATTGGATGTATAGGCCGTTAAACATACTCATGGAAGTGTTCATTGTACCCCACTTAGTGTGCAAAATATGATGAGTTATAGTGGTGTCTTTTATTAAAGATGCAAAATGACCTAAAACTCGTTCCCAAAACTTATCTCGACCTTGTTCATTCCCGACTACCTTACATGTAAAACTAATAAAACTACTAATAAAAATAAATCGACTAATAAAACAACTAATGAAAAAAAACAACTATAAAAGTATGAATTATAAAAAGTTTAAATTTGTACCTGACGGATATTCTTGAGTTTCCGGGACGACGTCTTCATCATCATCATCGTCGGTACCGGGAAGAGGATCACGGTAGGCGTACGGCTCCAACGGCTCGAACTCGACCTTCGCCGTTTGGTGTACTACGTATTGATTTGGATGCATTTGTCGAGGAGGAGGAGGATTATTGTATGCATAAGGTTGAGTATAGTAAGGATCGACCATCGGTGGTGCGGGACGATAGTACGGTTCGACAGGTCGTTGCGTTTAAGGTTGGGCCCGACCCATTTGTTGTCGAGAGCCCCATCCACGACCGGTTTTAGCAACCCCTTTTAGCTTTCTTGGATCCATGGTGGTTTGAATAAGGTTGAAGATGAAAGAGGAGTTATTTTTTTTTATTTTTTTTTTTTGTGAATGCCACGATTTAAATGAAGAATGAGGCGTTTTATTTTTTATTTTTTGACTGCCAACGGTCAAGTTTTCAAAAGGAAAAAAAAATTTACAACTATGGCCCCTCTAACGTTACACTCCAACGGTTTGCTCAGAGGGTATCCAGCCCTCCCACCAGCCCGTTGAGGGCAACCCGTTGGGCATGGGGCGGTGTTACCGACGGTTTGGCAAAGCCCTTTGGGCACTCCGCCTGCTCTTACCACCCTCTAACCAGCCAAAATTTCCTTTATATTAATCAAACACAAATTTTATTTTCTTAATTTGTAATAAAACAACACTCTCTAACATCGAATCCTGGCTTCGCGATAAATATGACTATTTACAAGCGAGCTCGAGCTAAGTGACCTTAACAAACAAAATTTGACTCGAGCTTTATTTCATTCAACTATAGCAGAAATAAGCCAAGATCATGTCAGAACGAGCTCGAACTCGACTCGACTCGTTTTCACACCTAGTACCAAGAGTCCAATAATTTTGAAAAATTGATAGGTAGACACACTCGTTACTCAAAGCGCGTGAAGGAGTGTAATAACAGTAGTACTTAATATATGGCCCACCTACCCATGTGCCCTCCTGTCTCCACCAGCTCCTGCCGCTCAATCATTAGACTCTCTTCTCTCTACTCACCATATTCCCCCCTCCTAAAACCCTTATCTTCACACACTAAACCAAACCAACCAACCAACCATGTCTTCTGACGGCACAACTAACGGCGTCCCCATCTCAAGCCAACCCGGTAACGGCGTCTTAACGGTCAAAAAACCCCCTGCCAAAGACCGTCACAGCAAAGTTGACGGCCGTGGCAGGAGGATACGCATGCCTATTATTTGTGCTGCTAGGGTTTTCCAGCTTACCCGTGAACTGGGTCATAAGTCTGATGGTCAAACTATTGAGTGGCTTTTAAGACAAGCTGAACCGTCAATTATTGCGGCTACTGGTACTGGTACTACTCCTGCTAGTTTCTCTACTGTTAGCGTTGCTGTTAGGTCTAACAACAACACGTCAATTACGGCGGCTCTTGATCAAAAGGCGGCGCCGCCTGTTAATCATCATCACCATATGTTGTCTCCCGCGCCGTTTTTGCTAGGGAAGCGGTTGCGGTCGGATGATGAGATTGATAAAGATGATGGACAGGGTAATAATCATATGGGTCAGGCGACGGCGGTTAGTGGCGGCGGGGGAGGTGGGTTTTGGGCGTTGCCGGGGAGGAGTGATTTTGGACAGGTGTGGAGTTTTGCGGCGGCGCCGCAAGACATGAACTCGATGGCGGCGGCGCAGCAGCAAGGGAGGTTTTATCAGCAGCAGCAGCAGCAGGTGGCGATGGGGGAGGCTTCGGCGGCTAGGGTTGGGAATTATTTGCCTATAACACAAGGTCATTTGAACTTGCTTGCTTCGCTTCAAGGTCCGCCTCAGCAGTCTTCTGGAGGAGGCAAAGATGATGAATGAATGAATTTATTTATCGGGTGTTTGTTTGTCGATATGGCGTTCTTATATAAATATTTGCATGTTGTTGTTTTTCGCGTGTCTATTAGCATTTCAGAAACTAGGGTTTAGTTGCTGTGTGAAATCTAGTTAGGCTTTATTTAATTTTTTTGTCTAGTCTATTGGGTTTTGAATGGGGATTCATATCCAGAAATTAGGGCCGAAGACTATATTATCAATCAACATATCCTGCTCTGCAATTTTCGGTGAATTGACAGAGGAGAGAATGCTTTTGTGGAACTGTGTTCTTCTTCTTCTTGCTCTTTTATCTGTGTGTGATTTGCGCTGTTTTGTATTGAAACCGTGGAACACGTATGATCTCAAAGAGAGTGACGCAGTCTCGATACAAGGCTATGTGGGGTTATGCTCAGTTTGTCATCCCTTTTGGTTAGATTAATTATTAATCTGTGTGTGGAAATAATGTAATCCGTTCGTCCGTCTGTATCTATGTTAGATTTTTTTCAGGGGTGCCTGTGGTGCGAATAAATAACAGTATGTTTCGCTCATTTTGTTTCTACTGGTATTCTGTTTCATGATCTCGTTGTTGTTGTTGTTACTGGTATTCATGTTATGGTTAAGGGGTTTGTTGTCATTGTTATAATCTCTTTGTTTGTGGTGATTTTCGTGCTATGGTTTTGATTCACTCTTTGTCTAATTGCTATTGCTTCCTGTTAAATTATTTATTGACGGTTTTCGCCCATTTTGGTCAATAAGAGACAGCTTGCTGATGTGTTTGTTTGTGTCTTAAATGAGCTGGATTTTCTTCATTATGTTTGCCAATGGAAATGAGCTGTTGGTAAAATTTTGTACCATTGTTATTTTCCATATTTTTGGATATAGATTTGTTCTTGTTAACAGTAGCTTTTTACTTTTAAAGCCTAATTAGTTGGGAGCTGCAGCAGTAAGAACCCAAAAGAGCTTCGTAGTACCTTTTACTTGCATTGTTTTCGCGCTTTTGATAGCAGGTTACATTCTAGGGTAGTCTTAGCTTTTTTGAGACTATCTACTGTGTCATAACTGTCGAGTATGAACCTGTCGAGCCTTAGTTCTATCCTTGTCAAGGCTTATTACTCTGTTGTTTAGAAGTTTTGACTGACTGATACTCCATATATTACAAGCATTAGCTCAGGCAAAGTGTACATATAATAATCAAGGACCCTTGATCTACATGTAGGCGTGGTAATTTATCACTTGACACAGAAAGAAACGTGTCAGGATTGGGTTAAACTGGGTTTCAGGTCGGCTCGTTGCTCATTCAATATACACACTGCATTTGGATCGAGTATGGTTTAAGCAGGTCGACGCAACCACTCTTTTAAGTTATTTTAAAGATACACAATCATAATTGATGATGAATCCTACCCGAATTGTAATCCTTAGTTAAATGTGAAATACACTCCTTTGTTACATGTGAAATACTCAGAATCATAACATCAAACACGAACCATAAAGAAAACTAGGAGGGGTTAGCAAAAAGAGTAAGCTTTTTGTGTCCAAAAATGTGAGACACCTCAACTTTATACTACTAAAATCGACTAGCCCACTAATTTATTTGCTTTGTTATTCCCTCCGTGTCTAATTTAGTTGTCCATATTTCTTTTATGGATGTCTCAAATTAATTGTCTACTTTCCTTATTTAGTAAAAACTAGAGAATCTAGTGGAAGAATATTACATTTTAGTGGTTGAAAATTAAAGTGGCCCCACTTTTATTAAACTTTGTGTTTTCTCTCTCCTGACAAATAAATTGAGACGGAGGGAGTATTATCTAGTGTTGAAATGACATGGCAAGATTAGTCCATTAATGTCTCATTATTAAAGAAAACGAGAATGGCGCCGGCCGTCGCGTTGCGGGCTGACCTTTTTTTTTTTTTTTTTTTGTGCTTTATTACGATCAAGCACATTTTCTTAAAAATGCATCAAATTGTTAATTCATATGAACAAAATGAGTACACACAACAATCATATTTCACATATAACATTTAAACCAAACCTATGTCAACGAACATCATGATTTGCTACAATTATTGATTTTAAATGACTTCTTTCTCATTAAACATTCCAACTTCAAGATAAGTGTGCACTTGTAGGCTTGCACAAACTAAGATAAGAACTGTATATGTTTTCAACTTCACGATAACAATTTTTTGGCATTTACCTGGGGCCATAGAACGCGCGCAACTGCTATTCCTGTGGGATCAACTGCTACGCATTTGCTGCTTATGTGCTACTCTCTTGTAGACTGATTAGATTGCGGGGTGTTTGGCTTTTGATCATCATGTGTTGTGCCAACTTTTACATAGGAAACACCTGTCATTTACAGAAAAATATGCACAGTATGAGAATATGAATCAGATTGTGTCGATAAAAAGAAACTGTTACATAGGTAAAATTGATGATATACACAAATTAGAGGTGACAAAAATGGATGGGGCATAAGGATCATGTAAGAGGTAAAAATGGGTTTCAATTAAAACAACTAAATTTTATATATTTGGGGTCATGTTCCTTTAGTGGCCTTTTGGTCAAAAGATCTTAGAAGGTTGTATGCATTAAGAGTACACGTTTTTTTTAACTTTAGACCAAATTAGTTTTAAACCAACTTTTTGTGTTACCTATTGAACGCACTAAAAATAAAAGGCAAAAGACAACTTACAATGATCATACCTCTAATAACATCCTCAAATTTTTGTCTAAATTTAGCACCAACAACCAATAAACCATATCCAGTGATGAGAAAGTGATTTTTTTGTAACCTTACGGTTTTTGAGGGACCCTGGGTTATCTCCCGCACAATTCTTTGAGCTAACCTGCATTATGTATCATGTTTCAATACATTAACAATAACTTTGAATGAATACATCCTCAAATTGACATGAACGATAACTGTACCTTTCAGTAATTGTCGTTTTTCCCAGCCCTCACCAATTATCAGATTCCCACTGCATTAGTAGTAAATAAAGATTTAATTATCTAACAAATCAAATATCAAAGATTCAAAACTAAATTTACGCAAAATCAGATTTTACCTCTGGACGCGACTTAATTTCCCTCTTTCTCGAGTCCAATTTTGTCAGGCATTCTAGAAAGAAGGCATTTCATAAGAACCTTACCCGTTACATCACATCGAAGTACATTACCTGATAGAATTAAATAAGTTAATTTTGGCAATAACTTTTCGCACATGCTAAGTAATTAGGGGAAACAAACTCAGGAGGATAGAGTTGTGGATCTTCATGCACATACCAGCAAGAAATCTCGTCGAACTGCTATTTAAAATCAACATACCGAAGGAGTATTGCACTTACGTATAGTCAGATTATGATATCATGAACATTTATGCAGTATATTACTCTGCTAAAAATGAAATAGGAACTGTTTATTTTTACATGATATAAGGATAATTTACAGAAATAAGCAATGCCAAACAGCCTCTAAAACTGTAACAAATAATTTTGCTCATTAGAGTGTGTGTATATAATTGGTTATGTCGTTTGTCATGTTATCCAACTGCCTCAGGGCAACATAAGCCCACTCGCGACAAAACTTAGGCTACAACAATTGGTTATGTCGTTTGTCATGTTATCCAACTGCCTCAGGGCAACATAAGCCCACTCGCGACAAAAATTAGGCCACAACAATAAACATTATTTTAATCCGAGTCTAGCGGGTAAAACGACAACGTTTTAAATTACCACAAAAATGATACCGATATTTTTAAATGAGGCTCAGATATGTTGTATTCAGATCATCATGGGCTAATAAGCCATGGCTGCAATCACAGTTGCAAATGCTACCTTTTCATGTAGCAATTACCATCCGGATTGCCTAGCCAAGATACATATCAGCCTCTAAGCATCTTTTTACAGACATCTACATTTCATCATCATGGCCTCCGTTATTTCTACTAGTAAATAAAGGATACGAACAAAAGTTACCAAGCCAAGATACATAGCTGCTTAGAGCTGTAAACTTTCAACACCGCTGCATAAAGCAAGCGAACCCTAAAAGCATGTATATCCATCATAGCTGTGAGTTTAAGAAGCTCACCCTGCCACAAAAAAAAAAAAAAAAAAAAAAAAAAAAAAAAAAAAAAAAAAAAAAAAAAAGGTCCCGAATACCCAAATACTTGCAAGAACACTCGAAAAATCCATTTCGCCAACACTTAGATACAAACGGCATCACCAAAGTAACTTGGCAAAGATTATCAACACTCTTAGCTGCAAACAACATAAGCAAAGTAAAACCTCAAATCTTCTCAAGAAATTCATCAAACACATGGTAGGCAGCAAATCAAACGACATTTTTTACAGAATTTCAACAACTGAACCACCTATGCAACTTCAAACGCACCACTATATTCAAAAAAAAAAAAAAAAAAAAACGCACCACTATATTCAAAAAAAAAAAAAAAAAAAACAACCAATATGAACAAAAACATAGCATTATATCAAATAACAATGATCACAATTAAGGGTCGGATCGAGTATAAACACGGGTAACAAATACCCCCAAAATTAAAACCCTAACTGTTGTGTAACCAAAAACCACATAATCAAACGAAAAAAATATGACAGCATGTATGTGTGAGTGTCTGGAAGGGTTGAGAGAGATAATGATTATGTTTACACAACGTGTATGTGTGAGTGTCTGGAGGAGTCGAGAGAGATAAAGAGGCCAAACAACAGGCCGAAAAAGCAGGCCAATGGATAAAACATACAGGCCGAGAAAGTGGGCTTCAGCAGGCCGCGTTTTTTGGCGAGAAAAGCCCTAAGCCATACGGCGTCGTTTTGATTGGTAATTAAACATATATATAATATAACAACCGAAAGTTCCAATAGTAGGGAAAACAAAATTTGAATGCTTGTAAAATATATATATATATATATATATATATATATATATATATATATATATATATATATATATATATATATATATATATTTTCCTTTACTTTGCACTAACATTAACTTTAAAATTCCAAGTTATATTTACGTTAAACCTCGCTAAATGTGTACATTTGAGGGAGGTCAAGGAAAGGTAAAAAATGATCTCAAAATTAACCCGGTGAGACCGCGTATAATTGAGTTATAAAGGTTCGCCTTTCCCGAATAACATGACCAGGGAAAACCACATCCGTTTATTTATATTACGTAAAATTTGCTAATTAGCCGTCAAAGTAATAGTAGTATTATAGTCGTTGTGACCAAATATTTTTGATTCACTTCATTAATGGAACTTAACTACTTAATCGGGTGGTTGGTGATAACACACTAAAACTGACAATTTAGTTAATATTTTTTGATATAACAATAAGCAGTTTGAGTTTTTTTAGAGAAGGAAATAAGACTGAAGGGAGTGAGGCTACCCAATTAAGGGGCGACTTGCGTCATGTGGCGCTGAGTCAGCAAGTTGGGTAGCCTCAAAAAAAAGGGGGAGTGGGGCTACTTAGGAGGGTGGGGCGACTCACGACACGTGGCAGACAATAAGTGGAGTAATATAAACCTTGTACACGTGGCAAACAATAACTGGGTAAAAAAAAAAAGGGGCGATCCATATGGAACGCCTGAAGATGAAGAAGGGCCTAATCGCCTAAGGGGGCGGTGTTTGGGGCAACTTTTGGGCGATTAGGGGCTTAATCGGGAGTGAAGTAGCACCATTCCTCTTAGCCTAAGCAATTTGAGTACTCTGGCATTAACAATTCGTTTATGATTTGATACTCTTATTTAAGATTAACCATAAGCATCTTGAGATTTTCTCCAAAAGGTTATTCTCGAGAATTTATTCAAATTATATATCTGATTCTTTTATTGTTGAATGCAACATTTGATTTGACAGTATTGTTGAATAAATAACTCCATCCATAATTAAATACGTAAATAAACACCTAAAGAAAAAAGAAAAATCAATATTCAAATATCCATCTTCTTATCATAATTTGTACTTAGTTAAGTAACTAAGTTAGTATTTATCCCTTATCGGTAGATACCTGTATTTAGACAATAAATAATTTTACAAAAGAATACGCTTTTTTTTTAGAACATCAACTATCTCATAATATACAACTATAAACTATCTCACATATCCTAAACATGACTTGAAGTCTTGAACCCACAACTATTAAGTTAGAGAGCTTCTCATACAACAAGGGGTATTACTGAGACACAAGCCCTTTGATCAAATGAACACATACTTGATGGATGAGGTTTCCTTTATTTAAGTTATTCGGGAATGATGAATCTTTTCTTAACTTATATATACGCGGCTTTATCGGATTAGTTTTGAGACCGTTTCTTACTTTTTTTTTAGCCACTTCTAAATGTACACATCAGAAAGGTTTGAATCATTTACTTATTGCGATGAAACCAAAAATCTTACCGGTGGATCATTTGACGGCAGTTACGAAGGACCACACACATTTATTGTTATTACTTTGAGCTTTGAATCATGCTTCAACTTCAAATAAATTAATAATTTCAAATATATAATTATGCGTCTGAATATTTAGGCCTTTAAAATGCTTTCAACATAGTAAAGGAAAAAAAACTTGTGAATGTTTTAGGAACACAATATGAAACGAATGCACAAAAGAAAGTGGATAAACTAGTGACAGCTAGCAAGGCATGAGCAAAGAGATTTTGCTAGCCAACTTGAAAGGGGGAGAGCTTTATCTGTTTGTGTCTGCGTGATAATGAGTTTAAATGTGAATTAGTAGGTTAAAAGATCAAAAAAACTATGACTTAAAAAAAAAAACAGTTTGCTCGCCGACTTTCATAGAGTTTACAATCAAATCATGTGTGCCAAGTTGCTCGCGAATGACTAAACAAAAAGTGGATTCCACCATTAGTTAATTTTATTCACTTTACTCATTAACAATTACTTCTATAGTACATTTATGAAAGTTTCTATGGGGCAATCCTTTTTCTGTTAGCGTTACACCCAATAACCATTAGCTACAATATTCTACGAATAAACTATGCTGGCGAGATTGCTAGGGGCAATCCTGTTTTTGCTAAGGGCCTAATGAACAGTGAAATGTACAGTACTAACGATCGTTAGTTAACGGTCGTTACTTTTTTTTAATACTTTGACGACAGTCCCTGAGGTGTAACTTTCGTTGCAAATTAGGTTCTTTAGAGACTAACGATCTAACATAATTTACATAATCGGTCCTTCATGTTAGATGTCCATTACACCGTTAGTTCTACTAACGGTCGTTACTTAACGGTTGTTAAATAACAACATTCTATGTTACCTATCGTCTGCAAAACTATCTAGCCAAGTAACCCACAACGAAGCGCGGGCACAATACCTCGTAAAAATACAATATGTGTTGATTTCCCTTTTTATGCATTGGGATACACCGCATGTATGTGTTTTTCGACATACCATAATATAAACATTTTTAAAAGATTGTTAGTTGTACTATTAGTTATGATAATTCAAACTAATCTTGAATCTTCTAGATTTCTTTCCTGATTTGAGCAATATTTTATCTAGATTTATCAAGATTACATTCTCATTATCATCATATTTATAAGAACATGCTTAAAATCAATCTACATCACATGCTAACAAGTAACAACATACAGTAGCTAATTTGGTATTTTCGTATTATTTTTTGTACAGAACAGAATTTTCGTATTATTGAGTTTTAGATTATAGGTTTATCAAGATATTTCGAGATATTCTGGAATTATTAGTCCTTAAAAGAGATTCCATTTTATTTCAAAGTAGAGTTACTAATGTCCTTTTTTTTTTTGGAACAAATGACAACCTACCATTATCAATACTAAGAGCTGCTAAAACCTTTATTTTTTGATCAATGATGAGTTGGTCCAGTGGTAGAATCTTGGCTTGTTGACCGTGAGATCTCAAGTTCAAACCCCACTATGGCCATCTTTGAGATATTAGGAAGTCCCTCTATAAGGGCTTGGCTTGGGTATACTCAGGTCAAGTCTGAGGGGGCAGGGTTTACCCCTATTAATCATCGTGCCTTCGGGCGGATTAGTAGGGGGTTCTCCCCCTATCGGGTATTTGAATAGGTTTTCCACTTCGAGGGAACTCTCTAGCGCGGGCCCGGTTAAGACAACGTAAACTAGACCTCCCGCTGTCGAATCGCGACACGAAGTTTTAAAAGAAATTCACCTTTAAAAAAAAAACCTTTATTTTTGAAACTTTGCTCTAGAGAGGCAAAACGGTCGATTGGATCTAAAATGGCAACCTCTAAAAAGCCAACCAAATCTAATCCAATTTGATTCCACTAACATCAACTTTCAAATAAAAACTTACTTTCCTTTTGTTAAAATTCGTAAAAATAGCCGTCAACTTTATAGGAGTATTATAGTCGTTTTTGATAATGATATCTTGTTGAGAGTGATTTAAGGAAACATTGATGAAACTTGTACACTAAACACCAAATTGAGTGTAAAATAGAGCTGACTGACATCTTCCCTGAATATAATTTCCAAACAAAATAACATTCGTTCTTATTCATTTCAAAATTGGGTTTATATAGATTAGAATAAAACAAAATAATATTCATTCTTATTCATTTCAAAATTTATTATCAACGTATAAATTACAATTTTATTACAATTTTATGATACAACATCATCTTAATCTCGTCGTAACGCGAGAACAATAGAAACCTGGTTTATATTAAATTAAAAAATTCCACTAAGTTGATGTGTTAAAGACTTAAACATTTACACTAAACATCAATTCCTGCTAGGTGAAAATATTTTTGAAGTATAACACTATCCTTTTGAATAGGAAAGGTTTAAAACAAGATTTAAACCATGCAAACTAGTCAGTAAAAAAATCAAAAACTAAAATTACCTCGTTTTTTTTTTTTTTTTTTTTTTGGTTGAAAAGTTTGGTACTTATAGGTTAGAAATGATTTCAAATGGTGTTTAGTATATGTTTACTTAGTTAAGAGTATGCATAAGCTTTTTGAGAGTTTATTCAAATCATTTATGTGTAGTGCCATAACAACGAAAAGAAGTGATCGGGTGTACAAAAAGTTATAGTTTCCGTCTTAATCATAAGTCCATGCTACAATTTTGTGTTGTCTCAGAATACTTGTCCATCATCACATTTAATCAATGAAAAAAAGACATTAGTGGATAATGATATTTGATTGGTGAAAACTGTAGTTAGTGAAAATTTCTTAAATCGTGAGCGATCTAAAAATGAGCTTTATAATTTAAGAAATAAGAATAAGGCTTTTTTGTTTAATTTTGTATTAAGTGATCTTTAAATAAAAGATGAGTTAATGCAGACACACTAAATTTATCACTTTATATTTCTATTCATATTTTTCTATTATGTTATAAAGAAACAACTTTCATATAACTTTACGAATTCAGTTTTTTTCATATTAAGTCAAATTTAAACACCATCTAAGCCTATTTTTCTCAACGGATCAACTAAGCAAATAATAAAAACAAAATTCGTCTGAATGAAGCGTATTAACATAAGTTTTATTTTTTTTCTTTTTTTAATAAAAATTAGTATTAAGAATCAAAATTTAATAAGGGTTCTTTAAGACCACGAGAACCTAATTCGACACCGGAATGTGACTTTTATTATTGAATTTGCAACATCATTTTGATTTGACAATTAAGGGATCCGGTGAGAAGAAAAACTAAAAGAAGAAGAATAAGAAGTAATTACAACCACACATTTCAAATAAGAAATAAGAGGGAGATTTTCAAAAGGAGATGCATATTTTTTTGTAAATGCATCTAAAATATGTGGTTGTGGTTTATTCTTATCATTCTCATTTTAATTGTTCTTTGATAATAACTCTGATTTGACATGCTGGAATTAATAAGCCGATCCATATTACGTAAAACCACACACAAATAGAAAAAAGTAAATCATTATTCGAATATTCGTCTTTTTATCATAACCTTCCCAAACATAAATAATCTTTGAATAATTTTTTTTAGGATCCTACTATTTGTAGCCTTTAATGCTATGTTTAAGAAATTTTGACATATATAAATTGTTTGTATATTCAAAATAACTACTCATCATTTAAATTTGAATTTAACTGCTCTTAACGAGCTAAATGCATTACTCGTGTTTTTAACTTTTAGACAACAGTAGTACTCTTAGAGATACAAATAACGTAACTCTTAGGGCACGTTTGGTACGGAGAATAGAAATGAAGTAGAGAATAGAATTCAGAGAATAGAAATGGGTAGAGAAATTTAAAGTCAATTCTAGTGTTTGGTAACATGAGAAATAAACTCGAGAATTGGCAACAAAAAAAAAAAAAAAAAAAAAAAAAAAAAAAAAAAAAACTTTTTATTGAAAGAAATAGAACTTTTGTTTGTTTTTTTTTTAAAAAAACTTATTTTAAAAAATATATATTTAAAAAAAATATTTTATTTATTTATTTTTTTATTTTTTAAAAAAACTTATTTTAAAAAAAAATTATTTTTTTTTAATTTATTTTAAAATTTATTTTTTATAAAATTAATTAAAAAAATTATTTAAAAAAAATTATTTTTTATAAATAACAATTCTATAAAAAATATATTTAAAAAAAATTTATTTTTTAAATTATTTTTTATAAAAAATTTATTTATTTATTTATTTTTTAAACCTTATTTTATAAAAAATATATTTTAAAAAAATTATTAATTTTTTTTATAAAAAATACATTTACGTAAATCGGTTTAAAAAAAAAAAAAAAAAAAAAAAAAAAAAAAAAAAAAACCTTACAAAGTTCCTCTCATTTCTCCTATTTCCTCACTAAAAGTAGTGGAAATGAAACTCAAAAAATTGCACTACCAATTCCCCACAATTCTTCACCTTTTTATTTCTCTCACATACCAAACAGATTCTCGAGAATTAGCCTGAGAATTAAGCCCATTTCCCTTTCCATTTCTTTGTCAAACCAAACATGAGAAATGAGCCCATTTCTATTTCTTTGGGCCCAATTCCCTGTACCAAACATGCCCTTAGAGATACAAATAAGAAAACAATTTATTTAATTTCAAGAAATAAAAGAAAAGAAAAAGATAATCATCGAATGTAACTAAGTGGTAACTTTTTCTTTAATTATGTAGCTATCTTTTTATTTTATTTTTAGAGTAAATTGCATTTTTGGTCCCTGTGGTTTGGCCAAATTGCAGATTTGGTCCCCAACTTTTTGAAAGTGCATCAATGGTCCCCAATTTCAAGTTTCCGTTGCATTTTTGGTCCTTTTTGGTGTGAAATGACCAAATTACCCTTGTCTTTTTCTGAAGAAAACAAAGGGTATTTTAGTCATTTCACTGAGGCCAGGGACCAAAAATGCAACGGAAACTTGAAATTGGGGACCATTGATGCACTTTCAAAAAGTTGGGGACCAAATCTGCAATTTGGCCAAACCACAGGGACCAAAAATGCAATTTACTCTTATTTTTATATACTCATACTTTTGAAATGGTTTTTAATTTACAACACCTTGGAGATGTGATACATCATCATTTTTCTAATAACACTAGAATTTAGAACACCAAAAACATCTCTTCCTCTTATAACATCAGTTTTCTGATGTTATCGTGTGAAAAATAGAAAAAAAAAAAAAAAAAAAAAAAAAAAGGCTTGTAAACATTAGCTACGGTACCTTACTCGCGCTGTTCTGTTGCGTTTTCTGAAAACATTTGAGCGGGTCTTGACAACTTAAGACGGGAAAATACCACCTCCGATACTCTACTCGCGGCGTCATGTTGCGTTAAAAGGAAAAAAACGCCATTGATGAAGGAAATTACTACCAGAGGAGGGGACAATAGATTAAAAAAATAAAAATATAAAAGTACTTTTTTTAGCAAAAAAGAAAAAAAAAGTACTCCCTCCGTCTCAATTTTATTGTCTCTTTTTCCTTTTTCGGTTGTCACAAAATTATTGTCCCATGCTAAAAATAGAAAGTGGATAGAAAGTGAAGTTTGGTAAAATTTACTATATTACCTTTGGTTGAAATTAATATTACAAACTTTAAACAAATGTTAATTAATTGATTAAGGGTAAACTTGTCATTTCACAAAAAAGTAAGAGAGTGAAAGTGTGTTTTTTTGTTAGGAAACAATTATTTTGAGAATCTTTTATATAATAAAACAAAACCCCTAGTGGGGACTTTTACATTTCAAAAAAATCAAATCATACCTTATTAAGTAATAATCAAATTATTATTATTATTATTTTCTTAAATATTAAATAAGAAAAGCCTAAATACTTCTAAATTTATCCATATTCTACAAAAAAAAGAATGTGATTTGTAATCATTCAATAAAAAGTTACAAAAATATATGTGTCAAAATATAAAAAATTAAAACTTGAAAACGTTGGAGCAAGTTTTTCAAAGATTTGGGCTGAAACTTAAAATTCAGTATCATTCCCACTAAATATTTGAAGTCCCAACATTCCCAAATTCCTCCTCAATCAATCAAACTCGATCTCTTATCATTCATTCACGCACAATCATTGACGCAAGAACATCTCCTCCAAATCTAATTAATATTAAAACCCACTACATTCGTAAATAACCCTAATTCAATACCTCAATCAAAGTACAATGGTTTTGAAGATCCTGTTATAATAATTAAAACCCGAAATTAAAAATAATAATTTATTTAAATGATTAGTAAAAACCCCGCGCGTGCGCGGGCATTATATCTAGTGTGTTTTTTGTCGGGACACAGGGAGTATATATAAAAACAAAAAATAAAGATTGGCTAAAAATGAGAATGTGAAAGAACATGAATAAGCCACGTCAGTCAGCAATGCATGACTTTGGATTAGCGTCTTCCAGCCACACTTATTATCACCGATAACGTCTCATCATTCCATTCATCATCAACTCAACAACCATTCATGGACACACTAATCGCCTCCTCCTCCTCCTCCTCTTCCACGATTCACCGCCGTCCGCCGCACATCCCCGTCCGTCCGACGGCGTTCATCCAAAAAACATCATTTTTGAATCATTGCGGATATACAAAACTGAGTTATTCGTTGCGAAATGAATCGGATGTGAAATTGAAGAATAAGATGAGGATAAAATGTGGAGGTGTGAAGGAGATAAATGAGAGTGAGTTTAAGGAAGTGGTGTTGAAAAGTGAGAAGCCGGTTTTAGTTGAGTTTATTGCTGCTTGGTGTGGCCCTTGTCGTTTAATTGCTCCTGCTATTGAATCCGCTGCTCAGGTTTATATATATTTTTTTGTGAAGATTTGTTTAGTGGGTAGAAATGATATTTGATCGGTAAAAAGTGTAGTTAGCGAGAATTTTTAAACTGCGTATAATATGAAAGTGGACTAATAAATTGGGACAGGATGGAGTATATGACTAGTGGCTGGGTGTTTACTTTATATAGAGGGTATTTTTTTAGGGGATGTTTGTTTAAGCTTATAAAAGCCCATAAGTCCCAAAATAAACCAGAATATTGGGGCTTATAAAATATAAGTTGAAATCAAAAAAGGTTAAACAAACATCCTCTACATAAGCTTATTTTTTAGCTTGTGAGCTTATGTTTTCAGCTTTTGTTTCATAACCCTGGTTTTCTGGCTTATTTTGAGTCTTATGGCCTTATTTAAGGTTATTTTGACATAATTAACTTATATAAGCTCATAAGTTTCAATACAAACCGAAAACAATGGTAATGGTTTATGAGCTTATCGAAATTTTGATAAGCTTATAAGCTCAGTTTTGGTAATGGTTTATGAGCTTATTAACTTGAGCTTATAAGCTTGTATAAGCTCATAAACCATAAAAAAATAGATTGCAAGCTTATCATATTTTCAGTTAGCTGATAATTTGAACTTAAGGAAGTTGGTTACCTGCTTACTTTTTTACTCTGCTTATTTCCGATGAAACAAGCAGATAAGTAGTTTCATCCAACACGAAAAACTTAACTTGAAATAGCATCAATAGTAGCAAGTAAGCTCTTAAATAAACAATCCCAGACACCCTTTATCGTGCCAGTAGTTCTGATTATCCGATTATGAAGTGTTCATGTTATATGTTATGGGAAGTTGGAGGGATGGTAATTTATTACTACTCGTGTTGTGTATTTGCTAAAAGAGGTCAACGTACAGTTAATAGTTTTTACAAGGGGTAATGTTGAGTTGTTGACGCAAGTACATTAACATGTTTATAGAATTGGAGGTCAAATTACCATCATTGTAACCATTTTAATCTTTGATTTAATCCTAATAAATCAGAATTTGTCTAGCATTCAAGTATGTCTTGCTACCCATTTGGTTCCAAGTTAGCTACTCATAGTACATAATCCTTTTCAAAAAGAAAATATTACATAATCACTTTCAGAATGCAATGCCAAACAGCCCTAAATACTTGCTAATTGTTTGTAAACTTTCAGGAGTACGAAGAGAAACTATTGGTTGTAAAGATCGATCACGATTCAAATCCAAAGCTAATTGAAGAGTATAAAGTTTACGGGTTGCCTGCATTGATTATGTTCAAAGATGGGAAAGAAATACCAGAAAGCAGAAGAGAAGGTGCAATCACAAAAGCTAAGTTGAAAGTTTACATTGATACAGTACTGGAATCGGTATCAGTTGCTTAGCTTTCAAGATTCATCACTTGGTTTTTTGTCACCATACTGTTACACATTTAATGTGATCAAGAGACTTGCATTCATGTGCACATTGGAATTGTACAAAATTGTATTTCGGATTTGTAACATCTCTTGAGAATTTTCTTAATAATAGCATATAAAAATGTAGTAAAGTTTTGTATCTTTTCAGATAAAATACTTGATCTAAATGATTTATTGATTAAATGCATATACTCTTTGTTTTTTCATCAGTCATGATATATACTTTTTCTTCTGTCCTCTTGTCCCAAGTTACTACTTTTTATTATACGATTTAACAAAAATTAAACCAGTATGGACAGAATGCTCAAAGTGAACTCACTTGCTGTGTTTTACCAAGCTCACTAGTGATTTTTAATATCTAAATCAACTGCAACACTAATTTTTATTTTAACATGTAACAAATGACTGAAATGAGTTCATGAACAAGTGTTTTGCAAAGTGTTAGAAGTAAAACCTTGTGGGTGAGTCCAACTTTTGTATAAGATCCTTCGGATCGTTTCCTCCGGACGATGTGAGCTCCTACACACAAGCAACACGCACGTTAGACTCGCCTTGTGTTTTATCCTAAGGCCAACCTCCGGCGTGAGAGTAAGTATATGATGGTATGAAGGGTGAAACAGTAAATGGGAGTAAATGCTATAAATGAGTTAGTTGTGAATCATAAATGAGGTGGGGGTATGTTACATGTTTGCCTTGGGACTAAGCAAGCCTACCTATGCCTAGCCTAGTAGGTAGGTGTCAGATCACGTGGGGAACACAATCCTAGGAAATCTAGGATGGCGGCGTGGCGGCGGTTGATGGGATTGTTCATTGGGTAAACGGCGGCGGTTGACCTTTCGGTAAATATGTCCGGAAGTGAGTTTCTAGTCTAGACGAAATACGCCGCCCGGACACGGAGGCTGGTCCGGACACATACACCAACATGTCCCCCCTCCCCCCACCCAGTATTGGAGTATCGGCCTTATGTCGACAGTCCAATACTTAAAAACTTGCATCTTCCGGTACTCCTCTGTCTTTGTCGCGTAATCAAGTTATGTAAACGTTGTCCGGATGACTGAAGGGGCATGTTAAACCTTCTTGGGCCGACTGACTTCCAGGCCCATGGGCCAAATAAAAAAATAGTATTATCTTACCATGCATAGCTGTACGCCACGTGCGTTTTTTACCGCAGAGATCCAACGCACCACAATCAGCCACGTCAGAGAGGTACAGACTGATTCATTGTTTTCGCGTCCTTCTAGGTTTTCCCTATACATACTGCTTTACCCTCTTCATTTTTTACCTCACTGTTTATTTCCTTTCTTTCCGTCTTCCTCGGAGTTTTATATCTTGCTATCACCGGACGTTTCTTGTGCAACATCTTCAAGGGTTTTCGAGAGGTGCGTTTTATACTTCTCTTGTAATTATCTTGCATATACATTCCCCGGCATCCTTTTAGTTATGGCCGCTAGTGAACCCGCTGAGATGAACGTACCGGAAAACCATCCATTAGCTAGTAAACCTGGGCCTTCGTCTAGTAAGGTTATCCCCAAGTTTGATATGCACATACGTACGTCTAAAATGACGCAAAAAGATTTAGATGATGCAGTTTTAGAGTTTGGTATCCCTTCGGATCTGCGTCCCACTCTCCCCCCGGACGATATGACCATGAACGAGCTACTGGACGATAAAATAGGTATTTACGTTCATCAGTTGAAGCAAGGGGGTTTTAGGATACCTTTCTCCACGTTTTTACTGGCGGTAATAGGATATTTCCGGGTGCACATCTCCCAGATTGTTCCGATAGGTCTGAACAGGGTGACAATGTTTGAGATCCGCTGCTATAGTTTGGATGTCCGACCAACCGTTCCCTTGTTCAGGGTGTTTTATAGATTGTGTAAGCAAGGCCATTGGTTTTCGTTTGAGAGCCGAACGGGGAGAAGAGCCAAGATGTGCTTTGAGGAGGTTCTTTCCGGGTTAAAACATTGGAAGGACCATTTCTTTTTTATAGACCGGAGGGCAATTCCGGATGCCATGCCATGGAGGCATAAAGATTCTAAAGTCACCGATGAGTTTCCGGAGACACATTCCGATAGAGATGCCGAGAAGGTCGCTAGGAAAGTGATTCTTCTCAGGAAACCCACAACTGCCCTTCTATGGATGACGGGTCTTTCTAATGTCTTCAGGAATCCGGGATACGAGGCCGTTCTAAAGGATGCCGAAGGGCATGGTAATACAATATTTTCTTGACTTTATATCGTTTACTGCCTGTTGTTTCTCGTCTTGTTCTTACATTTTTTCTTTTTTGTAGTTCTTACCATGTCAGAGTATCTGGAGCTTCCGGACTGGAAAGGAACCGAGGTCAGCAAGGGAGATCCTTTTCCGGAGGGACATGAACAGCCGAACCGAACTACCTAGCCGCTAGTTCCGGGCAGCCAGATCCCCAAGAAGACCACCATTCAGAAAATTGTTGAGAGGCCTGATCCGGAGGTGGTTGCTTCGAGAGAGGAGAATGAGAGAGAAAAGCAGGAGAGTGGGCCCGTGAGCAAGAAAAGGGGACCTGCGGATCCAACCGCCGCCCCAAAGAGGAAGAAGAAAAAGAGCCAGGGTAACGAGGAAATTATTTCCTCTGATCACACTGTTGATGCCACTCCTCTCAACCAGGCTGATCCGCAGGGCGTTGTGAATGTTGAGGAGGGACAGGCGGGGGGTGAAGGACCCCGACCGGAAGGTGATGGAGGGACAGTTCATCTGGAAGGTGATGAGGAAGCTCGGGCTCATACCCAACAACCTCCCTCTGACCCTCTATTTTTTGTTGTTTTCTTATTGTTGTTTCCTTCCTCACCTTTCTTTTTTACAGATCATTCGGCTCATACTGCACACCCCCAGCCTCCTCCACACAGCCCCAGAGAACCTTCCGAAGAACATCATTCGGCTGGGCAAGGTATATACTTCTCTTTGTAGAATCCGTTGTTATTACCTGTCTTGTTCTGACTTGGTTAACTTCGTTGCAGATGACAATTCTTCCGGAGGGGGTGGACGTTTTGTTCCAGGCTGGTCCCTTACCGATGACCTTCGGTTAGACACCTTCCGAGCCTGCCGTGAGATGATGTCACATCTCGCGACTCCCGCCGAGCGGGCCGCACTCGAGGATTTAAACAACAGCCAGCTGGTCCGTCAAGCCTATGTAAACGCTGGTTCCGGGGTTGTTCTTCAGGCCGAGCTGCTTCATAGGTTTACTCAGCTCATCACCGAGTACCGGGAGTTGGACCATGCTCATAAGGGCTGCAGCTTCTTATCTGAGAGACTTGCGACTGCCGAACGGGAGCGTAATGAGCAGGTTGGAAAGTTCGATGGGTTGTTGAAGGAGTTTAGAGCCTTGGAGAATGAACTACAGAATGAGCATCTTGCTTCCTCGATCCGGGAGAAAGGTTTGGCTAATCAGCTGGAAGAAGTAGAAAAGGACAGGAATGAATGGATGGGTGCGTTCGTTACTCGGGCTGAAAAACTAAGGAAACTGGAGCAAGAGTTGGAAGAAAAAACGAGGGCAGTCGTGAGGTTGGAGGGGGGGGGGAGAAAAAGAAACTGGTCACGGAGGTTGCCCAATTGGAAGTTGTCCGTGTAACACCCCCTAATTTATGAGATAACAGCGGAAGACTAATCGGGGTACTACGGGGAGGATCGAAGCCATAATCATAGAAAACGGCTCAAAAGAGACGTTTTGAAAGTTGTTTGTCATTCAAATGATAATTTCGTTACAAAAGGTGAAATATCAGATTTGTAAAATCCCATGAAAGGGTATAGTAGTTTGAAAAGAATGACATATTTGATTTTACACCACGTAATTTATCAGAGTTATAATGCCCGCTCCGTGTCTTTTCCTGCTCCGTTAATTACCTGAGATAAACATGCTTAAAGTGTCAACACAAAGGTTGGTGAGCTCATAGAGTTTAATAGAAAATAATTTATTTCAATAAATTCAAGTGGTGTACAGTGGTGGTTGAAATAAATACTAGTGCTTACTGAAGTAAGTAGTAAATGGCGTTGGAAAAAACCACAAGTAAATCATATATAGAATCAGTTAAATATCGAGGTAGGATTCCATGGGAATCATAATCCTAGCTTGGGGTATTAATAGTGGAGTTCTGCCTGAAATCTACAATCTTAGTCTGGAGTGGTACTAATACAGCTGTATCTAAATATATATGAAAAACATATATATCCTTATAAATATTGCCCTAAGCCTCATGACACGCAAACATTAACAGAGTACCGTAAAAACGGAAGTCGTCACATCAAGTCAATGATGGAGACAATGGCCCTCGGAGTAATAGGTGATTTGCCAATTCCTATTTATCTCAAATATAGTGTATCGCGACTAATACGACTAGCTGGTAATGGCTATCCGTCCAGTATTAGTGGAATAGGTCGTCAACCTCCAACAGGTTTCGAATCTGTTCACTATATTCGCGTTCACTCACAAGTGATTAATGGTTCATGATTTGAGGGGCTTTTTGGCAAAATATTAAGCTTAGGCAATATCAACCTAAATGGTGGTATACATAGGATACGAGTGCTCTAATTCTAGCAAGTATTTCCATTGGAGTTTTGGAAATAGCATATAACAAGGGGTATGTAAATTCAAAGTGATTCGTAAAGGTGTGAATTACTTTTGTAAGTGGAAACAAGTATCATGTCTCAATAACTAATAAGGTACTTCATCATTTAAGTACAATATTCCAAGTAAACAAGTAAGTTTATAAATAGAAACAAGCATTTATCTCCCCAAAGAATTTAGCAAAACGTATAAAGTAGGGGTTAAGATTCAGGGTAAATCATTAGAGTTTTCAGAGTACATGTAAAAGTAACAAAATATAGTTGAGCATGTATCTCCCCCAAATAGTATTTATAACACAAGTATAAAAACGGGGCTATGACTCACCTTGAGTGTATCTGGCAAGGTGGAATTAAGAAATTAAGTAAGATTACGGAAAGGGCTTCAACACACGACCTGAATACATAGGGAAGTCTGAGAACTTGACTTATACGAATAGTGAGTGTGAAAGTGAGAAAACGGATGATGATTTGATCGGTGACGTGAGTTTGATATGCTTAAAATGCTTAAAGTTCAAAAATAATATTATATATAATATTATCTTATTTTTATGTCATTTAAATCCAATAATATCGTTTCCTCGAAAGTGATGAAACAAAACGTTAAGTTAAATCGTTAAAATTTGTTATATATAAATAACGTAACGTTATATATTAAGTAAATGAAACATAGAAAAATGCACGTGACGTGACGGGGAATCGTAAAATGTAAAATAGAAATGAAAATGTCAAATACATTCTGTTGGTCCTTGTACTTTTCCTGTTTTTACACTTTATACCCTAATGGCGTTAGCGTTGCACCGTTAGTCCTTAGTTAAATATAACTTGCATTTATAGTCCACTAATTGTCCAAAATAACATTCTGAGCTTGGAATTCAATATAATATCAGTTTCTACCTTAAAGTTTCTGTTTTGGCAGTCTCAGTCCTTGTTTTTAAGGGTTGGCAGTTTTAGTCCTTGAGAGTGAAACTAGTTTGCAAATTTAGTCCAAAGGTAAAAAAATGTGGGGAAAAATTATCCGAATTTTTTTGTTACTTATTAAGGCTTATTAAAGCTTATTTCAACTGCTTATTTGCTAAAATAGCTTATTTTTCTATCAATAGGCTTTTAACGAGCTAAATAAAGGCCCGTTAACGTTTTACAAACCGTGGGCTTTGAGACATGTTGGGCTTATCCCTAGACCCATTTTTAATGTCAAGAATTCATATCAAAAGGCCTTATACTCATAACTTATTCAGATTGCTTAAAAATGGCGTAATGGTCTTATAAGTCCAATCGGATTTTATTAACTGTTTTACCAAACGTGTTATGCGATTTACTTTGGCCATTTTAGAAGGATTAAATGAGCTTATCTTGGTGAACTAAAAACATGAAACTTTTAGCTAGTAGTATAGATAATTAGGTCGTGTAAAAGTATTGGGTGGTTGTTAAGTGAAGTTTGGTTTTACGAGTTCATTTTGGTGGTGACTTGGAACAGATTTTACATATAAAAGACTTAGTCAATTTTGATGTGGTATGTTTTTATATGTGTGAAACATGGTTCAAATGGGTTCGAAATATGCATGTAAACCATAAATAAATGTAAGCTGAGTGTGTATCAAGGTTCCTAGGCCTTCCACAAAGGAGGCTAACCATGTTTTGTGTTCTAGTATGAAACGTGTACATAAATAATGAGATAAAGTATATACGTTCGAAAACAAAAATTGAAACGTTGCATGGTGCATAAAAACATATTGAAATGAACTTGAAATGATATAAGGGGACTTACTACACCTCTAGGGTGGTGAGTGGACGTGTGTGGATGACTAGAACAAACGGAAAATCCCACAACTCGTTAGGACGATTTAATATGCTTCGAAATTTAATCCTTGTGCTTCAAATGAACTCGTATAAGAATGGGAATACTTCCTAGTCTTTTGTGGTTCGTTTAACTCACTGAAATGAGTTAGAGAATGGTTTAAATGGCTAGGTGTGAAAGGGAGTGAATGAGAATAGAGTTATATGTGTATATATACACGTATGAGGTTAATATGTATATTTTATATATCTACTAGTTCGAACAGTGTATTGGCAGGGAGTATGTAAGATAATGTGGACTTTAAGAGATCTTGTGATGATATTTAGAGAGTTGTGTGCGTAGGTTGAGATTTGGTTTGATTTTGTGCACAATATGTTCTTGGGTGAGAAATACAATCAATAACATGTATACAAGCTAAGAAAAATATTAGAAGTAAGTGGGAAGAAGTTTGGTTCAAAATGGATAAGTTGGTGAAAATTGATATGTCGAATGTGTTGTCTCATGGCCATTCACTTTGACCCTTTTAAACATAGTAAATGATGATATTAGAAACTGAAACTCGACACCTTAATTCTATGGTGGGAGAAGAATGAGGTGGTGCAAAAATACATATATGTCGTGTTTCAAGATTGAGAGAAAACGAGTGCATTTGGAGTGGGTTTGGTCGACTAGAAAATGAAATAATAAAAGAGATTGGGCTTGGTGGGCTATTGTGAACAGTAGACGAGAATGGGGAGTTGTGCTGAGATAATTTGGCCCGTTTGGTGTTATATAATTTGATTTCGTGATTCACTTGTGAGCTCGTCCCGTTATTTGCTAAATTACGTGATAATGTGTTCGTGTTATAATAGTATAATAAAGAAAATTTCAAATTTTCCCGTAAAAATGGTAATTAGAAACAGTAACAGAGGTTAATATTAAATTAACTGTTGTTAATTATAGTGGAAATTTGCAGTTTGCTACAGTCCGCCATAATGTCGTAAAGGAATTGCTTCCGGTAGCTTGCCGTAGGTTGTTTGGTAGTCCCGAATATAAGAAGAGTATGAGGAGGGTTTACAGCTTGTCGTACACCACTGGATTTTTGGTAGTCCATAATGTCGTACAACTTGGCTCTGATACCACCTGACAGAACTCATGATACGCCATCATCAATAAGCTCTTAGGACCGTTTTGGACTCTAGGTTGTTTAGACCTTGATATAGGATAAACTATGATAAGCACAATGATAATAAAGGCGGAATATTCAATTGATAGAAACAATATTATCACAACAAGGTTTTGCCAAACTTTCTCTATGTTATTAAACCAGCCCCAATGCTATGTGATCAAGTATAGCACGATTACAATCTAATCAGGGATCAAAGATCCTTGAGGCTAAACAAAACTAACATCCAGATGGTTTCAACCCAAACCCTACATCTGGTTTTCCCACACACACACTTTTGATGGAGTTACATCTTAACTCATAACCCATAGTTGTAATAACAGCCCCTATCCTCTTTATATAATAGAGGATTAAGGGTTACACAAAGAGATAAGATATTTGTTTTTCCCACTTGTGTCACTTGCTTGTTGAGTGTGTCAGTATCTCACATACAACTTGTTCTTACAACTTGTTTATGTATCTAGACATGTTTCTGTCTTTCTACATATCTATCCTTGCTATAAGATAAGAATCTACCCACTATATTTGACTTTTATACAAAAGATCTTTATCAGCTACAAAGTCAAACACGTCTGTTATCCACTAAGCAGTACATTCTTTGCACTAGCAGTAATATCTACTTGATCAGACTTCAACAATACACCAGCAGTAGTATAGTTGTACTAGCAGTAGAATAAAATACACTCGTAGTAGAATCTTTTTACACTAGTAGTAGAAACTTTATGTCTAGCAGTAGAATCTACTTGGTGTATTTTCCTTATCTTCTCAGCAATCCTCATGTTTCATTCTTCTTGTTTTGTATCATCAAATCTATAAAACCCAACAAGATGCCATTCAAAGAATTGTGCAGAAGATCAAGAACATCAACTTGGAAGCTCCGGCTATATGAATGGCGGAGTACCGTAAGTTGTTTGAGGCCGAATATCCGTATATTCGGAAGCTTTCGAAATCTTACCGTCTTCCCCTAGGTGATCTTATGAATCTCTTCCCTGATCAACCTACTCCCAAAGCAAAGACTGCGGTTCCTAAGGAAGTGCCCTCCGTTCAACAGGCCGGAAGTTCATCCGGTGTGAAGGATGCCGCAGGAAAAGCTCCCTGACTTCTTTTGTTTTTTCTATCGGACGAATGTAATTAAATCACATTGTAATTGAATATTTTTTGTATGTTAATTTGTTCATGACCGGTGATGTCATGTTTTTGTACTGCTGAAGTTGTTCACATTTATTGTACAAGTATTTGGAATTTTCTTACATATTGACGACGGAGTGTTTTCATCTTCCACTCCTTAGAGCCGGAGTGTTTTGCACCATCCATTTTAACTTTGAAGACGGAGTGTTTTTCACTATCCGCTCCATAGAGCCGGAGTGCTTTGCACCATCCGTTTTAATTTTGACGACGGGGTGTTTTTCACTATCCGCTCCGTAGAGCCGGAGTGTTTTGCACCATCCGTTTTAACTTTGACGACGTAGTGTTTTTCACTATCCGCTCCATAGAGCCGGAGTGTTTTGCACCATCCGTTTTAACTTTGACGACGGAGTGTTTTTCACTATCCGCTCCATAGAGCCGGAGTGTTTTGCACCATCCGTTTTAACTTTGACGACGGAGTGTTTTTCACTATCCGCTCCATAGTGCCGGAGTGTTTTGCACCATCCGTTTTAATTTCATCACAACAAATAATCATAGGGCATATAAGGACACACTTAGGTGGGAAAATCGTTCCCCTTGTCGTTGGGGAATCAAGGATTGTCATAAACATTAATGAACTTTGGAATATTGTGCTACAACTTTTTACATAAAACAATTCCGTAGGTTAATTGCATGCCAAGTCCGAGGTTCTTCTCTTTCCTCCATTGTTTGAAGCTTGTACGAACCGTTATGGTAGGCTTCAACTATTCGGTAATGGGCCCTCCCAGTTAGGTCCCAACTTTCCTTGATTCTCGACCCTGTTAGCTTCGTTCTTTCTGTACACAAAATCCCCTACCTTGAGTGCCACCGGGCGTACTCGTCGGTTGTAGTACTGTTCGACCTTAGCTTTGTACTTGGCTTTCCGTATGGCTGCCATTTCCCGTCTTTCTTGTAGCAAATCCAAATTTAAACGCTGTTGCTCTTCATTATCTTCCGGATTGTTAAGCATGGTTCGATGGGTAGGCATCCCGATCTCAGCAGGTATGACAGCTTCGCTTTCGTAAGTCAGGCTGAAGGGTGTCTCCCCGTTACTTGTTTTCAATGAGGTCCGGAAGGCCCATAGGACGTTAGGCAGTTCGTCAACCCATCCGGATCTTTCTCTCCCCAGCCTAGTTTTTATACCATGCATTAGACTCTTGTTGGCCCTTTCGACTAGACCGTTGGCTTGAGGATGTGCTACCGCTGTGTTCATTTGCTTGATTTTCAATTTCTCGCACCAACTCTTGAATGGGTCATTGACAAAATTCGTTCCATTGTCCGTGACTATTACCCCCAGCAATCTGAACCTACAAATGATGTTTTCCCACACAAATTTCTTCACATCCTTGCCGGTGGTTTTAGCGAGAGGTTTCGCTTCTATCTATTTCGTAAAATAGTACACGGCCATAATTACAAATTTGACCTTCTCTGGAGTCTCCGGCAGAGGGCCCAACACATCCATTCCCTATTGGTAGAAGGGCCATGGTGCCATGATGGATGTCATTATAGTCTTTGGTAGCTTTGGAACCGGGGCGTGAATTTGACAGGCGTCACACTTTTGAATTTCCTCCCTAGCGTCCCTGTGCATGGTCGGCCAATAATAACCTTGCCTCATGAGTTTGGCCACCACTGTCCTTGATCCGGAGTGCATTCCACACGCTCCCTCATGGACTTCCCGGATGATATAGTTTGCTTGGAGTGGTCCCACGCACCTTAACATAGGATTCAGGTAAGACTTTTTAAACAACACACCATATTCCATAACATACTGGGGAAGTTTCATTCGTAGCGTCCTCGCTTCATTTTGATCTTCCAGCCAGACACCGGATGATAGGTGTCATCCAGTTATCTTCCTCTTCTTCCACGATTGCCCCTACCTGTTTCTCTTCGGTTGAAGGCTTTTTCAATACTTCGACAAGAATCTCTTTGGTTAGGTGGTTAAAAGCTACCGATGCTAACTTGCTTAGCACATCTGCCTTTTGATTCTGCGCCCTCGGTATGTTGTGAATTTTGAATTTCTTAAAGCCGCCAATGTATTCCTTTGCCTTTGCTAAGTATTGTATCATACTCTCTTTAGTTGCCGTGAAGTCCCCGTTTATCTGACTTGCGAGTGTTCGGTTTGACAAGGTCCGATCAACACAAGACCTGCTCCGGCCCCTTTTTTGCTAGATGCCCCGTCCGTATACAATATCCACTCTTCCGGATCGGAGATGTCGTGGATCTCTTTCTCCAACTTTCCCAGATGTTGTTCTTCCACTTCGACGGGGACTTCCGAGATGAAGTCCGCCAGAACTTGTCCCTTTATTGCATTTCTTGGTATGTAAGTTATGTTGTAAGCCCCCAACTCTACGGCAAACTTGGCCAACTTTTCGGATGCTTCTAGCTTATTCAAGATTTGCTTTATCGGCTGATCCGTTATGACTTGGATAGGGTGAGCTTCGAAATACCTTCTCAACCTTCGGGACATGTGCAATAGAGATAACGCTAGCTTCTCGATCGGAGCATAATTTCTCTCGGCCTCTTGTAGTGTCCGGCTCACATAGTGAACAGGCAATTGCTTTCCTTCTCTCTCGGTCAGCAGAACCCCGCAGATGGCATCCTTCGCCACTGCGAGATAAACATACAAGACTTCTTTTTCCTTGGGCGTAGATAAGGACGTGAGATCTAGTATTGGCTTCTTGAGGGATTGGAATGCCTCTTCAGCTTCCTTAGTCCATTTGTATTCCTCTTTTTTCTCCTTGGTAATATTTTTCAACGTCTCGAAGAACGGAAGGGATCTTTCCGTGGACCTTGCCAAAAACCTATTAAGGGCCGCTAACTTGCCGCTCAGACTCTGCGTCTCCCTCAGAGTCGTTGGGGATTTCATCTGTGCAATTACCTTCGTCTTATTTGGGTTCGCCCTTATGCCTTCTGAGGTCACCATATAACCTAAGAATTTCCCTTCTTCGACGCCGAAAGAGCATTTCTTCGGGTTTAATTTCATGTTAATCTTCCGTAGGTTATAGAAGGTCTCAGCAATATCCACCAACAACTCTTTTCCTCCCTTACTTTTGATTACCATATCGTCCACATAAGCTTCCAAATTTCTTTCGATCTGACTTTGGAAGGCCGAATCAACGAGACGCCGGTAAGTCGCTCCAGCATTTTTTAGACCGAACGACATTTTTGTGTAGCAGTAAGTTCCCTGTTCTGTGTAAAACGCCGTCTTCTCTTCGTCCTCTTCCGCCTTCTGGACTTGATGATAACCCTTGTATGCATCCAAGAAACACTTGTATTTAAATCCCACCACTGACTCAATCTTCCAGTCAATTTTCGGCAATGGATAGTAGTCCTTCGGACATGAGGAGTTCAAATTCTTGAATTCGATGCACATGCGCCAACTTCCATCACACTTCTTCACCAGTACAGGGTTGGAAATCCAGAAAGGGTAGCGCACTGGTCTAACAATCCCGGCTTTTAACCATTCTTCCACTTCCTTCAACACCACTTGATTCTTCTCTGCGGACAGGTTGCGTTTCTTTTGGGCCACTGGTGTGTCCGAAATATTTACATTCAAGTGATGCCTGATTAAGCGACATGGAACTCCGGTCATATCTGAAGGTTGCCACGCAAACACATCTTTGTTCTTCCTCAATAGCTCGACTAAATGCTTCCGACATTCCTTCGAGAATCCTCTTCCTATTGTAACCAGCTGTTCGGGATGCTCCGAATTCACCAAAATTTCTTCCGTCTTACCTTCTTCTGAGTTGATAATTTCTACCTTCTACGGTACATCAACCACCTGTTTTTCCTCCATCCTTCTACATTCAAGTACCATGGTCGGGCGTGCTGCCAAAGTTGTCACTCCCTTCGGTGTGGGAAATTTAATCATAGAATGGATTGTTGATAGGATGGCTCTTAGTTCTTTCAATCCGGTTCTGCCCAATATCACATTGTAGGGTGACGGAGATTGCACTACACAAAATTTCATGGTTGTCTTGCGGAACATACCATGGTCGCCGAAACACACAGCTCAATTTTGCCCAGCGGTTTGCTCGTTTCCCCAGAAAAACTGACGAGAGAAGTGCTTGTCTCTCTGATCCTGGCTTTTATAGTCGAGCTGAAGTGATTGAAGTAGTGTTCATACATAATGTTTACAGATGACCCCTCGTCGACATATATCCTTCGGACTAGATATCCCACAATATCGCCTTCAATAACGAGAGGTTCGTCCGACAAATCTCCCGTCACAATGGGGGGAAACACTATTGGGACGTTCATCCAACCTTCATTGTAACACCCGTATCTTTTCTTCCTACTCTCCGATGAACCCCTTATCATGTTTATCACTTTTTCTTTCCCCGTATCATTTCTTGGTTGGTCTCTCCCTCTCCCAGCGTTCCGCTGCCTAAAATCTTTCAAAAGGTGGTCTAGTTTTCCGGATTCCAATGCAATTTCGAGCTGTTTCTTTAGCTGGTAGCAGTCATTAGTAAGATGCCCTTTCTCTCTGTGGTAATCACAGAACTTGTCCATATTCTCCTTTTTTGGCCTACCGCCCGTCGGAGGAGGGGCGGGTAGGTTTAGTTGGTGCTCCGTAGCCAGAATTTCCCTAGGGGGCTTTATCAATGATCCTAGACCAGGGCGATGATTACCCTGCCTAGGGGCTTTGTTTCGGCGGTAATCCGGACGGGGGTAGTAATTGCAGTTGTAGTTTTTCCTGGGGGCAACATAAGGGTGGTATACATCCTTTTGGCGGTAATCATTTCGGCGCTCCCTCCGCGGTTTATCATTTCTGAAACCCTGGTTTCCCTCTCTGTTTGAATCAGGCCCTTCACCTTTCGGCAGCTCCGTGCTACGATACGCTTCCTCCGACCTTATGAAATCGTCTACTCTGGTAAACATTTCCGTAACCGTGCGTGGCACCCTATCGGAAAACTTCTTGGCAAGGGCCGGACATTTGTGTGCACTCATGAAGGTGGAGATCCTCATGATCTCCGGAACTCCGCTGATGTAGCTAGCTTCGTCCGTCCACCTTTCTTTCAAATCCAGAAGGGATTCATGAGCTCGTCGGACGATTTTCGTAATCTCCGTCGGGTCTTTTGTACATTTCTTTCGGAGAGCAAACCTTGTTGAGAATTTCTCCCTTAATTCGTTCCAACTGTCAATACTACCGGGTTCGAACCATCCTCCCGCAGCTCCATCTAAGGTTTGTTGGAACATGCGACGCCACACCGGCATCAGCCATTCCCCTTGGTTTGCTGTTCCAGTGAACCTGGTAAGGTGATCATTTGGATCCGTTGACCCGTCGTAGAATTTCATGTTTAGCAGCATTATGTGGTTTGGACCATAGAATTCTACGATTCGGCGAGTAAATGGTGACCTTGATACCTCTTTGAAAGGTTTATGGAGGTCATCCTCCTTTCCTTCGTCTACTTTCTCCTTTCCTCAACTTTTATCTCCTTCATCTCCAAAGTCAAGCCGTATTGGCCTGAGAATACTTACGCCTTGCGCATTGTGTTCCTTGATCAGTTCCATCAGTGACGCCACCTGGCCAAGGATCAGATCCTGGAGACTGGGAGAGTCATTGGCCGAGCGGTCACTGTTATGCTGGTTACGGTTGTTGTTGGGCCCGTCTTCTCCATTTTCGGGCTGTGGGGTTTGGAAAGAGGGACCGGCCATTCTAACGCTTAAGTAGACTGAATAGCGGGTCCCACGGATGGCGCCAATTTGTTGAAGTAAAACCTTGTGGGTGAGTCCAACTTCTGTATAAGATCCTTCGGATGGTTTCCTCCGGACGATGTGAGCTCCTACACACAAGCAACACGCACGTTAGACTCGCTTTGGGTTTTATCCTAAGGCCAACCTCCGGCGTGAGAGTAAGTATATGATGGTATGAAGGGTGAAACAGTAAATGGGAGTAAATGCTATAAGTGAGTTAGTTGTGAATCAAAAATGAGGTGTGGGTATTTATACTACCCACATCTGTTACCTGTTTGCCTTGGGACTAAGCAAACCGACATATGCCTAGCCTAGTAGGTAGGTGTCAGATCATGTGGGGAACACAATCTCGGAAAGCAAATAATTAAAAATCTGGGATGACGGCGTGGCGGCGGTTGATGGGATTGTCCACTGGGTAAACGGCGGCGGTTGACCTTTCGGTAAATATGTCCGGAAGTGAGTTTCTGGTCCGAACGAAATACGCCGCCCGGACACGTAGGCTGGTCCGGACGAAGTGTGACGTCCGGACACATACGCCAACACAAAGCTTGTATGAGTGGAAAGTAGTCTTACGAGCTCATATAAGGGGTTTTTGATAAACACGAAAAGTATGGCTTTTTAAAAAGAGTTGAGCTTATATAACATGTTTCATTAGAAATTACAATTTTACCCTTGTTTATACATAATCTAACATTTATATTTTTATAACAAATATCTTTTTTGGTCATTTACCAACCTAAGCTAACTCAAACACTTGAGCTTATTAGCTTAATAAACTCATAAGCTCATGTCAAGTGAGCTTATAAATTTACGATATCTAAACCATTAGCCGTTTGTATAACATAAGCTCAATTCATAAGCTTAGCCAAACACCCCCTAAATACATAAATACATGTTTAGCTTAGTAAATATTACATAAACCACCTTTTGAAGTTTAGTAAACAAAAAATTAGCCCTTAAATTAATAAACTTTATGCATTAACATCCACTTAAATTAAGTAGAATAACAAATTAACTCACAAAACTCATTAAACTGTGTATTTTAACTTCATTCACAATATTTTGCATATTATATAAGCATTTTCATTCGGAAAGCAAATAATTAATATTATCTTAGATATTTACTATCTTATATATGTCATTAGTTATTCATGTTTTGTATATGTCATTTTTTATTTTTTCCATATACATTATTTAAGTGAGAATGTTACTTCGTAAATAGAAAAAAAACGTTTTTACACCCGCTGTCACACGCAAGTCAATAAATCTCGTTGGAAAGTTAAATGCTTTTTCCCAAAACATCATAAAAAAGTTAATAAATCATATATAAGTCATCGTTGGTTGTAATAGTGGTGGCAATGGAAGCGGTATGCCCATCGGCATCGGTCAAACCGCCGGTGAACACCATTGCCACCCCCAGCGGTTTGGCCATCGGCATGGGAGAGCGGCATCCATTGCTGCAACGGCATGGTGTATTAAATTGTTTTAGTGTTATTGCATGTGTTTGATGTACAAGTAATAATGCATGGTGTATTAAATTGTTTAATATATTAGTTGGGAGGTATGAAAAAGGCATGGTTGCCACTAAAAAATGGTTGGGAGGTATGAAAAAAGTATGAATGATGTGGAATGATATTATTGGTGGGTTGGGAGGTATGGAGTTTTTTCAGAGGCATGACTGCCACCACCCTAATAGGCGAACAAAGTTATTGTTTTGTTCGCAAACACAAAGTAACGACAACATAATATTAATATCAACCTACCAAGGTTGCAAAAATCGTGAATCGGTAGTCGGGCGGTTGACCCCCCTGTAGCTTGTAATCGGTCTAGGCGGGATTAATCGGTGATTAATCGGATTGGCATTTTCGACAAGTTTTCTGTTTTTTGGGCAAGTTTTAGGTATTTCCGGTAAATTTTAGTTATTAATAGCAAGATTTTTCTTTAAAAAAACATCTTAAAATAGATATAAACAACAAGTATAAGTTATTAAACAATTTTATACACAAACACACTCACTTGTATCTTATCATAACAAAATAACTGACTATACCGGCGTTCTCAAATTCAGGCGGGTTCAAACGCCTATCCCATCCCGATTCTTTTCCTCCTCCTTTTCTCTAATCGTTCCTCAATTCTTTGTCGATGTCCATTCGCTGCATAAAAACTCGTAATTGGATATTCATTTGATTGTTATCAATCAGATTTGAATGTCATTTACAATTTTTTATGTGGCTCGACGAATTTTCGGAAAGAAGCGATTAGATCTAAAGGAGTGTATTGCTTTTATTTTCGTTTTTCCCTGATCATTTATTTTCAGATCCCCAATTCAAAAAAAAAAATAAATAAATAAAAAATAATAATAATAAAAATAAAAAAAATAAAATTATTACCTGTTGAGGTCCCTTCAATCCAATTTATCTGTGCTCGTTTCGTCATGGGATTCGATGAATGGCAGGAGGTGTCGAGGAGAGGCTATAAGCAAGGTTCTAAACATGATGATGTAACTAGAATATCGACTTCGGTATTTGTTACTAATTTCCCTATCTCTTTTACCGCAAAGGATTTATACCTTACCTGTAAGCAGTATGGCCATGTAGTGGACTCATTTATTCCTGTGAAGAAAACAAAGGATGGTAAGCGATTTGGTTTCGTGAAATTTATTAATGTTTTTAATGTGGAGAGACTTGTGAACAATCTGTGCACAATTTGGAATGGTCGTTTGAAATTGCACGCTAACGTTGCAAGATTTAGCCGAGAAAGTAAGAAGGATAGTAACCATTCAGAACAGAGGACGAATGTAAGGTATAATAGCAAGGTCCAGGAGGGCTATCAAGGAGCCAAGGTCTCGGGTGTTGGTAAATCTTATGTTAACGTGGTACAAGGAACTGTCTCGAAAGGTGATAGTGGTAACTCTCCCGCCATAGTGCTTGATGATGACTGTGGTAAGGACATTGATCTTTCGAGACAAGTATTTGGTAAAGTCAAAGATTTCAATTCTATTAATAATCTGAAGTTGATTCTCGCTAAGGAGGGTTTTGAGGAGGTTAAGCTCTCATATCTGGGTGGATTATGGGTGATGATAGAATTACACAACGTGGAGACACAGAAAAACTTGTTAACACATTCTGGTGTCAAGTCATGGTTCCATGAATTAGTGGTTGCATATGCTGACTTTTTTAGCAGAGAACGTATTGTGTGGGTCGATGTCGAAGGGATTCCACTAAATGCTTGGTCTTCTAACACGTTTTCTAGAATTGGTAACAAATGGGGAGAGGTCATGGACATTGAAGAATCAACGGGGTCATTGTTCTCTCGTAAGCGACTATGTATCAAAACTTGTCTGCCGATCAACATTTTGGAATCGTTTAAGGTCATCTTTAAAGGGAAAATATTTATGGTTCGTGCTAAGGAGCTGTTCACGTGGTCCCCTTGTTTTTCTGATTTTAAAGTGGATGATTACTCGTCGGATGAGGAACCTCAGGTTGGGGATTTACGTAAACCGGTTATGCCAATGGATGACATGGAGAAAGTAGTTAATGATAATGATGAGGAGGTGGTTTCTGAATCTTCTTTTGAAACTGGACCAGACTTGAATTGTATTAATAATGAAGGCGATGGTATCATACAAGCCGAGGTACAGAATTCTGTTGATCCGTTTGGTATCTACGACATCCTTAATAAAAATACTGTCAAGAATGTTGTCCCGGACCCATCCTTGTCACACCCTCCAGGATTTACTCCAGTTCAGTCCTCTTCGGACAGTCCATTGGCTGAGAGGACTCGGGTTAGGGAGATGTCTCCCATAAAGCAGAATGGTGATACTAGGGTTGATGATTCAAACGTTAATACCAGTGAATCTATAAATGATTTTTCTCCCAATATTCCATCTCGCAAAACCTCTAAAGGAGGTTCTATGCTAGATGTTTTGGATGATCTTATTAAAGTCGGCAAATCGATGGGATATGTGATGGAAGGTTGCTCCAAAGATTTCGAACACATCATCAGTTCTCAAGGAGTTGGTGAGTGTTTTAAATGAAGATTCTTTCTCTCAATGTGCAAGGTCTGGGCCACAAGACCAAAAAAGAGTGGATCAAGGAGCTTAATTTCAAACATAGGAGTAACTTTTTAGCTATCCAGGAGACGAAGATGGATTGCATTCATGATATGGATATTAAATTTATGTGGGGTAACTCAAATTTCCAGTACATTGCGAGTGATTCAGTTGGGAACTCGGGAGGTTTATTATGTGTTTGGGAAAAATCTATTTTCAAGAAATCGGGGGCTTCCGTCTCGGATAATTTCATTGCTTTATACGGGACTTGGCTTCCTACAAGTACTAAGATTCTTATTGTTGTGATTTATGCCCCTCAAGCTTATACTTGCAAACGTACTTTGTGGGAATATATTTCTAGTTTGATTAATCGTTGGGATGGTGAGTCTATTGTATTGGGAGATTTCAATGCTGTACGTACTAAAGATGAACGTTTTGGTTCAGTTTTTAACCCGATTTGTGCACGTAATTTCAATCAGTTTATCTCTTCCTCTGGTCTTATTGATGTCAAAATGGATGGATACTCTTTTACGTGGTCTCTTCCGTCTGCCTCGAAAATGAGTAAGTTGGATCGGTTTTTGGTTTCCAATGGTATTTTGTCAATGTTTCCTTCCATTTCAACTGTTTGTTTAGACCGTCATTTATCTGATCACAGACCCATTATCCTTAAAGAAAGTTCTGTGGATTATGGTCCGACGCCTTTTCGTATATATCATTCTTGGTTTTCTTATGAGGGCTTCGACGCGATGGTGTCTCAAGCTTGGAAGTCTTTTGATTACAACGATTCCAATAAACTTATTTGTTTTAAGAAGAAGTTACAGGACTTGAAGAAAATCATTCGTCCATGGATCAATAATCAGATTTCGTTGAAAAAAGGGATCAAATCTTCTTTATTGAATAAGTTGGCTGATATTGATAAAGTGCTAGACAGTGGCGTTAATTCTAATGAGATTCTCTTGAGTCGTTTGGAGGTTTCTCGGAGTCTATTTACCCTTAATCAGGCAGATATCAAAGACGCGGCGCAGCAGGCCAAAGTTAAGTGGGCTATCGAGGGGACGAAAATTCTAAATTTTTTCATGGGGTCATAAACAAAAAACGTGCCCAGCTTGCTATTCGGGGAGTGTTTAACAATGGGACTTGGTGTACTGATCCAAATATGGTTAAAGAGTCGTTTCTCTCTCATTTTGCTTCGCGTTTTAAGCAGCCTGGTTCATCCCGATTTAAGATTAACCTCCCGTTTATTAATCGTCTTACTACTGATCAAAGAACTGATTTGGACTGTGCCATTACTTCGGATGAGATCAAAGCTGCTGTTTGGGATTGTGGCGAAAACAAATCCCCTGGTCCCGATGGATTCACCTTTGAGTTTTTTAGACATTTTTGGGATCTTATTGGTCTGGACTTATGTGCAGCGGTTCAACATTTTTTTGAGAAAGGGACTTTCCCGAGGGGTTGTAATTCTTCGTTCATAGCTCTAATTCCTAAAGTGCCAGACGCAAAATTTGTTTCGGATTTTAGGCCAATCAGCCTAATAGGGAGTGTTTATAAAGTCATCACAAATGTTCTTGCTAATCGTCTTGGGCACGTTATTTCGGATTTAGTGTCAAATACTCAATCTGCGTTCATTAAGAATCGTCAAATTCTTGACGGCCTATTTATTCTGAATGAGATAATTGCTTGGTGTAAACGGAAGAAGAAACAATCTTTAATTTTTAAAGTTGACTTTGCTAAGGCTTACGACTCAGTCAGGTGGGACTTTTTGTTGGAAGTTCTTGACGCGTTTGGTTTTGGTCCTAGATGGTGCTCCTGGATCCGTGGCATTTTCTCTTCTAACATGTCTTCAATTCTTGTCAACGGCAGTCCTACTATTGAATTCCCAATCTTTTGTGGCCTCAAACAAGGAGACCCTTTGGCTCCTCTTCTTTTTATTTTGGTTATGGAGTCACTTCACTTGTCCGTATGTAGAGCGGTAAATGATGGAATCTTCAAAGGTCTTCAGCTTCAAGATCATATGATTTTATCTCATCTCTTTTACGCTGATGACGTTGTCTTTGTAGGGGAATGGTCTGATTCAAACTTGGCAAATTTAATTAAAATTCTCAAGTGTTTTCATCTCGCGTCTGGGTTGAAGATCAATATTCAAAAGAGCCAGGTAATGGGTGTAGGTGTTCCCGAGGAGATCGTTTCTCATGGTGCTGATACTATTGGTTGTGCGGTTTTACATACTCCATTCAAATACTTAGGCGTGGTAGTGGGCGATCGTATGACTCGGCATTCTGCCTGGTCTTATGTTATTCAGAAAGTGCAGTCCCGTTTATCTAGGTGGAAAGCTAATACTCTTTCGATCGGTGGGAGACTCACCCTTTTAAAATCTGTCTTAGGTGCTGTGCCTTTGTTTACGATGTCTATTTACAAGGTTCCGTTGGGTGTTCTTCAAGATCTTGAGAGGATCCGAAGTAAGTTTTTTATTGGTGCTAACCAGTCCGATAGAAAAATGTCTTGGGCTGCTTAGGACCAAGTTTTGGCTGCGAAAAAACGTGGGGGTCTTGGGATTTCAAGTTTTTATGCTCTTAACAGGGCCTTACTCCTTAAATGGGTTTGGCGTTATATATCTCAAGATGGATCCTTATGGTACCATATCATTAGAGCTTTGTATGGTGACTCGATTGACAGTCATGGATATAGATCTTCTTCCTGTTGGAGTTCAATTCTTCGGGAAGTTCGAGTGCTTGAAGACAAAGGTTTTAACTTTCTTTCCCATTGTAAAATTCACGTGGGTACTGGTAATCAGACCAAGTTTTGGTTGGATGTCTGGGTTTCGGATATGGCTTTGTGTGATCGCTTTCCTCGCATTTTTGCTTTGGAAACAGTCAAGGAGGTCTTGGTAGCTGATAAGATGGAAGTTAGCCCTTTGTGTACTTCTTTCCGTAGGCCGATTCGGGATGGTGTAGAGAGACCGCAGTGGTTGGAGTTTCTGCACGTTATGGATTCAGTTACTTTATCCTTGTCGCCCGACAGATGGTCGTGTGATATTAATGGCGAAGGTACGTTTTGCGTCAAAGATATTCGGTTACTCCTTGATGATATTTATCTCCCTTCCTTGGGTGTAGAAACGAGGTGGGTCAATGATGCGTGCGATGTGTCGTTGCGGTTTAGCAGTATTAATGCCTACTCAAGTTTTAAATTTATATTTAGCCGACTTATCAATAACACACACACTTAACGAGCAGTGTACCCGGTCAGTATGAATATAATGGTAAGTAGAGTGTCGATCACTAAGAGTGGAACGTATTATCTAGTTATTCTAATCAGTATTTTAATATATTAATTTAGCTATACAACCTATTCTAACGCAAGGGGGTTCAGCCTGAGAGACTGGCACGATTTGGTTGCAATTAAATAATAAACTAAACCAATAGGAACGAATCAGCGAATAGCACACACGTACACAGATAAATACTCGAGACAATAAGAAGATCTGTCCTGATAGATAAGTAGTTTGTCACTTGTTTTATTGCTAGTTTTATATGAAGTGTATAGTTCGATGCAACGCACCGAGATTAAGTCCTTTCTCGTTGGTTCTAATCTTATCGGCGAGTAAACCCTTAATGATTACTTATGACTATCCTATTTATCTTTCTTCCTACTTTTCTACAGACGATAGAATGCATAGGCGATCTAATAAATAGGCGAGGGCAGAGGCATGGCGACCTGATCAACGCTCAGCTAGACACAGAGGTTATCAATGCACTAATAAAAGTCACCAAAGACATCAACATATAAACTTTAATTAATGAGAAAGCAGTTTTAAGGGAGTGCAATCTTTCCGTTGTCACATTACACAAGCCACCAATCTTGATGAATTAAAGTTTACTAACACAATAAAACAAAACTACTTAATGAATTAAACACATGCAGCACCTTCTTACAGCTCTTGTATCTTCGTTTGGGTGTGTCTTGTGCTGCCTATTCGTCTGAATTCGTCCTAGGGTTTCTGTACTTCGGTCTTCTGTCGAACTTCGGAACTTCGGAACTAAAAACTCTTAATTCGTCTGGTCTTTGGGGTATTTATAGTTTCTCGTCTGAGGGTAAGATGCGGCGCATCTAGTAAGTAGATGCGGCGCATTGGCTTAACTTCGCGTGGGGTCCAAGATTAATATATTCAGGAATATTCGTACACCGCCAGAAGATGCGGCGTAACTCCATAAATAGATGCGGCGCATGTCCTCTTGTATCTTGGATCGTATCTGGTGAAATCTGGATAGTGATGCGCCGTATGTAATAAGTGAGATGCGGCGCATCTGGAGCAGAATAGTCTTGATCTTGTGCATTTCAGTAGACTTTTAACTTCTTGCATGTTTTGCTCCATAATAAGTCCAAAATCGCCAAGTTTCACCAAATGCTTGTTTTTACCTGAGAATTACAAAAGTAAACGATTAAGTATCAATCCTGATACATAATATAATAAAACAAGTCAAATAATTAGGATAAATGATAGTAATAAAATGTACTTATTTGAGTTCATCAAATATCCCCCCACTTGAACTTTACTTGTCCCCAAGTAAACCTTAGAATTAATCTTATGAAAATGCACCTAAAAGATATTAGGATTTATTTTTATATTTAAGCATGTATTCATTTTTGCCATAATCACACAACCAAACACTTAACGAATTAGAAGTAAAATAAAATAATTTGATAAAAGCAAATCTAATCGTTTAACTGTCCAGTCGTGACGAATATTCTATCATAAGCTTGGCAAGTATACACATCTCCCCCACTAAAGCCAAGGAATAACAAGTCTAAAGCGGTAAAAAGGGTTTTGAGGTTTAAGGGTTAATTATTCTCTTTAATCTCTATCGATCTCAAATTCCAGAAAAGGCGACAAAATCACAAATACATGATCGAATCCACGAACACGATACTTGCAATTGCTCAAATCCTTAACTCGAATAGGCTAAAGATAGGACCAAGTAATCTTTACCAATAATATTATATCAAAAAGGGCGACAAAATCATAAATACATAGCCGAATCCACGACTACAATACTTAAGATTGCTCAAATCCCTAATCTCAATAAATCAAAGGTTTGGATCAAGAATAATATAGGGTATGGATAATATTTGGGATACAAATTGGTGTAAAATAAAAAATAAACAAAACAGATAAATTAAAATCCTAAGTGTGGTTAATCACTATCCCAACTATCCCATGAATAAGACTCATATCATAGAATAACTCACGCTTTAACACTTGAAACACACGCTTTTAGGTAGACACGAATTATACTCAACAAGATCTTAATCAAAGAATAAACCTTAGTTGGCGTTCCCATAACTGCCAACTCCCATTCAATCCATAAGTATAATATACAACAACTAGTGGTGATATCGACCACTTAATACAAAACTTTACATAAGTTGGTTAAACAAACATCCAACTATTCCTTTTTTCTTTTTCTTTTCTATTTTTTTTCGATTTTTTTTTTTTTTTTTTTTTTTTTTTTTTTTTTTTTTTTTTTTTTTTTTGAAGAACATAAACAAAGATGTGTAAAATTTCACCACATCAATATAATGATAATTCTGGATAATTTTTCCATACTTTTCATGACTTCAGAAATAACGGTAATAGTGAAAGTAGTAAACACACGAAAAATAAACTCAAAGATATACAATATTTACTTTCACTCCAATTGCATCGTGCAATTTCCCGACCTTAACCATAGATAATGAATTACGCACGCGAACACAGGTAATGTAAGGAAACACACTTTGCCTAAAGCAATTAACCAACCACGGATCTTAATCTATAGGGTAGGCTAAGGTGTAAGGGTGTAACGAAACATTTTAACAAATGTGTAAGAAATGAAAGGAATGGCTCTGAGTATTTTTCTAGGGGTATCTTACTCTAAAAATGAGAGTAACAAAAGGGTTTATACGGGGGTTAACTAACCAGTGTAGTTAGCTAATAACACATAACATATAAAGGCTATTTGGGTGTAATCCTAGAAATTTACCAAGTTAGACAAGTCATTCCAATTATATAAATAATACTTATTATGGTGGTCTCGAATAGTATACAAGCCAAGTTCTAAAGTTTACAAGTCACCGGCACACTCATAGATTTGTGAATTTTGAAAAATCACAATTTTTGAAAATAACGTTATGTGTGCAGCTATGCAACTTAGATCTTAAACAAAAACATGCTAAAAAAATTTTAAATTTTTATATATTAAGCGCATTTTAAGCATATTTTGAAAAGTTAAGGACAAGTAAGTGTTAAGTGTTCTAATTCTCCAATCCCCCCACTTAAGTTAAACAACGTCCTCGTTGTTTGTATCAAAGGTTAAAAACTGGAAAATAAAAGAATTAGAACAGAAAAACTCCCCTGAGATTTGCTCGGTATGATCCTCCATTAGTATAAGAGCAAAAATCATATTTCTTGTGGATTAGAACGTTTAAGCTTCATATTTGATGTATTCACAGGAAATGCAGGAATCTATAATACCACCAAGACTTTAAAACACACCTAATGTTAAGAAAGGTTCAAACTTGCATAATACATTAGTAGTTAGGAAAAATAAAACATAAAAATTAAAAATGAAAATCATCAGGTCAGTCGATGCGCCGTATCTTATGGAAGAAGATACGCCGTATCGAGCCTGGAATAAATACGGATCAGAATAGAATATGCGCCGCATCCTTAACCAGGGATGCGCCGCATTGAAATAAACTGATAAAAAGTTTTAAAGTCGAAAATAAAAAATGCAGAAAAAATAAAGTAAGATATGACCTGTGCAGGAGATGCGTCGCATCTCAGGATTGAGATGCGCCGTATCCTCTGCGGCCTGACTGACTCGACACAAAAACAGAATAATAAAAATTTCTCCGGGTTGTCTCCCGGTCAGCACTTGTCTTTATTCCAGAGTCTTCAAGTTAGACTCACGTTCAGCTCTTTAATATCGATCATTGAAGGAGTCGGAAACATCACGCTCCATCATCGCCAATTCAGTAATATTGAACACTCCTTGCTCGTCCTTAATTTCCACGCCGTTCTTCTTCAATATCTGTATAAGCAAAGTTCTGTCCCTTTCGGGCAGAGATGACAAAATGATAGACGGGAAATTCTTATTATCATATAGGCATAAATAAGCAAGGTGGGATGGTAGTTCAATAAACACATCATTATTCAAATTCGTTTTCTCAACTATTCTCCTACGTTTGTTAATTCCAACGCAATCATACCACTCATCATCAGAATCATTAACAACATCGCGTCTAAGTTCGGTAGGTACATTAAGGTCAATAAATTCCTCAAAGTTCTCATGATTAGGATTAGTTGAGTTGTTTTGAATCAATGTTTCCCCCATAAGCCTAGTTTCAAGATCGAGGTCCATACGCTCTCTTAATCCTAGCACATAGACACCTCTAATTATGCTTTTAACAGGATCTTGGCACTTATAGACCAGTTTATTATTCCCTACCCTTAACGAGATTTTTCTTTTAAACACATCAATCTTAGCATGGGCAGTAGACAAGAAAGGTCTTCCAAGGATTAAAGGAATCTTAACATCCTCGGGCATATCTAATATAACAAAGTCTACAGGGAAAATAAACTTTTCAATCTTAACTAGCACATTATTAGCAATCCCTTCAGGTCGTTTTACCGTTTTATCAGCCAATTCAATAAGTAACTTAGTTGGTGCTAATTTTCCTAGTCCTAGGGTAGTGAATGTCTTAAGAGGCATAACACTAACACTAGCTCCTAAGTCAGCTAACACATTATTGAAATTTATATTATTAATTGAACAAGGCAAAGTAAAACTTCCTGGGTCCTTTTCTTTATGAGGCAAGGCATGTAAGTCGGTTGCAGAGCTCTCTTCTTTCATTGTAGCCTTGATCTCCTCTTCAATCTTTGTCTTTTCTTTGAGTAGTCTCCTTAAACTGATTGAAGAATTAAAGAAAAATTCGGGTCTTGCACCATCATTACCATTCATCGATCTTCTAGGTAAGTAAGGAGTGACTTCTTCAGTGGTGCTTATGGCCTTGACATGATCTCTTGGGTTGGTTTCGGTTGAGCTAGGTAAACTTCCATATCCCCTTTCTTGAAGAACTTTGCTCATTTAACCAATTTGTTGTTCCAATGCTTTGATCGAAGCTCCTTGATTTCTTGTAGTAGTGTCCGTTGAAGCTCAGATTTCTTTGATCATAGCAGTATTCTCTTCATGTCTTTTAGCAGCATCGGCCATAATTTGCTTTAGAGTGTCATCTAAAGTCTGCCTCCTTTCTTGATAAGCGGGATTAAAGTTGTTCTTTTGATAGAATCCCGGGGTAGCTTCCCTAAATCTTCCTGAAGGTCGGAATGGTTGTCCAAATTGGGTGTAATATGCTTCTTCAAACGTCTCACTTTCATTCTTATTCGGGCAATCCTTAGTGTAGTGAGGTCCTTCGCACTTTTCACATCCAACTTGGGCAGCATACACTTTTTCATCACGCTTCTTCATCTCTCTACTAATTTTATCCAATTGAGCTTGAATAGCAGCAATCCCATCAAAATTAGTGCTGCTCTTAGATCTAGTAGAGGTCCCATCGTGCCATTTTTGAGAATGATCAGCAGCTTCTTGGATTGCTTTCCTAGCATTGGTTGCACTCATTTGGGGCACAGCTCCCTTAGCGTCCAAGATTTGTCTAGTAGGCACGTCCAATCCTTGATAAAACAATATTATCTCCTGCATAGGGGTTAGATAGTGTTGAGGACATTTTACCAGTAAATCTTTAAATCTTTCCCAAGCTTGATAAAGAGTTTCATCAGGCTCTTGCTTGAAACTGTTGATAGCCTCCATCTTTTTAGCAGTCCTAGCAGGTGCACAATATCTCTTCAGGAATTTGCTCTTCAAATCTTCCCATGTAGTGATTGAACTAGCAGGTTCATTCCTTAGCCACTTGTTAGCAGCTCCTTTTAGTGAGAGTGGAAAGATTCTTAGCATGATTTGATCTTCAGTTACTCCTTCTGAAGTAAACAAATCCGCAATCTCGAGGACCTTTTTAACATGCTCATTAGCATCCTCATGTTCCGATCCACTGAAAGCATTCTCTCTTAGCTCCTTGAGAAACTGACCCTTCAATTTAAACTTTGACTTATCATCAAACTTTGGTCTAGCAACTCCTGAAGTGTAATCAGCACGGGTTTTGTTCATGTATTCCTCCATAGTTTTGTTTTCGCCCATTGTTTCTGTTTCTTCTTCCTCTTTCTCTTCAGAAAAATAATCAAGCTCGAATGAACTTGAAGTATCAAAGCTTTTTGTGTTGAAAAGCCTTTTAAGCGAATGAAAGACTCGTTTAGGATCTTCGAAAGGTTGAACCAAGTTCTTCGTAGAACTCCTGGTCATGCACTTCCTGAAATCAACACAAAAATATCAGTAGGGTATGCTCAAGAAAGTAATATATCAGAAAATTAACAACGAAAACGGAATACAAAAAATTAAAGTTACTGATATCTGCAGACGATGCGCCGTATCCAAAAAGTTGGATACGCCGTATCTTATAATCGTTAAAATTAAATCAGACTTTTATTCAGAAAATAGATACGCCGCTTAAAAATTAGAATGCGCCGTATCAATTTTAATAATCAAAAATCGATATTTTTTTAAAATTAAATGCGTCGTATTAACAAAAGTTAATGCGTCGTATTTTCGTTACGTTTCAAAATATAAGATTTTTGATTCAGAAGATACGCCGTATCGACAGATATCGATGCGTCGTATCTGTTTAATAATTCAAAAACTGTTTTTAATTAAAATAATAGATACGCCGTATCTGTAAGGGCAGATGCGTCGTATCGCGTTAACGTTTAGAAATTTTTTTTTATCAAAAACAGATACGCCGTATCTTGGGGAAAAGATGCGTCGTATCGAATTAATTAAACGCGTTGTATTTTATAAAAATTAAACGCAATACGCGGTATTTGAGAAATCAGATGCGCCGTATCGTTCGATTTAGCTCAGTACAACGATAGCAGAATACAAAAAATACGAAAAATAAAAACAAATAAAAACACAAACGAAAATAGACACAAATAAAACAAATAGCACACAAAAACAGAAAATATGCAAAATAATACAATGAATGCAAATTAATCTAATACACAACAGAATTAGCGGTTAGATAAAAAAAAAATTAAAAACCTAATTAAAATACTAATCAAATTAACAGATAATAACAATTCACTCCCCGGCAGCGGCGCCAAAAACTTGATGCGTGCGATGTGTCGTTGCGGTTTAGCAGTATTAATGCCTACTCAAGTTTTAAATTTATATTTAGCCGACTTATCAATAACACACACACTTAACGAGTAGTGTACCCGGTCAGTATGAATATAATGGTAAGTAGAGTGTCGATCACTAAGAGTGGAACGTATTATCTAGTTATTCTAATCAGTATTTTAATATATTAATTTAGCTATACAACCTATTCTAACGCAAGGGGGTTCAGCCTGAGAGACTGGCACGATTTGGTTGCAATTAAATAATAAACTAAACCAATAGGCACGAATCAGCGAATAGCACACACGTACACAGATAAATACTCGAGACAATAAGAAGATTTGTCCTGATAGATAAGTAGTTTGTCACTTGTTTTATTGCTAGTTTTATATGAAGTGTATAGTTCGATGCAACGCACCGAGATTAAGTCCTTTCTCGTTGGTTCTAATCTTATCGGCGAGTAAACCCTTAATGATTACTTATGACTATCCTATTTATCTTTCTTCCTACTTTTCTACAGACGATAGAATGCATAGGCGATCTAATAAATAGGCGAGGGCAGAGGCATGGCGACCCGATCAACGCTCAGCTAGACACAGAGGTTATCAATGCACTAATAAAAGTCACCAAAGACATCAACATATAAACTTTAATTAATGAGAAAGCAGTTTTAAGGGAGTGCAATCTTTCCGTTGTCACATTACACAAGCCACCAATCTTGATGAATTAAAGTTTACTAACACAATAAAACAAAACTACTTAATGAATTAAACACATGCAGCACCTTCTTACAGCTCTTGTATCTTCGTTTGGGTGTGTCTTGTGCTGCCTATTCGTCTGAATTCGTCCTAGGGTTTCTGTACTTCGGTCTTCTGTCGAACTTCGGAACTTCGGAACTAAAAACTCTTAATTCGTCTGGTCTTTGGGGTATTTATAGTTTCTGTCTGAGGGTAAGATGCGGCGCATCTAGTAAGTAGATGCGGCGCATTGGCTTAACTTCGCGTGGGGTCCAAGATTAATATATTCAGGAATATTCGTACACCGCCAGAAGATGCGGCGTAACTCCATAAATAGATGCGGCGCATGTCCTCTTGTATCTTGGATCGTATCTGGTGAAATCTGGATAGTGATGCGCCGTATGTAATAAGTGAGATGCGGCGCATCTGGAGCAGAATAGTCTTGATCTTGTGCATTTCAGTAGACTCTTAACTTCTTGCATGTTTTGCTCCATAATAAGTCCAAAATCGCCAAGTTTCACCAAATGCTTGTTTTTACCTGAGAATTACAAAAGTAAACGATTAAGTATCAATCCTCATACATAATATAACAAAACAAGTCAAATAATTAGGATAAATGATAGTAATAAAATGTACTTATTTGAGTTCATCAGTCAAGCATGTTCCAATTAAAGTTAACGTGTTTGCTTGGCGGGCTCGCCTTGATCGTCTTCCTACTCGCCTTAATCTGAGTAAAAGGGGTATTTTGACGAATTCCATTGCTTGCCCGATTTGTGACTCGGCTCACGAAGATGTTAATCATTTATTCTTTGGTTGCTTGATGGCTCAGGATCTTTTGTCTTTGATTTGTCGTTGGTGGAATCTCCCATGGACAATGTTGGGTTCTTTTTCGGATTGGGATACTTGGCTTATTTCTACTCGTCTTTCGTCTAAGCTGAAATCTTTACTGGAGGGTGTTTTCCTTACAGCTTGGTGGTCTATTTGGTCATTTCGGAATAGGTTGTTATTCGATGATGTCCCTCCAAGGCGTTCAAGGATTTTTGACGACATAGTCTCTTGTTCTTTTAATTGGTGTTCCAACCGCTGTTCTAGTTTTATTTCTAAGGAGTTTTGGTATAAGAATCCTTATTTAATTTCTATGTAATTTTTCTAGCGCCTTGCTAGTTTTTAATAAAAGTTGCCGTTCAAAAAAAAAAAGTTATTAAACAATTTTATGGTGAGTTTTGGGTATTTCCAGTAAGGTTTGAAGGTGTCGGGCAAGCTTGACCACCGTTGACCGTCATTAACCATCATTGACCACGGTTGACCGAGTTGTTTGACCGATTTACACAAATCGAAAAGGTTGGTGGCCTTGTAGCACCTAATCGGCGATTAATCGGCCTTGTAGGCCTTGTTTTGCAACACTGCAACCTACACAACAAACAATACCTTTAGTAATGATGTAGCGTCAAGTCAATTAATCTAACATCGACTGGAAGAGCATCTTCTTGATAATCTTCTTGATAGTTTATAAACCAGCCACGGTCAGCGACATACGTCCCTTTTGAGACATCTGATAAAATTAGAATGATACAGAGAAAATTAGTATGGCCCCTGCGCATGGATGACACGCACAAATTGAGAAATGGTTGAAAAAATTTCCGACCATTTTTTCATCTCTAAAACCAATAATTTTTCCATTACATCAAAAGTCATAATCATTCATAAAAAGACATAGCCATTTAATGACCATGTCTTGTCTTCTACGAACAAGTTTTATTATTGCATGTACAATTGCATAATTCATCCAAAAAAAATTTCGACTATTTTTTTCATTTCTAAAACCATTATCTTTGGCTGGAACCTGTTTTACCATCTTTTTTCTCTGCCATTTTTTTCATCGCATGAACCCTTATGAATTAACTGTTTGGGTGTCACATACCCCAAAAGTGTCTATTTAATCGCTTGCATACATCGAGTGTGGCTATTTGGCTAGTTCCGCCACTGGTATCAAATTATTTGGCTTTCATTATGTTATGGTTAGCAAATGGAAGCATAATCTGGTCACATGTGCACAATAATGTCACTTACGATAATCCCAAATGTATACAAATCGGTCCATTACAAAGTGCATACTGGAGTCGCTCTGGTCGCTTGTGCTGTTGTGCATACAGCCATACATGTTGCATAAGCAGAGTCATAGTCTAGTACATTCAAATTGCTCAATAATTATGTAAGTTATGACCTCCATGACATATGAGTTTGCAGTTATATATACCATTACGTACAATTTGTAAACAAAAACTAGTTATCAAATAAAAGAAAATTACCTATTGACTATTGTAATAGATTAGTATTTGATAAACATGAGCTTCTAACATTTTTATTTAAGGAAGATTTTAAGCAAGATCAGAAGGATAAATATGGGTTTAAGTTTGGCCGAATCACCTTTTGTAATGTTTATGTTTATTCTGTATAAACAAAAGTTTTGTCTGGAATAGTATATGACATCCACTTATTTAGTCGATGAACACTCAACCCTGGTATTATACATATTGAAATTGGACCTAAGATTGAAACATTGATTTGACTGTAATGAAACTTTTGATCAAAATCCATCACATTTTACAGAGAACTAAATAACAAAAGAATACAACTGTGAATTAGTTCAAGTAAATAGAATACTTTAGAGAAGTTTGATTTGACTGCGAACCAAATCTGAAACTTTTAATTAGTTCAACTTCAAGTAAAAGAAAATAAAACTGTGAACTAAGATTGAAACTTTGATTTGACTGTCAAAACTTTGAAAATGTGATGAAAATTTTGATCAAAATTCCACATCGACCTAACTTCACTACGCATGAAATGAACTGTAGATAAATTGTTTGGATGTTTGATTAATTATCTTCATTTTAGGAATGAATTGGCAAAGTGACCAAAAAGGCACTTTTACTAAAAAAGGATACTTCTGATGAAAGGGTAATTTATTCAAAATACTTTAACGGAAGAGGTATATGAGTAATACCAAACTGATTATTTGACTCATAATAAGATAATCAGAAGCAAGAAGCAAATTATGTTTGTCCAAACATAGAAAACTAGTTCTAGTGAACTGGAGTTGCAATAATCAGGTAACCTAGTTCCAAAATTCAAACCCAAAATGGTTGTTAGCTGAAAGTATATATACCTGAGAATCTTCACTGCCGCTAGCAATGAAGGCTTGTTCAAGTCCACCAAAGCAAGCCCTAACAATAAAGCGAGACCTTCTATGACCCTTATACTTTGCAACTAGTCGAATATGGCCCTGGATACTCCAAAGATGTAACTCTTCATTCGCAAGACTGACCACAACTATTAAGTTAGAGAGCTTCTCATACAACAAGGGTATTATTGAGACACAAACCCTTTGGTCAAATGAACACATACTTGATGGATGAGGTTTCCTTTATTTAAGTTATTCGGGAATGATGAATCTTTTCTTAACTTATATGTACGCGGCTTTATCGGATTAATTTTGAGACCGTTTCTTACTTTTTTATAGCCACTTCTAAATGTACACATCAGAAAGGTTTGAATCATTTACTTATTGCGATGAAGCCAAAAATCTTACCGGTGGATCATTTGACGGCAGTTACGAAGGACCACACACATTTATTGTTATTACTTTGAGCTTTGAATCATGCTTCAACTTCAAATAAATTAATCTATACTTTCAAATATATAATTATGCGTCTGAATATTTAGGCCTTTAAAATGCTTTCAACATAGTAAAGGAAAAAAACTTGTGAATGTTTTAGGAACACAATATGAAACGAATGCACAAAAGAAAGTGGATAAACTAGTGATAGCTAGCAAGGCATGAGCAAAGAGATTTTGCTAGCCAACTTGAAAGGTGGAGAGCTTTATCTGTTTGAGTCTACGTGATAATGAGCTTAAATGTGAATTAGTCGGTTAAAAGATAAAAGAAAACTATGACTTAAAAAAAAAAAGTTTGCTTGCCGACTTTCATCGAGTTTACAATCAAATCATGTGTGCCAAGTTGATCGCGAATGACTAAACAAAAAGTGGATTTCACCATTAGTTAATTTTATTCACTTTACTCATTAACAATTACTTTTATAGTACATTTATAAAAGTTGCTACAGGGCAATCCTTTTTCTGCTAGCGCCACACCCAACAAGCATTAGCTACAGTATGCTAGGGCCAATCCTGTATGCATAAACTATGTTAGCGAGATTAGCTACAGTATGCTAGGGCCAATCCTGTTTTTGCTAAGGGCCTAATGCACAGTGAAACGTATAGTACTGACGGTCGTTAGTTAATGGCCGTTACTTTTTTTTAATACTTCGACGACAGTCCCTGAGGTGTAACTTTCGTTGCAAATTAGGTCCCTTAGAGACTAACGATCCTTCATGTTAGATGTCCGTTACACCGTTAGTTCTACTAACGACCGCTACTTAACGGTTGTTAAATAACAGCATTCTATGTGACCTATCGTCTGCAAAACTATATAGCCAAGTAACCCACAGCGAAGCGGGCACAATACCTCGTAAAAATACAATATGTGTTGATTTCCCTTTTTATGCATTGGGATACATCGCATATATGTGTTTTTCGACATACCATAATGTAAACATTTTTAAAAGATTGTTAGTTGTACTTTTAGTTATGATAATTCAAACTAATCTTGAATCTTCTAGATTTCTTTCCTGATTTGAGCAATATTTTATCTAGATTTATCAAGATTACATTCTCATTATCATCATATTTATAAGAACATGTAAGTGGCTGGAAGATGCTAATCCAAAGTCATGCTGACTGACGTGGCTTATTCATGTTCTTTCACATTGTCATTTTTAGTCATCGTTATTTTTTGTTTTTATATACTACTTTTTCTTTTTTTCTTTTTTTTTTTTTTTTGGCTAAAAAAAGTACTTTTATATTTTGATTTTTTTAATCTATTGTCCCCTCCCCTAGACTCCATGAGGGCTAGTAACTTCCGTCAGCAATGGCGTTTTTTCCTTTTAACGCGACATGACGGCGCGAGCAGGGTACCGGAGGTGGTATTTTCCTGTCTTAAGTCGTCACGGCCAGCTCAAATATTTTCGTAAAACGCAACAGGACAGCGCGAGTAAGATACCGTAGCTAATGTTTTCAGGTATTTTTTTTTTCTTTCTATTTTTCACACGATGACATCTGAAACTGGTGTTATAAGAGGAAGAGATGTTTTTGGTGTTGTAAATTCTAGTGTTATGGACAACATTTTTTCCACAGCTCCAAGGTGTTGTAAATTAAAAATCATTTCAAAAGTATGAGTATATAAAAATAAAATAAAAAGATAGCTACATAATTAAAAAAAAAGGTTACCACTTAGTTACATTCCATGATTATTTTTTTCTTTTCTTTTATTTCTTGAAATTAAATAAATTGTTTTCTTATTTGTATCTCTAAAAGAGTTATTGTTGTCTAAAAGTTAAAAACACGAGTAATGCATTTAGCTCGTTAAGAGCAGTTAAATTCAAATTTAAATGATGAGTAGTTATTCTGAATATACAAACAATTTATATATGTCAAAATTTCTTAAACATAGCATTAAAGGCTACAAATAGTAGGATCCTAAAAAAAATTATTCAAAGATTATTTATGGGGTGGGGTTATTCAAGCCCCCCCCTTTGACTACTATACAAGCCCCTCTTTTTGTCTTTTATGTATAAAGCCAAATGTTATGTCCCCTCAACTATCCTATCCAGTTGTCTTTTTTGTAAAAATGTGTTGTCCCCTTAACTGTTCGAACATTTATAAAAGATAAGAATAGAAATGTTTGACTAACTTTTCAAATGTGTAGAAAATGTGTGCTCCTTTTTGTACTTTTGTCCTTTTAGGTTTTTTTTTATTTTATTTTTATATTTCGTCTTTAAGTTTTTTTTTTTTTTTTTTTTTTTTTTTTTTTTTTTTTTTTTTTTTTTTTTGTAATATTTATTTTGTGTAATTTTTTTTATACACGTTAAGTTTACAACTTTTATAACTTTTTTTTAACAACTTTTTAGAAAAAAAAAAAACATTAAAATTTTTTCATATAACCTTTTTTTAGAACTTTTTATAACTTTTACAAAAAATCTTTACATTTTCTTAGAAAAAAAAAAGAATTAAAACTTTTTTTATATAACTTCTTTTACAATTTTTTTTTCTATTTATTTTTTCTGAAATAATTTTTTTTAGAAAAATAATTTTTTTAGAAAAATAGTTTTTTTAGAATTTTTTTTTAGAAAAATAATTTTTTTTATTTCGAAATTAATTTTTTTTTCCATTTACTTTTTCGAAATTAAACAATTTTTTTAGAAAAATAATTTTTTTTTAGAAAAATAATTTTTTTTATTTCGAAATTAATTTTTTTTCCATTTTTTTTTTCTGAAATAATTTTTTTAGAAAAATAAATTTTTTTATTTCGAAATTAATTTTTTTGTTATGACAATGTAATGTTTATTTCTTCTTTTTTTTTCTTCTTTTTTTACTTTTTGTCCTTTTTTTTTTTTTTTTTTTTTTTTTTTTTTTTTTTAAGTGTAATATTTATTTTATGTATAATGTTTATTTTTTTGTGTAATGTTTTTTTTGTGTAATGTTTATTTTGTGTAATGTTTATTTGTACACGTTAACGTTAACACATTAAATAACTAAAATAATTTTTTTTTAGAAAATTAATTTTTTTTATTAACGAAATTAATTTTTACTTTTAAACTAACAAACAACTTTAAACTAATACTAGTAAAATTCAACAAAAGCTCATACAGTGATTAAATGTTTTGGGTACAGATGGACAGATGCATTAAATGCTTTGGGTACAAGAAAAAAAGGGGCGCGTGGGACAGATGGATTAAAGGCATGTGTTATAAGGACGGTCTCTATTTGGTTATAATGACCCCCCCCCCCCCCCCCCCATTTTTTTTATTTTTATTTTTATTTTTGTTTTTATAATTTTGTTTATATCAAAAAGCTATAAACCTGAAAGTGCGGAACAAAAAATAAAAGTTTAATATGTCAAACGGTTAAAACTGTCAAAAATACGGAACAGAAACTGACAAAAACTGTGCTGTGCAAGAAAAAAATAGGGGTACAACTGGGGAGATAAGGGGCCTGCCACCCTTGTCCCCCCGTCCATATAACACAACCCTGGATTAAATGTTTTGGGTACAAGATCAAAAAAGGCCACATGATGCGACAGATGGGACCTATTCTTGCAGAAGCCCCCTACCCTTTGACCATAGGGGGGCTTGCATAGTATGACCCTTATTTATGTTTGGGAAGGTTATGATAAAAAGACGAATATTCGAATAATGATTTATTTTTTTCTATTTGTGTGTGGTTTTACGTAATATGGATCGGCTTATTAATTCCGGCATGTCAAATCAGAGTTATGATCAAATGAGAAAAACAATTAAAATGAGAATGATAAGAATAAACCATAACCACACATTTTAGATGCACTTACAAAAAATATGCATCTCCCCTTGAAAATCTCCCTCTTATTTGAAATGTGTGGTTGTAATTCCTTCTTATTCTTCTTATTTTAGTTTTTCTTCTCACCGGATCCCTTAACTGTCAAATCAAAATGATGTTGCCAATTCAATAATAAAAGTCACATTCCGGTGTCGAATTAGGTTCTCGTGGTCTTAAAGAACCCTTATTAAATTTTGATTCTTAATACTAATTTTTGTTTAAAAAAAAGAATGATAAAAGAAAAAAAAAATCAAACTTATGTTAATACGCTTCATTCAGACGAATTTTGTTTTTATTATTTGCTTAGTTGATCCGTTGAGAAAAATAGGCTTAGATTGTAAAACCCAAAAATCTGAAAATATGTAAAAAGACCAAAATGCCCTTACAATCTTAAACTTTGAATAATGAGCTTGTAAAGTACCAAATAAATTCTAGACTTCGGGAGATAATTAAGATACGAAGTAAAATTTATTCCACGACCACATTTGACGTTTGTGAAGTACAAAAATTTATTTATACACACATCATATGCCGAAAATATTTTATATATATATTATTTATATTATTAAAGGTTATAATAAAACTAAAAACAATTAAAATACAAAGAAAATATGGAAAGTGATCAAATTGATTTGGGCCATTTAATTCCTGCGTTTTTGACAGCCCATTTCCCCCCTCATTCGGTCCTTATCTTCTTATATGAATAACAAACTAAAATAAACCCTAAATCATATACCGAATAAACCAAAAACACACAAAAACTCTCCCTTTTGTACATCCGAATTTCTGGAGGTTCAAGACCAATTTTCCTTTGTTCTTTAGCATCTCAAGAGGTCTGGAAAAATAGCCCTTCAAATTATAGAGGTCGGGTTTGCTTGGTGCCGAATTTTTCTTCTTTTATTCCATCCGAAAGGTATTAATTCCCAATAATTCATTCGACAATCTAAAAATTCGTTTCTTATTTTTCTGATGTTCTTCATATTGATTATGATCTGGGAAAAATAGCTACAAGGTCGTGAGATCGTTCGTGAGGTCGTGGAGAATTATTGGTGTCGAATGCCAAAAACCGAGAAACCCTAAATCACCATAAATAATCCGATCGTTCTAAATTGATCCTGGTATTTTTCTAGCCTTTTTCTCAGTCCATATAACGTGTATAAAATGATAAAACTGAACCATGCATGATCTATAATTTATTTGTGAATTAAACCTTAAAAACGTGATAAAACCCTAAATAATTGAATACGAATTTTCATGGCTTGAAATCTATTTTATTTGGACTCTATATAATGCATATGATCTGGTAAAAATGTTAATTCGAATTGTAGAGGTCCATATGAGTCGTGGTTAATTTAACTTAAAACCGGATTTTATAAAATAAAAGCAAGGAAATAAAATAAAAGAGAAGGAAATTAGGGTTAGGGTTTTGGTGTATGATTCTGGTCATTAATGATTGTTTAAGGTTGCAAATAATGATGGTATAATGATTGGGATTATTAGGGTTTGATTTTGATTATATTTTGTATATACCGATTGGAAAAATAAATGCTAAGGGGGCGTTTTGTAATTTTTAAAAGTCGTGGACCATTTTTGTAATACTCTATATACCAAGGGTAATTTGAATAAAATATAACTTGAGGGTGCTATTTGTAAAATATGGAAGTTTTGGAATTAAAATGTAAATTGTTAATTATGTGTATTCGAATTGGAATTTAAATAAAATGAGGGACTAAAAGTGTAATTTCTGGAAAATGAAAGGTTTTCGAAGTAAATAATATTATGAAGGGTAAAATGTGTAATTTTGAGTATTTATGGACTTAATATGTAATTATGGTTAATTATTTCATTCGATTTGTATTTTAATTAAGTACAAGGACTAAATATGTAAATTACCGAAACCTTGAGGGCTGTTTGTAACATATTTATATTGAAGGTTATTTTCTGTACATTGAAGAAATAAAAGGACTTGATGTGTAATATGAATATTGTAAAGGTTAAATTGTAAATTATATAAGTATAAGGTTTAATTTGTAATTAATAAAGTAAAGGGGTGTAACTTGTAAATTATGAAACTTGAAGGCTAAATATGTAATTCTGGAAAGTATAAGTGTTGGAATGGTATAATGATAAGATTTCAAATGTGGACCTTGAACTTTGGTAAATTTACATTAATAACCCTAAACTATGAAAACTTGTCACGTTTAACCCTAAATTTGTATAACTTGTTAAAACGAATATTATTTCCATAATAAGCTAATTAATGACTTAAATTAACTCATATCATTTGAATATTGCTAAATATGGAAGCTTACTAATTCTGAAAACCTGCTAAAAAAATAGAAAGTTACTAAATCTGGAAAGTTTCTTAAAATGGAAAGATGAACTAAAGATGGTAATCTGAACTTGAACCCTCTGGTGATTCTGTGTTCTTCTTCTCCTTTAGGTGTAAAGAGGGAGAGGTCCTGATCTGTCTCAGTGCTTTCTGCTTTTGTTCTTTTGTGCTTGCATTTGAATAAGGTACAGATACTCTGCCCTTTTTCAGTAAGGGTGTCCTATCTCATTGATATGATTCTGATTCTGATTCGTTAAGTTTTCCCAAAGCCATTGCTATGTTTCCCTTTGTTGTGAACCCTTGATATGATCCTTTGCTTTGTATACTTTGATCTGTTAAACTCTGATTTGGATCTTTGGCATTACATATGATATATCTGTTATGAACCATCTGTTATGGACCATCTGTTATGAACCTTTGATTATGATACTTTGATTTGATATGATATCTGACTCTTAGTTTGATACCCGAGCCAAAATTTGTGACCCTAGCCATGAAGGTAACATGGTCGTGTCTGTGATGCACCACTGGCATGACTAGTGTGTAGCCCTAGTGATTTGGTTACACCGTCCCTTTGTTTTGGTCTGCATGTGATTGGGTAGGGGCGTATGGATGCATCCTAGATCTGTTCTGTTTAGTGGATTTAACTGTATATGATATGATATGATTTGTCTGGTGATTGGTACTGTGTGCAATACATGCCCTTCACATTTCTGAGAGGTCGCTCCTCTATGGTTACTGTATATGATATGATCTGATATGTTTCTGGGCTCGTGGTGGATTACTATCCTATATTATTCTTTCCCTTTTATTGACTGTACCTTATGATATTTCCTATTGCACCATATATTATATCTGATTCATTATCATTTAACCTTGTCATGATTCGTACTTCGTTATTTCTGCTTGTTATATGTATCTGTTCACTGAGCTTTTTAAGCTCAGCCGCACGTTTTTCTTTTCATGTGCGGCAGGTATCTAAGCTAGGAGCTGGGGCTTTTGCTTTGGGATGAGAGTTAGAGTTTCATTGGAGCTGTTGCCTTAGATGACCACCTTTATTATTGACATTTGTTTAATTTGGATTTCATTTTCTTCTATTTATTTCCTTTGGATTATTTCCTCATCTTTTGGAACTTATGTATTTGGTTTCAAGTCGTGTTGACTTGACTTCTTTATTTGATTTATGTTTAAGACTTCCGCTGTGTGATGTGTATGTATGCTCTGATTTGTCACCGTGATGTGACACCTTTACCCTTGTCGGGTTGGGGTGTTACAATTATGGTATCAGAGCCCAGGCTGCGACCTGTCGTACATATGTCATGGCCTGTGAGTCTTATGGACCCTAGGATTTGACCCTTAGGTTTGAGATTTGACTGGTGAGGTTCTGGGTAGACATTAGGATTCTGTTCTGTCTTTCCTTTCGTGCTTATTCTTCCTATATTTTGCTAATCATTTCCGTGATCGTTCAGATGGTGAATACACGCTTTACTCAGTACACTGATGGGAATGGTGGAGGGGAAGCCCCTGATTTTCAGGCTATGATAGCCGCTGCTGTGGCTGCTGCTATTCCTCAAGTGGTGACTCAGGTCACCAATAACATCAGGAACGGTGCAAGTTCTTCTGGTGGTGGTGGTGGTGGTGCTCCACCCGAGACTCCACCCACTGCTCCTCCCGCTGCTCTGCCTGTTGGCATTCATGTGTGGATCGAGAGGTTCAACAAGCTTAAGCCTCTCTCTTTCAAGTCCGCTGCCACTCCCCATGAGGCAGAGGACTGGATCACCCATGTCGAGAAATTGTTCAGGGTTCTCGGATGTGCTGACGAGTTTAAAACTCGTTTGGCTACATTCAAGCTGGAGGGTGACGCTCTTAATTGGTGGACTGCTCTTGTTCAAGCAAAAGGAGATGATTATGCTGAGACCTGTTCTTGGGCGGATTTCATTGAGGCGTTCTATAAGCAGTATATTCCATTATCGGAGCAGCAGAGATACGAGAGGGAGTATGCGACGATTCGTCAGGGGGATCGTGAGTCTTCGGGTGAGTTTATGCAGCGATTCTTGCGCTTGGCCAGCTTTGTTGGGCCGGAGGTTACTGGGGATGCTCATCGTCAGGCTCGTCATTTTAAGTGGGCATTAAAGACATGGGTATTAGACCGTATCGTGAACTTTGAGCACGAGGATGTGGCTGCTGTTGCGGATGCTGCCCGCAACATTGAGTTGTTGCATGCGGACGGGGGTTCTAATAAGCGGGATAGGGACGGTAATCGGGTAAACTCCAGGGAGCAGGGCCGTCAGGGCCAGAGTCGAGAATATAGGAGTTATGAGGAACGAGATCGAGCGGACCATGGTCGTGATCAGCGAGGTCGGGATTCGAGGTCAGCTTCTAGGCAGGATGGTGATCGTCGCGGACAGAGGAGGACTATCGAGGCTTTGCCTCCTCCACCCCTATGTGCTACTTGCGGGAAGGCGCATCCGGGTACTTGCTTTAAGATTACCGGCGGTTGTTTCTCATGCGGCTCTACTCATCATCGGGTGAAGGACTGTCCCAGGAAGAACCATACTGTACCGACAGACTCGGATAAGCCAGCACCCACTTTGGGACGAGTTTATGCTTACACTCGTGATCATGCGGAGGACTCATCAGGTACTATTACCGGCTTTCTTTTCATTTATGATCGTTTTGTCTTTGCATCATTTCGTCATATCTAATCCGTTTGCCAAGAAGCTTAATCTAAAACCAACATCATTAGCTAATCGTATCCTTATCTCTGCATCTATGAACTCATAACCGAAGCTATTTTAGTTATCCACATTTCGTGTTCTAATCTGGTATGCCTTTGTTTTGTTTTCCGTCCTGTTTCATTTCTGATTCTTTGCAAATTTCGAGGACGAAATTTTTCTGTTAGAGGGGAAGAGTTGTAAAACCCAAAAATCTGAAAACATGTAAAAAGACCAAAATGCCCTTACAATCTTAAACTTTGAATAATGAGCTTGTAAAGTACCAAATAAATTCTAGACTTCGGGAGATAATTAAGATACGAAGTAAAATTTATTCCACGACCACATTTGACGTTTGTGAAGTACAAAAATTTATTTATACACACATCATATGCCGAAAATATTTTATATATATATTATTTATATTATTAAAGGTTATAATAAAACTAAAAACAATTAAAATACAAAGAAAATATGGAAAGTGATCAAATTGATTTGGGCCATTTAATTCCTGCGTTTTTGACAGCCCATTTCCCCCCTCATTCGGTCCTTATCTTCTTATATGAATAACAAACTAAAATAAACCCTAAATCATATACCGAATAAACCAAAAACACACAAAAACTCTCCCTTTTGTACATCCGAATTTCTGGAGGTTCAAGACCAATTTTCCTTTGTTCTTTAGCATCTCAAGAGGTCTGGAAAAATAGCCCTTCAAATTATAGAGGTCGGGTTTGCTTGGTGTCGAATTTTTCTTCTTTTATTCCATCCGAAAGGTATTAATTCCCAATAATTCATTCGACAATCTAAAAATTCGTTTCTTATTTTTCTGATGTTCTTCATATTGATTATGATCTGGGAAAAATAGCTACAAGGTCGTGAGATCGTTCGTGAGGTCGTGGAGAATTATTGGTGTCGAATGCCAAAAACCGAGAAACCCTAAATCACCATAAATAATCCGATCGTTCTAAATTGATCCTGGTATTTTTCTAGCCTTTTTCTCAGTCCATATAACGTGTATAAAATGATAAAACTGAACCATGCATGATCTATAATTTATTTGTGAATTAAACCTTAAAAACGTGATAAAACCCTAAATAATTGAATACGAATTTTCATGGCTTGAAATCTATTTTATTTGGACTCTATATAATGCATATGATCTGGGAAAAATGTTAATTCGAATTGTGGAGGTCCATATGAGTCGTGGTTAATTTAACTTAAAACCGGATTTTATAAAATAAAAGCAAGGAAATAAAATAAAAGAGAAGGAAATTAGGGTTAGGGTTTTGGTGTATGATTCTGGTCATTAATGATTGTTTAAGGTTGCAAATAATGATGGTATAATGATTGGGATTATTAGGGTTTGATTTTGATTATATTTTGTATATACCGATTGGAAAAATAAATGCTAAGGGGGCGTTTTGTAATTTTTAAAAGTCGTGGACCATTTTTGTAATACTCTATATACCAAGGGTAATTTGAATAAAATATAACTTGAGGGTGCTATTTGTAAAATATGGAAGTTTTGGAATTAAAATGTAAATTGTTAATTATGTGTATTCGAATTGGAACTTAAATGAAATGAGGGACTAAAAGTGTAATTTCTGGAAAATGAAAGGTTTTCGAAGTAAATAATATTATGAAGGGTAAAATGTGTAATTTTGAGTATTTATGGACTTAATATGTAATTATGGTTAATTATTTCATTCGATTTGTATTTTAATTAAGTACAAGGACTAAATATGTAAATTACCGAAACCTTGAGGGCTGTTTGTAACATATTTATATTGAAGGTTATTTTCTGTACATTGAAGAAATAAAAGGACTTGATGTGTAATATGAATATTGTAAAGGTTAAATTGTAAATTATATAAGTATAAGGTTTAATTTGTAATTAATAAAGTAAAGGGGTGTAACTTGTAAATTATGAAACTTGAAGGCTAAATATGTAATTCTGGAAAGTATAAGTGTTGGAATGGTATAATGATAAGATTTCAAATGTGGACCTTGAACTTTGGTAAATTTACATTAATAACCCTAAACTATGAAAACTTGTCACGTTTAACCCTAAATTTGTATAACTTGTTAAAACGAATATTATTTCCATAATAAGCTAATTAATGACTTAACTTAATTCATATCATTTGAATATTGCTAAATATGGAAGCTTACTAATTCTGAAAACCTGCTAAAAAAATAGAAAGTTACTAAATCTGGAAAGTTTCTTAAAATGGAAAGATGAACTAAAGATGGTAATCTGAACTTGAACCCTCTAGTGATTCTGTGTTCTTCTTCTCCTTTAGGTGTAAAGAGGGAGAGGTCCTGATCTGTCTCAGTGCTTTCTGCTTTTGTTCTTTTGTGCTTGCATTTGAATAAGGTACAGATACTCTGCCCTTTTTCAGTAAGGGTGTCCTATCTCATTGATATGATTCTGATTCAGATTCGTTAAGTTTTCCCAAAGCCATTGCTATGTTTCCCTTTGTTGTGAACCCTTGATATGATCCTTTGCTTTGTATACTTTGATCTGTTAAACTCTGATTTGGATCTTTGGCATTACATCTGATATATCTGTTATGAACCATCTGTTATGGACCATCTGTTATGAACCTTTGATTATGATACTTTGATTTGATATGATATCTGACTCTTAGTTTGATACCCGAGCCAAAATTTGTGACCCTAGCCATGAAGGTAACATGGCCGTGTCTGTGATGCACCACTGGCATGACTAGTGTGTAGCCCTAGTGATTTGGTTACACCGTCCCTTTGTTTTGGTCTGCATGTGATTGGGTAGGGGCGTATGGATGCATCCTAGATCTGTTCTGTTTAGTGGATTTAACTGTATATGATATGATATGATTTGTCTGGTGATTGGTACTGTGTGCAATACATGCCCTTCACATTTCTGAGAGGTCGCTCCTCTATGGTTACTGTATATGATATGATCTGATATGTTTCTGGGCTCGTGGTGGATTACTATCCTATATTATTCTTTCCCTTTTATTGACTGTACCTTATGATATTTCCTATTGCACCATATATTATATCTGATTCATTATCATTTAACCTTGCCATGATTCGTACTTCGTTATTTCTGCTTGTTATATGTATCTGTTCACTGAGCTTTTTAAGCTCAGCCGCACGTTTTTCTTTTCATGTGCGGCAGGTATCTAAGCTAGGAGCTGGGGCTTTTGCTTTGGGATGAGAGTTAGAGTTTCATTGGAGCTGTTGCCTTAGATGACCACCTTTATTATTGACATTTGTTTAATTTGGATTTCATTTTCTTCTATTTATTTCCTTTGGATTATTTCCTCATCTTTTGGAACTTATGTATTTGGTTTCAAGTCGTGTTGACTTGACTTCTTTATTTGATTTATGTTTAAGACTTCCGCTGTGTGATGTGTATGTATGCTCTGATTTGTCACCGTGATGTGACACCTTTACCCTTGTCGGGTTGGGGTGTTACATAGATGGTGTTTAAATTTGACTTAATATGAAAAAAACTGAATTCGTAAAGTTATATGAAAGTTGTTTCTTTATAACATAATAGAAAAATATGAATAGAAATATAAAGTGATAAATTTAGTGTGTCTGCATTAACTCATTTTTTATTTAAAGATCACTTAATACAAAATTAAACAAAAAAGCCTTATTCTTATTTCTTAAATTATAAGCTCATTTTTAGATCGCTCACGATTTAAGAAATTTTCACTAACTACAGTTTTCACCAATCAAATATCATTATCCACTAATGTCTTTTTTTCATTGGTTAAAACGTGATAATGAACAAGTATTCTGAGACAACACAAATAGTAGCATGGACTTATGATTAAGACGGAAACTATAAATTTTTGTAAACCCGATCACTTCATTTCGTTGTTTTGGCACTACACATAAATGATTTGAATAAACTCTCAAAAAGCTTATGCATACTCTTAACTAAGTAACCATATACTAAACACCATTTGAAATCATTTCTAACCTATAAGTACCAAACTTAAATTAAAAAAAATAATAAAAAATAAAAAAAAAATCGAGTTAATTTTAGTTTTTGATTTTTTTACCGACTAGTTTGCATGGTTTAAATCTTGTTTTAAACCTTTCCTATTCAAAAGGATACTGTTATACTTCAAAAATATTTCCACTTAGCAGGAATTGATGTTTAGTGTAAACGAGCAGGTTTGCCCGCGCGTTGCTGCGGGGCGGCCGTGTTTGTGTTTATTACAATTATGTTAACGTTTTTTGAAGTAAGCAATTATTATTTTTTATATATATTTTTATTTTAGAAGTATTATTGGTATAAATTGGTTTGTTAATTGTTAAAAGGTTTATAAATGTTTTTCTTTTGGGCTATTATTATTTATTTATTTATTTATTTTCTTAATTAGTGTCTAGATATTTTTGTTAAGTTTAGCAACATTCCTATTGCCATTCAATGTATTCTTGCCATAGATGTTATGCAAAAAAGAACATAAGATAGAACTTTAGTTTGTAGGTTTGCGGCAAAAAAAAAAAAAAACAGAAGATAGAACACAGATTGCCATATATTTCATTAAGAAGAGATGTGGCAAGATGGGTACAGTGGACAATATACAACCATAGACAACCATTAACTTGTTGCACCATTAGACCATTACGTATATTGTCTAGTGTACCTGTAAAAAATGTTCATCAGATGCACACGTAGTTGCAGGTAGAAATAGTAAACATGATATAGTGAATGCAATTTAAGCTAAAAAGTGAGCAAGAAGTGCTTCATTAAACTGAGGTACAAAGTAATTTAGGAATAAGTGAAAAAATATTTGAAGTAGTTGCTGCAAATTTTAGTGACATCAATAATAATGAGGTAAAACCATCAAAAAGTCACCCCTCTTTTCTTTGTTGCTCCTGCCAGAGGATTAGCTGCTGCCGGTTCCCTATCACCATTTGATGATCTAATAACTCATATTTCAAACACACCTACATGCATAAGAACAAATTAAAGAAAATAATTAAGAATGTGAATATGAGAGAGCTATGATGCAGTTGTCATATTTCAATCAGTTAATGCCTGTAAAAAATATAAAGCTATAAACATATAAAATGTGTTTAGGGTGTTTTTATAAAACCAATCAAGCTATCAACTTTCCCCATTCAACCTATAATAAACTAAGTGCATTAGCGTAAAAGTATGCATTTGGTGCAGTTCGTTGCTAGTGCAGAACACAAATGTTTAAACCATTCATTTTGTTTTACTCATCGGAATAATAATTAAAATAGAGCTCTAAAGTGTCAGTCATCCTTTTTTCCTGTTAACAGGTCGATTTGAGTTGTGCTATATCTATAAGATGTCAAATAAAAAATGTTAGCTAATAAAAGAAATATTTCAAAAACGTTGTGCAGATCAAAGAGATTCTAAAGCCGGCTAAAGTTTTAGTTTTAATGCAAACAATTAGGTATATCATTTTATTCAAAAGACACCCGACTTGTGTAAGAGGGTTATCGCTTTGATCCGTTACCCAATCCGCTGCCCATCATGGACCAATGCATAGGTCCTAATAAGATCAATTGTGTAACCTTTGAAATATATAAATTTGGAAATCGTATTAGTTACCTGCAAGGAGTAGCATGAATCTGCAGGTGTGAACTAAAACTTAGTCAACCCGTTTCGACCCACCATCTGTTCGACAAATGCCTCATTCAACTGATCTCTAGTTTGGAACAGATCCAAACCAATTTAGGAAATTTTGATTTCCATAAGGCGGTGTTGACTGATGTCGATCGATTTGCCCCGTTTCCCATTTAAGTAAACTTATTATTTACATATATGACATGTTAATGATAAAAACATAAATGATCATTTGAAAACACTTAAGGTGACTTGTGAGTTATCGAGAAACAATCTACAGTAACAATGTATTGAACATTGTTCTAACATTTCATCTCCATCTTTGAAGAACACAAAGTTACAACCTTTGGTTTCTGACTCATCAGCGTCCTGCAGTTAAATGAACCACATATAAGTTATACAACAACAAAAAAAAGATTTACTTTTTATGTCAGCTCAATTTCAGAATATCAAAGTAAAGACCTATAGTTCGGTTTCAGGGAAACTAACATTCAGTAAATCATGAGAATGCATATTTGGGACAAACTACAACTTAAATTCTTGACATATATGCATGTCGAAGCAACACATATGACTATAACAATTAGCCATGTAGTAACTGAAGCTAATCTGTTAGTAGCCCGATCGTATCCTACCACTTTCGTGCACATAAAACTAAAGTGACTAATACCACTTGGCGGTATAATCGTTCATGAAAAGCCGCAATATGAAATCAGAAGACCTTATACAGTTGAGAAAAGATTAAGTCCACATATATAGTTGGTCAAACTGGGCAAGTAAGACTATATTTAAGTTTTTAGAAAGTTTAATGATGTTTAATAACAGCACATTGCCACAAAAGTAAGTCCATAGATACCAAGATCCAAACTAATCAAGTATTCGAGTTTATGATACAAACATCACATCATATAATGGTACGACGGTAAAAAAGTGTAACAGCCTATTTAAGCTTATCCTCCTAAACATCAAAGAAAATTCAAACTTGAGAAATTCTCTATTGTTAAGTAACTATAAGAAACATGCCTAGAAGCTAAATAAAGAGTCTATAAAGCATAGTACCTGAACCCTCCACATGTAGGGGTGAGCTTGAGGACTTGATGCCATGTACCCATGTGGAGGCATATGAGGATATGACTGTTAAAGGTTAACATACCGACTAGGCTTAGTAAAAATATTACAAATCTTAAAAGTACCAGTTTGTGGAAGTTCTTTTTTTTTTTAAGAATGCACCTGAAATCCACTCCAATCAGGATTGGGTGTACCAGTTTGTGTTTTGTTGGTTTTGTTCCCAATATAGAAATCGTTGATGTTGTAGGTAAAGTTCTTGGCTCGACAAGCCGAGTGGGTTAGGGAAAGAGTTGTTGGGTGATGGTGAACTCGCGTTCAGGTTTGAAGATGAACCCGCGTTTGGGTTATTCCACCCACCGATGAGATTCATGAAACTTTCGTCGTTGATGTTAAATCCCGACATTTTTTTTTTTTTTTTTTGAAATGGAAGTATATGATAGATTAGATTGAGTTGTGGAAGTTTGAAAAAAAAATGTTGTGTTAATTGGGTATTTATAGTGGTGGGAAAATGGTTTTGATTTTTTTTTTAGGTGAACTAGCCGTTTAAATCTGTTGAGGGGGGTAAAAGGAAACTTTTTTTTTAAACGCAACGGCTAGTTAACCGTTGAGGGGGTAAAAGTGATTTATTTATTTATTTTTTATTCAACTCAACTTTAACGCTGCGTTAAAGGGTTAACGCAGCCCTAAAGGGTTAACGCAGCTTTAACGTGGCTCCTCGGTATGGTTCACGCAACTTTAATGCAAGCCAAGTGAGGGTTTAACGAAATGCATTAAGACACCCCATGCTCTTATCACCGATAACGTCTCATCATTCCATTCATCATCAACTCAACCATTCATGGACACACTAATCGCCTCCTCCTCCTCCTCTTCTACGATTCACCGTCGTCCGCCGCACATCCCTGTCCGTCCGACGGCGTTCATCCAAAAAACATCATTTTTGAATCATTGCAGATATGCAAAACTGAGTTATTCGTTGCGAAATGAATCGTCTTTGGTGGATGTGAAATTGAAGAATAAGATGAGGATAAAATGTGGAGGTGTGAAGGAGATAAATGAGAGTGAGTTTACGGAAGTGGAGTTGAAAAGTGAGAAGCCGGTTTTAGTTGAGTTTATTGCTGCTTGGTGTGGCCCTTGTCGTTTAATTGCTCCTGCTATTAAATCCGTTGCTCAGGGTTGTTTTTTTTTTTTTTTTTTTTTTTTTTTTTTTTTTTTTTTTTTTTTTTGAAGATTTGTTTAGTAGGTAGAAAAGATATTTGATCGGTAAAAAGTGTCGTTTGCGAGAATTTTTAAACTGCGTGTAATATGAAAGTGGACTAATAAATTGGGACGGATGGAGTATATGACTAGTAGCTGGGTGTTTACTTTATATAGTGGGTATTTTTTTAGGGGATGTTTGTTTAAGCTTATAAAAGCCCATAAGTCCCAAAATAAACCAGAATATTGGGGCTTATAAAATATAAGTTGAAATCAAATAAGGTTACACAAACATCCTCAAACATAAGCTTATTTTTTAGCTTGTGAGCTTATGTTTTCAGCTTTTGTTTCATAACCCTGGTTTTCTGGCTTATTTTGAGTCTTATAGCCTTATTTAAGCTTATTTTGACATAATTAACTTATATTTTGAGTCTTATGGCCTTATTTAAGTTTCAATAAAAACCGAAAACAATGGTAATGGTTTATGAGCTTATCGGAATTTTGATAAGCTTATAAGCTCAGTTTTGGTAATGGTTTATGAGCTTATTAACTTGAGCTTATAAGCTTGTATAAGCTCATAAACCATAAAAAAATAGATTGCAAGCTTAAATAGATTGTAAGCTTAAATAGATTGATAAGCTTATAAAATAGATTGATAAGCTTATAAGCTTGTATAAGCTCATAAACCATAAAAAAATAGATTGCAAGCTTATCATATTTTCAGTTAGCTCATAATTTGAACTTAAGGAAGTTGGTTACCTACTTACTTTTTTACTCTGCTTATTTCCGATGAAACAAGCAGATAAGTAATTTCATCCAACACGAAAAACTTAACTTGAAATAGCATCAATAGTAGCAAGGAAGCTCTTAAATAAACAATCCCAGACACCCTTTATCGTGCCAGTAGTTCTGATTATCCGATTATGAAGTGTTCATGTTATATGTTATGGGAAGTTGGAGGGATGGTAATTTATTACTACTCGTGTTGTGTATTTGCTAAAAGAGGTCAACGTACAGTTAATAGTGTTTACAAGGGGTAATGTTGAGTTGTTGACACAAGTACATTAACATGTTTATAGAATTGGAGGTCAAATTTGTTAGTTTTATGGACATTATTTTAGTAGTCGTATGTTAGGATCGAACTCGAGAATACGGGATTGCACACTTTACGTATGAGAGTTAAAGTTTAATAATTAAATGTAAAAGGTTATGTTTAATTATTAATTACACAAAACGTCTAACGACCGTTAGCATTTAACGAATAATGACTAACGACCATTAACTAATAAAAGGAAAGTATTGTGTATGAATAATTGGCAAGTCAAGAAAGTTCCGGAAGCCCTCTTTGGGCTTGTGGCCGATCGGCAAGGGATAGGGTTTCCTATTCATTTTCTAACTTGAGCTCCAAGTTTCACACACTATATAAATAAGGTTAAGGGTTCAATGTTTGTACCTCTTGTGCACACACACATAACCCTAAACTTGTTTTTCTTTCTTCTTGTTCTTGGCTGATCGACAAACACCCTCTACAAAGGGATGATCAGTTTTGTTTGCTAAAACAATGTGTTTGGTTTAGTTTTATGTTCTAAAACTAGCATTACTTTAATTCGTTATAGTACGTGTGTACAAGAACGTGATACAATCACATTATTGATTGTATCTTGGATTGAATTACAAAAAGGTAAGGGGTAATTCCAATAATCCACATAAACCCTAATTAGGGTTCATAAAGTAGATTGAAATGGAAAGGTAAATTCATACTTTCATTACTAGCAGATCAACTGCTGTAATGGAACTATGTTAATTTGCAGTTCTTTTAATTAGACGACTTAATTGAGTTGTAAGTGAGAGCTTGGACTCAAGGCATAAGATGAGAATAAAACATGCTTACATTGCAATACGTTCGGCAATGTAAATTCCATAAAGATCTAGGAATTGGAAATTGTTTGCCAATTATTGTTCGACAATTACCTTGTTGAATACTTTCATTACTAGCAGATCAACTGATGTAATGGAATTATGTCAATTAGGATCCTAGCTTTAACAAAATTATATGGTTTATATGAATATTAACCAATGGGTATTTAATTTTCTTAAAGATTGTATTATCGAAAATACTAAAATTAAATTTTGTAAATTCTTTTAAATATATTAATGCAACATTAAACCGTAAACGTGGGATATTCTTTTATTGGTAAATTGATCTACACCCGTAGGGGTTTTTGGCTAGAGTCAACTTTACTAAAAGGATAAACCTAGTCTCCTTTCCATGAGAGAAGCGTGAGACTTAATCCTATTCCTTTTTATGAATGAGAAAGGTATGATAGGAAAATTAAAATTGTCTAAATTCTAAATACATAACTCATAGCAAACTTTAATAGTTAAGATTATTGCACATTTTATGAGTTATTAAATTAGAAGCTAGACTAATTACCGCAAAATGGTAAAAGACAAACTAGTATATTTTATCTAGTTCTTTTTGTTTTGACCATTTAAAGGTGCTACATACCATTGTGGGAATGATAGACCTATTAAGGAAGAAATTGCACGCCCAATTTTTCAAGTTAATTGCATTGATGGATAGTCCATCATTTACAAAGTAGAATATATTCTTTTAGTACCTAAGTAATTATTACGTATGATTTTTCTCAAAGATGTAGGAAAGTAAATAGCACACTATTTTCTTTCACTGGTTAATGAAACACTTACGATGTTGTCAAATCCAGTGGGAGCATTGTGTTCTTATTCCTGAATAAGGAATTATAGTAGTGATCTCTAATTCAGTGGGAGCTACAAGATTTGTTATCTTGGTAGTAATCTACATTATCTTTTGAATGTCTCAAGATAAATACTTTCCAAATATAGACACTAATATTTTCAAGGATAGTCATGTGCGTTTCCTTGATTAAGTAGCTCTATATCTACTAGTTATGCTAATATCAATGACACAATCATGTTGTTCACATTAACAAACGCGTGTCGTGTTGTTTATCTGGTACATGATGTTGTTTCATGCACAAGTAGGAGAAATCTTTATTGTGTGCAAGGTACAACACATAGGGATATGATTTAAAGGATTCTCTTGACTGCAAGGTAAGAGACTAACATTCTAATATGACTTATACACATCTAATCCAAGAAACACTTGGTGTTGCAATTTAGCTTAAGTGAGACCTTGACTAGATTACAACAACAAGGTGAATTTCCATGATTACGTGAGACCGTACATGGATAATTTACTGTTTCCAAATTAGACACCTATTAGAACATGTGTGAATATGATAACAAGACTACTTCAACTCTAATATTTATGTATTCTTGGAATGACATAAATAAATGAAGTAATCTAATACTATTTCAATTTGAATAGTTATGTATTCTTGGAATGCCATAAATAAATGAAGTAATAAATTAAATTGAAATTACTATTGAAACCAAATGGTGGTGTTCACGATTACTTTAGTTATACATGTTTATATCTTCTTATAAACATGAAGTCTTTTAACTGTTATATGACTTATAATAAAGTAAGATGTTAACTTGTTATGTTTTTAAACAAGAAGACATTGAGTTGATCAATGATTTATAACGTATAGTGGGAATATATAACAGTTTATGTTTTCTTGAAACATAGACATGAAGTGACTTGGTGACCAAGTACTTGTGTTATAAAGCATGCAATTGGCTTGGGAATTCTATTATACCATTAAGTTGACTTAGTTGGAAAATAGATACGCCAAATGAGTATATGTTTATCTTACATATTGTTAGATTGTCTCACAATATTAGTTCTAATGAAGTACCACAAGTTTGTGGTGTGTTCAGTTAGGAGAATCAAACTTTATTGGTATTGTTTGATTAAAGATAACTATAACTTCTTTTCTTCAAAAAGTTATCAAGGTTAAGAATATTGAGTATGGATTGAACATACTTAATAAGACTCCAACCTAGAAGATTAATAAGACACCATTATATTATGGAATGTGATGAATCATATTAAGTCTTAAAATTGAAGTTCTTAATTTGTTAAACAACTTATGAAGTAGGATATTAACAAACTAATGTAAGGAACTGTCAATGTGTATTTGTAATATCCCAAAAGAGAACAATTTAGTGTTGCTCTACTCACTAAGTATTTATAGATAGTCTATAAATTACAAAAGGTAAGTGGGAGATTTATCTTAAAGGGATAAAATTACAAGATACATAATCTTCTAAAATATACTAGTGAATATCATAATGAGGCTAGACATGTAAATGTTAAACCTCAAGATGATGGAAGTCTCATTCATAAATCCGCAAGGATATCTCAGATATTTGATTAATATGCTGAGAATTATGAGTAACAGGATTATGGTAAACCTGATGATCATTATGATGCATTACCAAATAGTGAATTGGGTAAATTACTCACTCTATGAATGAAAAGATGTTGTCCATCAGGATAATCAATTTTGAAAATTTGGTTTATCTTGAACTCTATAGTTAGACTAAAGAATCAAAATAAGTTTCTTCAAGAGATGGAAAACCATATAGTGGTTTAAATCTTTATGTAGAAATCATATGGACAATATTGTACACATATTTAATGCATATCTTATGACAAGATTATTGAACACACTTAAGTAATTAACTGTGATTGAATATTCTTTCATAGGCACATTAAATATATTAAGATTATAATTGTCATACCTATTTTCATTTATATGAAAAATGACAATGAAATATCAAAACTCTTTCTTGAGTGATTACTTGAGCGAGGACGGTAAGTAATCGAAAGGATTTTTGAATTCCTAATAATCTTTGGAAGTGTACAAAGTGCAATAATTTATGAATGAATTAATGCATGCATCTAGGAGATAATTCTTATGTCTAAATATTAAATTCAAGTTTTGAATTGATAATTAAAGTAAGATAATTCCTAAGTATTCCTGAAAGCTAGTGGGAGTATTATGTTTATTTTCTTGAATCGTATATGCTGTATAACATATAGGAAGTAACATTCCATATAAGTTAAATGTTAAGACTTAATTTGGAATGAAACTTCAAAATAAAAGATTTAGGAAGTAAAACATATAACATTGGAATATATGTTTATTATTATAAACATATGCGGTAAATAAATCTAATAGAACATGATATATCATTTAGAAAATCTAAATGGATACGAATCTTTTGGAAAGATAGAATATGAACAAAATCTAAGTATGACTCGAAGATTTTTCATGAACATCATGTTACATAAACGAATTGTTATAAGATGTTATGACAATGTTGATATCTAATTGAAAGTTATTAGATAACTAGTGTAATGAATATTCGAATGGAATATGTTTGGATATAGAATTACATCCTCAGGCTGGAACAGCTTCCAGATTCTATAGATGAACAATTTGTCAATTGTTGTGCAAATTGTCATAGCCAACAAATTTGAAAATTTGAAAGGCATCAAACATTACACAATAGATATTCAAGTTTACGGAACTTTAAAGAGCATATTGTTTTTTGTTTACAATGATGCTGGTTTAATTGAGATGAAACTCAATACTAGTCATGGTAGGATTTCATCCTTGGCCATGTGAACTAGTTGTGCTCACTAAGAGCATAGTTGCATTATACATTAAAAGAATAAGAATACTTTAAACTTTAAAAATGTTTGAAAGTTTGATAATCATAAAATTGGTGATTGAGGTTGTCACATACTTTATGAAATATTATGTGGCAATATCAAATTATTTACAAGCACACATACAAGAACTTCACTAGTTGAATTCTTGAAATAAGTATTCTCAAAATTCTGATAGATCAAAGTTCGTTAATTTATGTCTTGTCAACAAGTATGATTGTCATAACTTGAGACATAGTTCATCAACTAGAATTTTCATGCATTGATCTATTTAGTATTTGAATAAATGATGTTAAGTATTTATTATTTGTAATGAATTTAAGTACTTGGTACGTTAGTTTTCATTAATAATAAATTGTGTCCTATATATTTGCATGTTTAATTCTATGAATAAATTAGTTATTCTAAATCATCAATTGTCAATTAATGATATGGGAATATCATTAAACTAAGACAAATGTGAGTTTTGGTATAATATACTTGAAAGTATATTGATGCGTTGACATACAAAATTCACATGATATTCGATGAATTGAATATAGGACTTATCTCAAACTACATGATGTTACTTTATGGATGTTGTTATTAAGTAAATCATGAATAGTTATCCTCAGACTTGAGATACCAGATGACTGTTATGAATGTAGTGCATTATGTGGAACAATTTAACGCTACACGTAACTGGTAGTCATAAGGATTGTTTTCAGAATTGTTACAAAATTCATGGGTTATGCTTGTAGTCAAGATAGAATTTGTTCCTTCAAATTTATTTTGGAGTTTAATACTGCTGGGCCCCTTGTAGGGTTGACAAGATGTTTGTGTGGCCACGCCCAAGATCTCCCCTGAATATGTTCAGAAGATTTGGTAATCTTGCTCAATCACAAACAACGAGAAACAGAATAGTTGAATAAAGAATGACTTAAATCCATATATTTATTTAACGTGGTATTAGTGACAAAAGGATAATAATAATGATGAATCATTAAAGGTTTTTTCAGGAGACCTACTCGAGTTGTACTAAAGGCATCGAAGTGTTGCTAGACGCTAACCGATGTGATTACACTATTAAAATATGTCTAAGTGGGAGCTGTTAGTTTTATGGACATTATTTTAGTAGTCGTTTGTTAGGATCGAACTCGAGATCACGAGATTGCACACTTTACGTATGAGAGTTAAAGTTTAATAATTAAATGTAAAAGGTTATGTTTAATTATTAATTACACAAAACGTCTAACGACCGTTAGTATTTAACGAATAATGACTAACGACCATTAACTAATAAAAGGAAATATTGTGTATGAATAATTGGCAAGTCAAGAAAGTTCCGGAAGCCCTCTTTGGGCGTGTGGCCGATCGGCAAGGGATAGGGTTTCCTATTCCTTTTCTAACTTGAGCTCCAAGTTTCACACACTATATAAACAAGGTTAAGGGTTGAATGTTTGTACCTCTTGTGCACACACACATAACCCTAAACTTGTTTTCTTTCTTCTTGTTCTTGGCTGATCGACAAACACCCCCTACAAAGGGACGATCGGTTTTGTTTGCTAAAACAAAGTGTTTGGTTTAGTTTTGTGTTCTAAAACTAGCATTACTTTAATTCGTTATAGTACGTGTGTACAAGAACGTGATACAATCACATTATTGATTGTATCTTGGATTGAATTACAAAAAGGTAAGGGTTAATTCCAATAATCCACATAAACCCTAATTAGGGTTCATAAAGTTGATTGCTTGGAATTAGATTCTTGTTTGGCTAGAATCTTAAGGTACGCATACTTTTATTATTGGTTAATTAATTTACATGTTATATGATCCTATACGCTTCCGCATGTATACTTGATGTTCAATTGTTTATATTTATGATTTGTCATGTTATATAATTCCAACAAAATTACCATCGTTGTAACTATTTTAATCTTTGATTTAATCCTAATCAGAATTTGTCTAGCATTCAAGTATGTCTTGCTACCCATTTGGTTCCAAGTTAGCTACTCATAGTACATAATCTTTTTCAAAAAGAAAATATTACATAATCACTTTCAGAATGCAATGCCAAACAGCCCTAAATACTTGCTAATTGTTTGTAAACTTTCAGGAGTACGAAGAGAAACTATTGGTTGTAAAGATCGATCACGATTCAAATCCAAAGCTAATTGAAGAGTATAAAGTTTACAGGTTGCCTGCATTGATTATGTTCAAAGATGGGAAAGAAATACCAGAAAGCAGAAGCGAAGGTGCAATCACAAAAGTTAAGTTGAAAGTTTACATTGATACACTATTGGAATCGGTATCAGTTGCTTAGCTTTCAAGATTCATCACTTGGTTTTTTGTCACCATACTGTTACACATTTAATGTGATCAAGAGACTTGCATTCATGTGCACATTGGAATTGTACAAAATTGTATTTCGGATTTGTAACATCTCTTGAGAATTTTCTTAATAATAGCATATAAAAATGTAGTAAAGTTTTGTATCTTTTCAGATAAAATACTTGATCTAAATGATTTATTGATTAAATGCATATACTCTTTATTTTTTCATCAGTCATGATATATACTTTTTCTTCTGTCCACTTGTCCCAAGTTACTACTTTTTATTATATGATTTAATAAAAATTACTACCAGTATGGACAGAATGCTCAAAGTGAACTCACTTGCTGTGTTTTACCAAGTTCACTAGTGACTTTTAGGTTGTGTTTGTTTTTTTTCAAAAAGTCTGAATACATCTGAAGTCTGATTCGGTCAGACATTTTCAGATTCAGACTGTTTGTTTTTTTTCAAATCTGAAGTCTGAATACATTTGAATAGGGTCTGATTCGGTTAGACATTGAATACCATCTGATTACATCTGAAAAGCCTAAACTTTACACCTACTTCTTTTCAATCCTTATCTCCTCATCTTGGTCTTGATTTTTTATTAATAATCACGAATGGAGGGTCTTTTGGTTTGTTTTATAGCGAAAGGATTGTTTTTTGTTTATTCAGACATTTTATAAAAACAGACAGTCTAAAATAATCAGATTCAGACTTTTGGACCACTTTTTATATTCAGAAGTGGTATTCAGATTCAGACATAAAACCTCTTAAAAAACAAACAACACCTTAATATGTAAATCAACTGCAACACTAATTTTTATATTAACATGTAACAAATGACTGAAATGAGTTCATGAACAAGTGTTTTGCAAAGCTTATATGAGTGGAAAGTAGTCTTACGAGCTTATATAAGGGGTTTTTGATAAACCCGAAAAGTATGGCTTTTTAAAAAGAGTTGAGCTTATATAACATGTTTCATTAGAAATTACAATTTTTCCCTTATTTATACATAATCTAACATTTATATTTTTATAACAAATATGTTTTTTGGTCATTTACCAACCTAAGCTAACTCAAACACTTGAGCTTATTAGCTTAATAAACTCATAAGCTCATGTCAAGTGAGCTTATAAATTTACGATATCTAAACCATTAGCCGCTTATATAACATAAGCTTAATTCATAAGCTTAGCCAAACACCCCCTAAATACATAAATACATGTTTAGCTTAGTAAATATTACATAAACCACCTTTTCAAGTTTAGTAAACAAAAAATTAGCCCTTAAATTAATAAACTTTATGCATTAACATCCACTTAAATTAAGTAGAATAACAAATTAACTCACAAAACTCATTAAAATGTGTATTTTAACTTCATTCACAATATTTTGCATATTATATAAGCATTTTCATTCGGAAAGCAAATAATTAATATTAGAGTAAATTACACCGTTGGTCCTTGTGGTATGCATTGACTGGCGCCAGTGGTCCTTTGACCAAAAAAATTACGCCAGTGGTCCTTAAGTCAGAAACGTTATGCACCGTTAGTCCTTCCATCCAAGTGGCCACACAAACATTCACTAACGCTCGTTAAGTATTGGATTTAAAAGGGCAATTTGGTCATTTCATATTACACAAGGACCAACGGTGTAATTTACTCATATATCTTCATTACCTACAACCAACCTCACCTACTCTAATATCTATCTTTCTCACTTGATCTAAAGCAAACACCAAGCAACAAATCATACACAAAAAAATGAACACACATCTCGATGTCGATCTAAAGCAAACACCATCTCGATCTAAAGCAAGAATCATCTAAAGCAAACACCAAGAATATGAACACACATCTCGATCTAAAGCAAACATCAAGAAAAAAATAATCTAAAGCAAACACCAAGCAACAAATCATCTCGATCTAAAGAACACACATCTCGATCTAAAGTGAAAGTGATGGTGGGTTCGAGGCAAATAATGATTGTGGTGAAGGTTTCATTGGGGTATATGGCGTGTGTTTTGGGCTTCAGTATGTTAGTGGCGGAAGGATGTAGTTGGTGGTGGTGGGTTTGATGGAGGTGATTGAAGATGTTAGGACGATAACGGTTTAGATTATGAAGGATATTTTGAAATATGTTCATTTATTGGTCAAAGTTTTGTTAGGTTAACATAAGCTCAGTCTTTAAAGAGTTATATCTTGGTTATGTTTACTGATGTTAACTGAATGATATGTATTACAATTAGGAGGATGCGCCAACTGATTACTTGATTCGACCAATAGCTAACCCTGAAGACGAGGAAGATGCTAGTGATTTCGAGCCAGAAGAGAATGGTGCTGTTAGGTTGATAAATCAGCTGCTAAAACATCTAGGCTTTATTTTAGATTGAATGTTTAGATCTTTATTTTGTAATCTTGATTTCTAGGTTAATGTTTTTCTTCTTTATGTGTACTCTTGGATAATCTTACCATTGGATTTTGATATGTATTATTGCGTTGTGTTTCTTACATTCTTTATGTACTTTTGTTGTCTTTCGACACTCTTGTTGAATTATTTTGCCTGAAACTACTTTGAAATTGGCTATGTTTTGCTGTATCATTTATTCAATTAGATTTTCTAAGAAAAGATGGTTATTCAGTAGGTTTAAGCTATTTGACTCGGGCTGTTTGGGTTTTGATACATCTGTCGAGACCCAACTTTGCTGAGAGGTTGTTTTTATTACAAGAAAAGAGGTTGTTTTTATTACAAGAAAAGAGGTTGTTTTTGTTACAAATTAGCAGATTTTTAGAAGATGAAAAGTTAGAAGATGAAGATGAATCTGGGAATGTAGGTAAGTGAGAGAGATGATAATAAAGATGTGAATTGACGAAAATTCCCCTTTAAAATCCAATACTTAACGAGCGTTAGTGGCGTTAGTGGATGTTTGTGGGGCCACTTGGATGGAGGGACTAACGGTGCATAACGTTTCTGACTTAAGGACCACTGGCGCAATTTTTTTGGTCAAAGGACCACTGGCGCCAGTCAACGCAAACCACAAGGACCAACGGTGTAATTTACTCTTAATATTATCTTAGATATTTACTATCTTATATATGTCACTAGTTATAATGCCCGCGCACGTGCGTGGTTTTCTCTAAAATTTTCAATAATGCAATTTTATTTATGGATTAAAAAACAAATAGCTTAATTTTTGTTTTTCGTTTTAATTATGATTTATAATTTAAAAAACACTGTGCGTGCATGTATTACTAAGAGAGATTCCAAGTAGTTTAGGTTTATACATGAATCAGTATTAGTTTAAAACTTTAGTTTCATATACAGGACTTACTAAAATTTTGGTTGTTTTTTAAATTCATGAATCAAATTTTGGTTGTTTTTTTGAGTCATTCTTCGTCGATACTCTTCAGAATCCGAAGTTTTCCATCCTCGTCCATCCTACACACACATAACACCAAACTCACTCAATTAATAAAAAACCAATACTCTATGCTAAACTTAACTGAACATCATTGTTTAAATTTAGATTAATGCTAGTCATGTGCTTGCTTATTATTTAATTTCATCATACCTACAAAGAAAAGAAAACTGGAGATTTGATGTTTTTGTACGGAATGAGCAACTGCAGAGAGTTATTCTGATGAATTATATGTTGAATAAACTGGCCACTAAATTTGAGTTTATATAAGGTTTAAGTTTTCTTGCGGGCTTTTAAGAATTTTAATACAATATAAATTCGATTTGTCTAAGGATTTCTGCAGTTTTATAAAAAAAAATTACATTCTAGTCCAAAAGTATGAAAAAACCAAAAAAATATAGGAAATTGTGACTTCACCTATACGAATCCATATCTTCAGCTTGTAACCTGATCATACCACTTGACATTGTATTTGCGCTACCTTTCATCTTTGTCTTCTCTCTTCGTCTTATGCAAGTGCACAAACCAAAACAACAATCTAGTGTAACGTTATTATTAATGAATAAATCAATTATTGGTACCCAATACAGAAAGATCTAAAACCAACATATAACTAACCCTATTAATTCCAGCTCTTTCAACAAAGATCCCCAAAACAGACGTGTGGTTTTTATAAATGGTTATGAGGCGTGTGGTACCGAATCTGATGATTGAGATTTATTTAGGTTTAAATTTGTGAAAATAAAATCTATGGATTTGAATAAGATCTATGGTTTATATGAATGGTTATGAGAAGAATAAGATGTATGGAATTGAGTTACAGTCTAATTTGGGATGTGTTGGTGATGACTGAATTAAGATGTATGGACTCCGATTTTTTTTTAGAAATTACATTTTTTGGCTACGATTATTGAAAAGTAGCATTAAGACCCATGTGTATTTTTAATCTTTTTGTACATGTGATTACAAAAACGTTTTTTAAGATTTGTTAGGCAAATTAGAAAATAATTAGCTTTAGTTATTTTTCAAAATTCAAAAATAAAAATCTAATTAAAAAAATTATTACTTAATAAGGAATGATTTTGACATCAATTTTTGGGATAATTATTACACTGCCCCAGTTGTCCAAGTGTTTTGCTTATGCGACCCGATCTCACAAAATTCTTATACTAAACAAAACAAAAGCAACCGGTGGAAACATAGTTCGTATATATCCATAAAGCTCAGTACCTACTACTTCATAGAAAAATCTATATATCCTTAGTAGCTTCAATCTAACACGTTTTTATTACTGCATTCAAACAAATGGAATGACATTAATTTCTTTAAATTGAACATAAAATAAAATACCTTTTTGGAACCAATACTACTTCATAGAAAAATCAATATATCCTTAGTAGTTTCAATCTAACACGTTTTTATTACTGCATTCAAACAAATGGAATGGCATTAATTTCTTTAAATTGAACATAAAATAAAATACCTTTTTGGAACATACTTGTTGAATAAACTGATAACAATCCAGTTTTTGAAAGAAACAAAAATCAATTAGCTACTGGATCATTTAAACACCTTCGAAACCTAACATCAAATCATCTTTGGAATATTTTTTGTGATCGTATTTTTTTGGTTTTTTCTTTGGAAAAATAAATTTGTTGGTTATGATAGGATTTAATACTTAAAAGTTTGGTTTTGACCCCTATATTATTGTAGATTTACGCCATCTTTTTAAAGTTTTCTTTTTTCATATTTTTGACACATCTAATTTTGTACCCACTTTTAAGTTAAAAACGAATTTATAGTTTCTTTTTGCCTAATTAGGAAAATTTTAAGATTTTTTAATTCAACATCTTTTAAATAAAAAATACTAATAATTTGATTATTACTTAATAAGGAATGATTTGATTTTTTTAAAATGCAAAAGTCCTCACTTGAGGTTTTGTTTTATTATATAAAAGATTAGTTATTCATGTTTTGTATATGTCATTTTTTTATTTTTTCCATATACGTTATTTAAGTGAGAATGTTACTTCATAAATAGAAAATAAACGCTTTTACACCCGCTGTCACACGCGAGTCAATAAATCTCGTTGGAAAGTTAAATGCTTTTTCCCAAAACATCATAAAAAAGTTAATAAATTATATATAAGTCATCGTTGGTTGTAATAGGCGAACAAAGTTATTGTTTTGTTCGCAAACACAAAGTAACGACAACATAATATTAAGAGTTAATTTCATAAATGGTCCCTGTAGTCTTTCGGGTTTAACGAGTTTAGTCCCTAAACTTTTTTTCTAACAGATCCAGTCCCTGTGGTTGCGACCCATAACGGGTTTGGTCCCTGAGACTAACTGTCGTTAGTTTTTTCTGTTAGTTAACGACCGTTTGCAACAAAAATTTGCACCGTTAATCCTTTATACTAACGACCGTTTATACTTAACTAATTCTTTTTTTTTTCTTCTTCTTCTTCTAAAAAAATAATAAAAAAATAAGAATAAAAAAAATGGTTTTCTTATATTATTTTTTTCTAAATATCTTTAAATTTTATACACGTTTTTATACATATTTTTATACACGTTTTCATACACACATTTTTTATACACACGTTTTTATACACACGTTTTTATACACGTTTTTATACACACGTTTTTATACACGTTTTTATACACACGTTTTTATACACGTTTTTATACACACGTTTTTATACACGTTTTTATACACATTTTTATACACATATTTATACACATATTTTTATACACGTTTTTATACACATGTTTTTTATACACATACTTTTATACACATGTTTTTATACACACATTTATACGCACATTTATACACACATTTATACACATATTTTTATACATGTTTTTATACACACGTGTGTGTATAAACGTGTTTATAAAAATGTGTATAAAAATATGTGTATAAATGTGTGTATAAATGTGTGTATAAATGTGTGTATAAAAACGTGTGTATAAAAGCATGTGTATAAAAGCATGTGTATAAAAACATGTGTATAAAAAACATGTGTATAAAAACGTGTGCATAAAAACGTGTATAAAAACATGTGTATAAAAACGTATATAAAAATATGTGTATAAATATGTGTATAAAAACGTGTGTATAAAGACATGTATAAAAACATGTATATAAAAACGTGTGCATAAAAAATGTGTATATAAACATGTGTGTATGAAAACGTGTATAAAAATAGTGTATAAATTTTAAAGATATTTAGAAGAAAAAAAAAATTATAAGAAAACCATTTTTTTAGGGATGAGCACGGGACTAGTACCGTACCGAACCGGCACCGTTTCGGTTGTACCAATTTTTTTCCTGACAAAAAATTGGAGTACCATTCCCGGAACCGAGTGTATGTCCGGTACAGGTACCAGTTTCGGTACCGGGTTCGGGTTTTTCGGTGCTATCCCGTTAGAGAACCGTTTGCATATAAAAAATGCACATATACACTGACACACTGTCATTAAAATATCTATATTAGATTATTAGTAAAACTTTCTTTGTTAGGTATAATAGTTTAATATTGTATGGTTAAGCTTTGTACTTTTGTAGCATTAATATGATACTAGTACTATGTAGCCTAAATTTAATGGTATATATAGTTTTTGTGAATTGAAACTGAGGATAGGGTTCGATACACTATAAGGGTGTTAGTTCTTTGTTGCTTTGTGTATATGATATATTGAGTTAATATGATTAAGTATGCGGAATCTACTTAACCACACTTAGAAGGTTATTTGGTTATGGAAATGGAACAGTGATGTTTGTTATAGAACAATGAACAAAGAAAGTTTATCACCAAACAATTCAATATTATTCAAGATAATACGAGTGATCTTCACTATCACTAGGGTTACAAAACCTTGAATCTTATGTTTCTATCACTTATGATATTGTTGTGTTTGTTATATGTTCTTAACTGATTGCGTAATTATGATCTAATTGATGCGTACAATATCTAAGCCTGTGATTTCTCTTTTATAGTCCAAGAGAGATCTTTACAATATTGTCAAGTCTAATCGAACACATGCTTGAGAGTGTCAGTCATTAAGATACAACATGTGTTGGGAATTCTGCTAAGGAAGAATTCTGCTGATGGTTACTGCTGATGGTTACTGCTGAAGCTTTATGATTCTGCTGAAGAATGTTACTGCGGAAGTATAGATTGTGCGGAATGTGTTTCTGCTGATGGATAGTTTCCGCGTATTATGTTATTAGTTAGGATATGCATGAGTTTATTTAGAATGTGATATTGCATATCTTAGATATTTTTTTTAGATTATACGTTTCTTGTGAAACGGTTTAGGGTTGTTTAGGGTTCCTTGTCTATAAAAGGAACACGTCTTTATGTATTATGTACGAGTTTAGAAAAACACTTTTAGTATTAATCAAAAGATCCATAGAGGATCAAATCGTTCTTAGTAATTGTGTTCTTACTTGTGTTTGTTTTCCGCTATAGAATACAAGTAACTTAGACTTTCTTTTAGTGTGTTTGTGATTACATAAACATTACTAACGATCCACGAGCTCATAAAGATCTATCAAGGTCTGCGATTCAACAAGTGGTATCAGAGCCTCGTGAGAGTCTCTGTGTTACTAAGAACATCTTCTCGTTTACACCCTCTCACACCCAATAACCATGCCTGGATCAGATGATGAATCTGAAGTTCACAGCAACAACAACAACAACAACAACAACCAAAACACCACATCTATGCAACAACTCAATCTCACCAATAGCAATGCAAAGTTTCCTTATCTTAAGAAGGAAGAATATGAATTATGGGCAATGAAGATGCAGAACTGGATCACCAATATTGATTGGAATCTTTGGGAAGTTGTCCGTAAAGGAAACAGTTTGAAGAAGCATTCTAAGGATGAACATGGTGTTATTACTATTCTTCCTCCTAGATCTGCTGAAGAGATTCTTGCAGTTCAAAGAGAAAATAAAGTGAGAACCATTCTTCTTCAAGCTATTCCAGATGACCACATGGGAGATTTTCACTACATGGATGAAGCAAAAGATATCTGGATGGCGATCAAGGCTAGGTTTGGTGGGAACGATGAGTCAAAAAGGATGAAGAAGTCGATGTTGAAACAGCAGTTTCAAGAGTTTCAAATAACTGAAGAGGAAGGTATCCACAAGGGGTATGACAGGTTCCATAAGATTTTGAGCCAGATGAATCAGCTGAAGGCCAGACCTGACAATGAGGACTGCAATGCAAAGTTCCTTCGATCATTACCTCCCTCATGGCTACAAGTGAGCATTGCACTCAAAGCAAAAGGTGGTCTTGATATGCTTTCATTTGATGATCTCTTCAACAAGCTTAAGACTCTTGAACCTGATGTTCGAAGTCCCATTCGTACATCCACTCCTAACTACTCAGCATTTGTAAGCACCAGCTCCAATAAGATGACTCAGGCTTCAAGTTCAAGCTCCTCAGTAACATCTTCCTACTCTCAACCACAGTCTAGTGGTGTAATGGAGGATGTACTCCAGTCGTTTGTTGCTGATTATGAACATCAGCAACATCTTGCTTTTGAGGATTTTGATCAGGTGGATCCTCTTGACTTGGAAGAGATGAATCTAAAATGGCAGGTGGCCATGCTTACTTTAAATGTCAAGAGGTTTGAAAAGAAGTTTGGAAGAAAGTTCGGGTTTCAGGGAAGAGAACCAGCTAGGTTTGATAGAAGGAAGATCAAGTGCTATTCATGTGGTCAGTTGGGTCACTTCTCTAGAGAGTGCAAGGATAGAAAGACTGGTGATGAAGTTCGGTATTCAAGCTATCAGAAGAACCAGGTGAATGCTGAAAACCCCAAAGCCATGGTCACTCTTGATGAACATATCAACTGGAAGGTGCATGATCCTGAGACTGATGATAATGCTGATGTGGGTGGATTGCTGGCTAGCTGTTCTTCAGAGGATAATCATTGTCAGAATGCCTTGATGGGCATATCTCAGGTACAAAATTGTGTATTTGGTTGTAGTGAAAGGTATAATGAACTTAAAAAAGAACATGATGAATTAAAAGCCAAATATCATGAAAGTTATATAGATGTTAAGGCTTATAAACACTCTTTAAAAACACTAGAAAGACAAAAAGTCTGGTTTCAGAAGAATGAGGTTGCTTATGGTGAAAAGATAGGGGTGTTAGAGAGAGATCTATTTTGTGCTAAAAATGAATTAAAATGTTGTGAAAAGGAAAAGGCTAAACTAGAGGTAGAAAAACAGGAAGTGCAGACTAAACTAGATGATAGCTTGGCTAGGTTTGATAAATGGAAAGATTCTTCTAAAAATCTAAACAGGTTAGTTAACAGTTCCATGTCTGTAAAAACTAAAATTGGTTTAGGGTTTGGTGACTACATAGGGAAAGATCAATTTTATGACCCTAATGAGTACAGTGTGTTTGACCCTGAACCAGTAGACTATCAAGCCCCTGTTAAGTTTGTCAGTAATGGATACTTACATGCTGTGCCTGGACCTATTAGGGGAGAACACATGCCATCTAGCACCACCACCTCTGACTTTGATGGATCACACCATCTTTATGGCAAAAAGTCAATTGACTTGCCAGACCCTGATTCTAATTCTTCTGACTTTGTCTCTTATTCTGACAGTGACAAGTCCTCTGACCAAGGGTCTACCACCTATACCAGTTGTGATTCAAGTGAAAAGTCAGACCCTACAAAGACCTCTCCCAAGCCTTCACCCAAGACACCCTACAAGTCTGTTAGAATTGCTGCTGAGGATGTCAAGTCCAAGACAGTTTCTTCTGAAGACTTGTCTTTTAATTCTTTGCAAAATAATGTTTATTATTGTGTCAAAAACAATCCTGTTTCTGTTAGTGATTTGAATAATTCTACTTGTAATGGAACATCTTTTTCTTTTAATAAATCTTCTAAAAAGAAGAAATGTTTTGTGTGTGGAAGTAAATCTCATCTAATCAAGGATTGTGATTTTCATGAGCAAAGAATGGGTGTTGGTCAAACTAAACCTAGACCAATGTGGACAAATGTTCAGAATATTCCACCATATGTCCCACAGGCATCTCATAGGGCCAGCAATTATGCTGATAGACATTCTGCTGATAGACATTCTCCTAAGAAACATTCTGCTGATAGAAATTTTCAGTCTGCTAGGAGAAGATATGTTGCTAAACCATTTGTGCAACCCACTAGTTCTTATTTTCAGAATGGTCTTTGGCCTGGCTTTATTGACCCAATGACTATGGGTATGGGATATTGGGATACTGCTGTTAAGCCCTCAGCAGGTTGTTTTTGGACTCACAAGGGACCTAATCTTCATAGAAGGTCCAAGAACAATGGTGGATCTTATCAATCTACATGGCCTAATTCTTATGATCCACAAGGCAGGCTCAAGTCAGTAATGACTTGAGTCTCCAATGTGTACTAACTTTTGTATAATTTTGTTGTATATGTAGGATCATCCTTTGAAAAGTAAAGATGTAGGCATAGTAGATAGTGGTTGTTCCAGAAGTATGTCAGGAAATAGGGACATGCTGCAGAATTTTGTACCCATTCAAGATGGAGGCATTGTGACTTTTGGTGGAGGAGATGGCAAAATCACTGGGTTTGGTACCATCAGAACACCTGGCTTGGACTTTGAGAATGTGCTCTATGTGAAGGAACTGCAACACTTCAACCTGTTCTCAGTATCACAAATATGTGATGGCAAGAACAAGGTCTTCTTCTCAGAGGATGAATGTCTTGTGCTCTCTAAAGACTTCAAACTTCCAGCAGATTCCCCAATTCTGCTGAGAGTTCCAAGAAGATATAATTTATACACAATCAACCTGAATGAAGTCCAACCTGAAGGTGATCTGACATGCTTGGTGGCTAAAGCATCCATGGATGAGTCAAATAAGTGGCATAGAAGGATGGCTCATGTCAATTTCAAGACCATAAACAAACTCTCTAAGCTTGGTCTAGTTCATGGGCTTCCCTCCAAAATCTTCACCAATGAACACAATTGTGTTGCCTGCAACAAAGGGAAGCAACACAGAGCCTCATATAAAGCCATTACAGCTGTGAGCACTATCTCAGAACCTCTCCAGTTGCTGCACATGGATCTTTTTGGCCCAGCTCAAGTCAGGAGCATTGATCACAAATCCTTCTGCCTGGTGATCACTGATGACTATAGCAGGTTTTGTTGGGTATTCTTTTTGAGAACTAAAGATGAAACATCTCCAATCTTAAAAGAGTACATAACCCTTGTTGAAAACCAGCTAAATAAAAAGGTTAAAGGGATTAGGTGTGATAATGGGACAGAGTTCAAAAATGCTGTCTTAATAGAACTTTGTCAGTCTAAGGGGATAAAAAGGGACTATAGCACTCCAAGAACCCCACAGCAAAATGGGGTTGCAGAAAGAAAGAATAGGACCTTAATAGAGGCAGCAAGATCCATGCTTGCAGACTCTAAATTACCCACTATGTTCTGGACTGAAGCAGTAAGCACTGCTTGTTATGTTTTGAACAGGGTATCCATCACTAGACCTCATATCAAGACACCTTATGAACTTCTCACTGGGAAAGTTCCTGATATTCATTACTTTAAACCTTTTGGTTGTCAAGTGACCATTTTGAACACTAGTGATCCTTTAGGAAAGTTTGATGAGAAGGCAGATGAGGGTTTCATTGTGGGATATTCAGCTCATAGTAAGGCTTATAGGGTATACAATTTAAGTTCTAAAAAGATAGAGGAGACCCTTAATCTGAGATACCTAGAAAATAAGCCTCATGTTCAAGGACAAGGTCATCCTTGGTATTTTAACTTGGATTACCTAACTGATTATTTGGGCTATACTAGATATGTTGCTGAACAATCTGCAGGTACAAAAGAGTCTCCTACTAACAATGCAGGTACCCTGGAAGAGGACTCAGGAAGTGAGTCTGAGCAAGATGAGCATACTATTGTTGTACCTTCGTTTCCTCCTAACCATGTTGAAGGAAATACTTCTGGGGAGATTGAAGATTTGTCACACTATGCAGAGGACCTTGCTAGACTGAAGAAGCAAGAATTTGCAGCCAATCAAGACGCTGAAAGACTAAGTGAGGAGTCAGCACAACCCTTCAGTGGAAACCAGGATTCTGCTGATCCACCTCATGTTTCTGCTGAAGTTGCTAAATCTGCTGATGGATCTTCTGAAGGTTCTCCCCTGGCTAATAGTGTGTCCACAGACTTTGAGGAACCTTTTACACGCTTTCCAAGTCCTTCTGATCTTGGAAATCATTCACCCAAAGCTGGTATCTTCAACTCAGCCTCCTATGACAGTGACTTTGGACCAAATATGACCAATCTTGACACCACAATTGAAGTCAACCCCAATGCAACCAAAAGGATACATACTGATCATCCTCAATCCAACATTCTTGGTGATCCTCAAGCACCTGTTAGAACTAGAAGTTCTGTGAAAGGTTCTAAATATGGTCAAGTGGCTTTTCTTTCTTATGTTTCATCTCAGCAAAGGGACAATCACACAGACTTTAAGCATTGTCTGTTTGCTTGTTATCTCTCACAAGTGGAACCCACAAGTGTTAGTCAAGCTCTTGACGACTCCAGCTGGCTTGAAGCAATGCAGGAAGAGATGCTACAATTCAAGAATCAGAAAGTTTGGGTATTGGTACCACTACCTGAAGGGAAGATTGCCATTGGTACCAAGTGGATTTTGAAGAATAAAAGAGATGCCAGGGGTATTGTGGTTAAAAACAAAGCAAGATTGGTGGCACAAGGATTCAGACAAGAGGAGGGAATTGATTATACTGAAGTATTTGCTCCTGTAGCTAGGGTTGAGGCCATCAGAATCTTCTTGGCCTATGCATCTTATATGGGTTTCATGGTATATCAGATGGATGTCAAAGGTGCTTTTCTATATGGAGAAATTGCTGAGGAGGTTTATGTAACTCAACCCAAAGGTTTTGAAGACCCAGATAATCCAAAGCATGTTTACAGGGTTGTCAAAGCTCTCTATGGCCTTCATCAGGCACCCAGAGCTTGGTATGCTAGGCTTTCATCCTTTCTGCTGAAGCATGGATACAGAAGAGGTGCTATAGACAAAACACTCTTCATTAAGAAGAATTCCAGGGATATCATCCTTGTTCAAGTTTATGTGGATGACATTATTTTTGGCTCCACTAAAGAGGCTTGGTGCAGGGAGTTTGAGGAACTCATGAAGGGAGAATTTCAGATGAGTGCTATGGGAGAGCTCACTTTCTTTTTGGGTCTCCAAGTTCAGCAGAAACCAGATGGTATCTTTATTAGTCAGGATAAGTATGTTCAGGATATGTTGAAGAAGTTTGATATGGAGAATGTTAGACCTGCCACTACACCCTATGAAGCTCCCAAGCCAAAGAATAACCTTGAACCAGATCCTGCAGTGAATGTTCACTTGTACAGGTCCATGATTGGTTCACTAATGTACTTGACAGCTTCAAGGCCTGATATCACATTTGCTGTGAGTGCTTGTTCTAGACATCAGGTCACACCACTCACTTCCCACCTGAATGCAGTCAAGAAGATCTTTAAGTATCTCAAAGGCCAACCCAAGCTAGGTCTTTGGTACCCACAAGAGTCTCCTTTCAAGTTGGAAGCTTATAGTGATAGTGACTATGCTGGTGCAAATCTGGATAGGAGATCCACAACTGGAGGTTGCCAATTTATTGGAAGAAGGTTGATTTCTTGGCAATGCAAGAAACAAACCATTGTTGCTACCTCATCTACTGAAGCAGAGTATGTTGCTGCTGCCAATTGTTGTGGACAGGTTCTTTGGATACAAAATCAATTGTTGGACTATGGGTTTAATTTCATGAATACCACCATTTTTATTGATAACCAAAGCACCATATGCATTGTTAAAAATCCAGTTTTTCATAATAGGACTAAGCATATTGAGATAAGGCACCATTTTATAAGAGATGCATATGAAAAACATTTGATTAAGGTGCTTAAAATACACACAGATGATAATGTGGCAGATCTGCTGACTAAAGCTTTTGATGGACCTAGGTTTCAACACTTAGTGGTCCATATTGGGATGGTTAACCCTTAAATGCTATGTTTGAGGGGAGGCATAGGCCTCAGGGGAGGCATATGCCTCAGGGGAGGATTGTGATTGTAAAGTATGTACTATTTTATAGATTTGTTTGATTATGTTTGCTAACACACTAATCCACTAATGTAATTTTAGTTTGTATGGTTTGGTTTGTTTGCTATTATGTGTCTGTTTTGCAGCAATGTCTTGATTCTGATGATCTTAAGTTGAAGTTCACCAAGTGTATGGGACATGGTCAAGTAAGCTTAAAGAGTGTTTCTGCTGAATGAAAGTACTGAAACATAGTGAAAGTTATAATCAAAGCAAAGTTGTTCATTCATTCAAAAGAAATTACAGCTTACAAACAACTTAATCAAGACCAATCCTATACAAGATCAACTACACAGACACAAGTTCCTATCATCTAATGCTGCACCAGGAAGACTAACAGACATGATTGAAGATGCTGAAGAACCTAGTTTTATATCTTTGGTCCTTGGCAACATCTCATCAGCACCTACTACATTTTTCCCTTTCCCTTCCCAGTCACCTCTGCACCCTTGCTCTTTCCTGTGTCCCTGTGGTATGAAACTCCAGTCCTAGGAGCAGGAAGACCAATAACCACTTCCCTTGTCTCTGGGAGTGGTGGATTTCTGGTGGGTGGCCTTGGTTGGGGTTGTGAAGGTTGGGGATTCTCTTCCCTGGTTGCTGCTGCTTCTCTCTCCTCTTCCTCTCTTACCAACCTATTGAAGATTGGCTCAAGACGCTCTGTGGAGTCATCAGAGCCCCTAGATGAGTCGTCTGGATCCACCACACTATCATCTTCTGAAGAAGGAAGAAAAGGGGACTTCCTTGTAGGTGGCTCGTCTTGGTGAGGATATCGAAATAGAGGTCGATTATCCTCAGATGATGAAGATGATGATGGAGGTTTGGGTGGATTGTTGGGTCTGCTTGAAGAGCCCACATCATGTCTTTTCTTGCGGGCTTGTTCCTTGGTGATCCCATACATTCTATGTGAAGGACGTCTGGATGATTGAGGTTTGTTATCTCCGGAATCTGCTGATGAGTCAGAAGAAAGATCAATGACTTCGGGTTGGTTATTCATTGAGTTGATAAGTGATTTTGATTGGATGAAGGTTTGATGGTAAATTAGGGTTAAGTGATTTGTGTGGATTGTGAATTGGGGTTATTTTATAGGCGAAGTCAAGTGGAAATGCTAATTAATGCTGGTTGGGTGGCAAATTAAAACTCAAGATCTTTACCGAAGATATTATTCTCTTGAGTTGATTCTGCTGATTGACTCTTCACTTCAGCAGATTGACCATCATTTCTGCTGAAAGGTTGATTTTGAATGGTGAAGTTACTTTACACGTCAGATAAGGTCAACCATTTGTTCCGATAAATTTTGACCATAATTGGGTAACTTCTATTTATAACCTATTCATATAATCTTCGCCCAAAACAACTAATTCCCTCTTCAAGTACTCTACACCTATTCTTCATTCTCTCACAAGTTCTTCAATGGAGTCCCTACAATTCAAGAAGGATCACAATAAAGTTGCTTTTCTGGGAAAAGCAAAGGGACAGGAAATATATGACCCAATGGTTGATTTCATAAAGCGATCAAAGATTCATTTTGCTTTGACTCATTATCCAGACATAGTACATGAATCTTTGGTAAAACAATTTTGGGCATCTGCTGAGAAGCGGTCTGAGTCAGAGATAGTCGCAAAGATTGATGGAACGGAGTATGTTGTGACTGAAGCTTTGATTAGGGAAAGATTGCAGTTGGATGATGAAAATGGGGTTTATCACACCAACACAGCAGAGATACTTACTGGTCTAAGAGCAGCGGGTTATCAAAGTGAGGATACGACTATGTGGCTGAAGAACAAGTTTTGTCCCAAGTGGAGATTTTTGGTGCATACACTACTTCAATGCATCAGCAACAAATCTGGAGGATGGGATCAATTCTCTAGTCAACTGGGTTGTGGAATCGTGTGTCTTTCTCAGGGTTTGACTTATAATTTTTCTAAGTTTATTTTTGATAATTTGGTAGAAAATATTCTCAAGAAAAAGCATAAGTTTCTGATGTACCCTAGGTTTCTACAGATAATTTTAGACATTAATACCCAGGATAGAGGACATTATCCCATAGGAGCCCTTAGTGCCAAATTGTTTGCTTCTATGCGAACTCATTATGGTGGGGAGCATCATCCTCTTCTACCAGCTATGTTGCCACATGGCAATGATGATGCTAATGCGGCCAATGCTGCTGATGCTCCACCAGCTCCCAATACTGCTGATGGTACTCCATCAGTAGAAAGGGTTGAGGGCCCATCCTTTGCTGCTGAAGTACCTATAGTTTCTACTGACCATCCTCCACATTCCCCTGTTCCATCACCATCTCATGAAGCTCCTGAAGAGCTTGTTCCTGAGGTAGAGGAGACAATTCAGTCTCTTGATACTAATATTCCTACACCTCTTGAAGATGAGATTCCAAGACTGTCCACACCTAGCCCATTTAGAGACCCAATAGATGAGAACACTTCAAATTTTGAGCATATAAATGTTTCTTCTGAAAGGCCCAATGAAGCTCCCTTTACCACTGAGACATCAGCTGGTGGAGCTGAGGACCCTATTACTCTTACTTCTCTGTATACTTTACTCAACAGGAATGTTCAAGAAACTGAGAAGTTGAAGAAGGAACTTGCAGACACTAAGTCATCACTTGGTGATGAGATTGTGATGCTGAAAAGAAGGGTTCAAGAATTAGAGGATAAACTTGGGCAGACAAAGATGAGGAAGTTTGTGTTTGCATCTGATGATGAGCAGGAAGCTAGTTATTGGGATCATCTTGAGTTATTGGCTGAAGCTGCTCAGAAGACTTCTACTCCTTCACCTAAAGCTGCTGAATCCTCTCAACAAAGAGATCAGATTAAGTTCTTCAGAAAAAGGAGAAGACAGTACTTGAGCAAGGAAACTACACTACCAAATTTGTCTGTTGCTCAAGAACATGCAGATGATGCTCATGTGGCTTCTGCTGATGTTACCTCTTCCAAGGTGTCTACTGAAGTGTTTGTTGCTGGACGATTCTTTACCTTGGATACTACTGATGAAGTTACTGCTCCACATGTTGAATCTTCAACTCAACATGTTTCTGCTGATGCTTCTATTGGAGTTTCTCCTGAAGATATTGACAGAGTTACTAGTGTAGATACTTCTGGAAATGAGCAAGGAAGGGTGATTGGAGAAGATCTTGGTTCAGATCTTATAAGTGCAGAAGAAAGAAAGGAGCAAGAAAGGCTGGTTAAAGAATATGAGGATCTTGTGAAGAGTCAAGCATTAGCAAAACAGATGGCTGATCATTTTACTTCAGATTTGCCTCCTGAAAGGCAAAGAGAGCTAGATGAGCAATCAGCTTATTTCACTGATGCACAATGGGATACTTACACTCAACAAGCAGCATCCAATCCTAATTTGGCTCAAAGTATCTTAGGAGCTAACTTTGATAGTAATAATTTTGCTGCACAAATGGTAGCTCTTGGGCAACAGAGGAAGAAAGCTGCAGCAGAACGGAGGAAGGCTATTGCTGCTCAAAAGGCACAAGCTAGGAGAGATAGACCCAAGACTGAAGCAGAAGAGAAACAATATAGAAGGAATGTGGTCTATAATCAGTATACTTCTGTGTATAGCCATGGTTTGACAAAGAAGCAAGTTTGGGCTTTGTCTGATTCAGAGTTGAATAGAATTTATGATCAGATTATGAAGACTATTCACTCTTCTGATACTCCACCTAAGAGGACTGCTGAGAGTTTGGAGGCTCCAGGTATCAAAAGACTGAAGCAAGTGGAGCTAGGTACTTCATCTACTGGAGATACTCCTGCGGACTTTCAATCTGCTGAGCCTATTGTTACTTCTACCATTTCTGCTGATGAAGCTTCTGAAAAACAATCATCTGGGTTCATGTTTCTTCTGAAGCTCCACCCAATTCTGCTGAACCTTTTGCTGTAACATCTGCTGATCATGAAGATTCATCATTGTCTCCTTCTAATGCAGATAAGGGTAAACAAGCTGAACCGGCTGAGGCTAAGGGTAGCCAAGATGGGGACAAAGCTGATAGGTTACCTGTAGCAGAGGGTGTTGTTCCAAGTTCTTCTATTCCTACTTCTTCTATTCCTTCTGAAGATACTACTTCTATTGCTTCTGAAGATGTCTCTATGGGAATTTACATCCCTGGTCGAAGGAAGAAGAGAATGTCACATATCGGGAAGCATATTGCAAGTAGAAGATCAATTAGACTGGCTAAGCAAGTTCTCAGAGCTCAAATGAGTAGTTCTTCAAAGGAAGTAGATCTAGAAGCTACTGATGATTCATTTATTCAGGAAGGATCTTCTGAAACGTTTCCTGAAGGATCATACAATGTGTTGATCAGATGGACTATCACAGATGGACAAATTAATACTATCTACAGGCAAGATCAATCTTATAAGAATTTCACCTTCTTGCAAGAAATTCTTCATCTGGTGGATAGGCAAGATCTGCAGACCCTTTACAAGTTGGTCACTGAGTATTATGCTATGCATACTCCACAAGGTGCTGGTCTATATCTCTTGGGCGATCTTCAAGTTCTCTTTGACTCCCAAACTCCACAAGGGAAAGGCTATTCGATTTGGAAGACTTCTCATAGATGGAAAGTTGATAGTTGGAGATTTTATCCAATTCCCAATGTCCATGTGGTGGAGACTGAGTCTGGCATAAGAGTATGTATGTTTTCTGATCAACAATATCCATTGCCCATGAACCTGCTGAATCGCATGCTCCAAAGGAAGTTGGAAATTCCTCCAAATCCAATTGCTAATGATAGGACACATGCTGAACAATTGGTTGGGTTCATCAAGTCTAAGCTTCTGCAACACCAAGCTTCTACTTGATCCTGGTATTATGTATTATTTGTATAATTTCTATGTCTTTATTTCATTTCTTTCTTCTTGATTTCTTAAAAAAAAAAAAAAAAAAAAAAAAAAAAAAAAAAAAAAAAAAAAAAACTCATTGTATATTTGTGTACTAACTTTTCTGCAGGTTTGTTGTATAACTCTGTTGATGGTTATCAACTCACCAGATGTGACTTGTGTCCATCAAAGAGTTGGCTAGTCCAAAGGGTACAGCTTTGGTAAAGACACATCAAATCTGTTGATAGCTGTAATAGCTTGCTCAAAGCTATAGGGTACTCAACTCACCCATGCTTCATTGCTGAGAGTTGAAATGGTCATCAATTCACCATGGATGTAACCCTTTATGGGATCCAAAGAATTGGCTAGTCCACAAAAGTATGGTTTGTGGTAAAGACATTTGGTATCCATATTTGGTTCTCAATTCACCAAGGTTCAGTTGAAACCAAAGAATTGGCTAGTCCTGAGCAAACGGCTACAGGTAAAGACATCTCAAATCCGTTTATAGTTGCTGATTTGCTAATAAATCAGATGGTTATCAGTGTACCATAGTTTTCGAACTTAAAACATTTGACTACTCCACTAGTGATGGCTATTGGTAAAGAGACATCAAATCCATTATTTTCTATGATTCACCTCTCACAGGCGTTAACACACCTGGATGTGATGAGAATAGTCTGAAACTATATTGTTTTGATGTACAAATTGTCATTTGTTGCTGCAAAGATGTGAAGTTTCAAGTTCTACCATTCATAGTGTTACAGATCTATCAAGAATCTTGAACTTAACCATGTCAAATTCAAGATTAGGGGAGGATTGTTGGGAATTCTGCTAAGGAAGAATTCTGCTGATGGTTACTGCTGATGGTTACTGCTGAAGCTTTATGATTCTGCTGAAGAATGTTACTGCGGAAGTATAGATTGTGCGGAATGTGTTTCTGCTGATGGATAGTTTCCGCGTATTATGTTATTAGTTAGGATATGCATGAGTTTATTTAGAATGTGATATTGCATATCTTAGATATTTTTTTAGATTATACGTTTCTTGTGAAACGGTTTAGGGTTGTTTAGGGTTCCTTGTCTATAAAAGGAACACGTCTTTATGTATTATGTACGAGTTTAGAAAAACACTTTTAGTATTAATCAAAAGATCCATAGAGGATCAAATCGTTCTTAGTAATTGTGTTCTTACTTGTGTTTGTTTTCCGCTATAGAATACAAGTAACTTAGACTTTCTTTAGTGTGTTTGTGATTACATAAACATTACTAACGATCCACGAGCTCATAAAGATCTATCAAGGTCTGCGATTCAACATGTATCTGTGTTTACAACTTGTTACTGAACACTTTGTCTAAAGATATTATCTACCGTGTATTGTTGACTATTATACACATAATATCTTTGTATTCTTATCCAACCAGCAGTAGAATACTTCAATAGTTATCCACTTAGTAGTAGAATCTTCTTCACTAGCTGTAGAATCATTCAGCAGTAGAATGTTTAACTCTAGCAGTAGAATCAAATGCACTAGCAGTAGAATGATACTTAGAGTATTTCTTTGAGTAGAACTGATCTTGTAATCCTTTAATTCCCGATACCAATCTTCAGAATATTTAATTCCCAACAATCCTCCCCTAAACATGTGAATCCTTTTCAACATGTTTCTGAATTAAATTATGGATTGTGAAGATCTTTCAAACACTTCTCAAGTGAAATCATCTTCAAGATTAAATATCTTTCTCAGTAACTCATCTGCCATTTTCTTTTGACTTTGACAATATTAGAACCTATCTTCAAGCTTTAAACAAAGCCTAAAAGATGGTGGAATTTTCTTGGATGGAGGAATTATAAGAGGCAATGATGCTGTGTATCTTGGATGCTTGTTTCAACAAGTGAAATCATCTATCAACATGCCTTTGCAAGTGATGAACAAACGTAGTGAACTGAGATTGACCTAGATAGAACTTTCTCCTTTGGAATGCTTCATCCCTTCTGAATATATATAATACTCCAGAATCAGCTTTGTTCTTGTCATTTTCAACCTCCATGTCATCATCTTGTATGCTCTTGTCTTTTCCTTCCTTACATTTGGTTAATCTTCCTTGGGCTTTATTTCCTCCCCTGATATGCAAATAACATTTTATCCTCCCCTGTTTGGAAGATCTCTCACCATCATTCCATCATTATCTGATCTACCAATGTAAACTTGTTTTCAGACAATGTTGTACATGAAGCCATCAATTCCTTAAGAGTTTATGTGCTGCCCTCATCACTTCTAGGTGTGTTAACTCCTATGAGAGGTGATTCATGGGGCATTGACTCATTATCCATCAATGGATGGTTTTACTGAGTCCCTTTGAAAATCCTTTTTAAGAAACTTTTGACTTAGCAGTATGTTCATGATTTTATTATAGAAAAATCATATTGCTTTCAACCATTTTGAAGGGATTTAGTGTATAACAGACACTTAATCAAGAATGCGGTTTAAAGCAACCTCTGGTTGTGTGAGAACCAATGTTTTTCAGTTATAAATAACTGCCTGTGTAAAGATAAACCTATTCACAAGGCTTTCTTGATAGGGTTTCCAGCTCATAGCAATTGTTGCCTCTAACACAAGTGTTAGATTCACTTTTACTAGCTGTTCTTTCTATCAGATGTCCTTAGACTTGCTCATTATAATTAAAAGTATAAAATGATAGAAAGTGAGTTGAGTCAGTTACTATCTGACCAACTGAGCCATCAATTCAATGTGAAACATGATAACTAGGTTTCAAGAAAGAAGTTTTAAAGAATCAATTAACTTAGGTGTTAACCTTTGTTAATGAATTCTGAAACTCAGTCCATCATAAACCTATTATTTTAGCAACTGATATCATCATTCTGCTGCTTCCATTTCACTTGAAACTTCCTTTTTGTTCAATGTTCATACCTGAAAATGTTAGTCCAAAACCAAGAAACAAAATGCAAAGCATATGTCTTATAGCAGTATCATAGTATGACTTAACAAATATGAACTTAACAAACAAAAATTTGTACCAGCAGCACAAACTTTTCACTAACAGTAGTATCTTATAAAGCCAGCAGTACAATCAAAAATTTATATACAAAAACACATAGGTTAAAATCATTGAGGATTAAGCATTCCAATACTTGCTACCAAGTACTGAAACCTTCCAACATCAAAAGATTTTGTAAGAAGATCTGAAAAGTTGTGATCATAATCAATTTTAAGAACTTGTATCAACTTTTTCTCATTACAATCTCTAATAAAATGATGTCTTATTTCAATGTGTTTTGTTTTAGAATGTTGCACTGGATTTTTAATTATGCAAATTGTACTACTATTATCAATATGAATGACAGTGTTCATGAAATTGTACCCATAGTCAAGAAGTTGGTTTTGAATCCATAGGACTTGACCACAGCAACTTGCAGCAGCTACATATTCAGCTTCAGTTGTTGAAGTAGCCACAATTGTTTGCTTCTTACATTGCCATGAGATAAGTCTACATCCAAGGAATTGACATCCTCCAGTTGTTGACTTTCTGTCCAAGCTAGCACCAGCATAATCACTATCCGAAAATGCTACCAAGTCTAAAGGTGATTCCCTTGAATACCATAGACCCAACCTTGGTTGACCCTTGAGATATCTAAAAATCCTCTTGACTGCTGTTAAATGAGAAACCTTTGGAGTTACTTGAAATCTTGCACAAGCACAAACAGAGAACATGATGTCAGGTCTTGATGATGTAAGATACATCAAAGAACCTATCATAGATCTGTAAGTGTGTACATCTACATTGTCTCCATCTAAATCTTTAAGAAGTGGCTTCTCAGAGTCCATTGGTGTGCTTGCCATTTTTGAATCAGCAAAGTTGAACTTCCTTAGTATTTCAGCAACATATTTATCTTGACTAATAAATATGCTATCACATGATTGTTTAACTTGCAAACCCAAAAAGAATGTAAGTTCCCCCATGGAACTCATCTGAAACTTATCATGCATAAGCTTCTCAAACTCCAAACACATCTCCTTCCTTGTAGATCCAAAGATGATATCATCCACATACACCTGTACTAGTAAAAGATCACTCTTGTGCTTCTTGATGAATAATGTCTGATCAATCTTGCCTCTTTGAAATCCATTTTCAATTAAGTAGGAAGCTAGTGTTTCATACCATGCTCTAGGTGCCTGATGAAGGCCATAAAGAGCCTTAACTACTCTGTACACTTTTTCTGGATGGTCAGGATCAATGAACCCTGGAGGTTGTGAGACATACACCTCTTCTTCAATAGTACCATATAAAAATGCACTCTTGACATCCATTTGATAAACTGTGAAGCCTATAAATGAAGCATAAGCTAAGAAAAGCCTAATTGCCTCAAGTCTTGCTACTGGAGCAAAAACCTCATCATAGTCTATACCTTCTTCTTGTGTGTACCCTTGGGCTACTAATCTAGCCTTATTCCTAATCAATATTCCCCTTTCATCCTTTTTATTCTTGAAAACCCATCTAGTGCCAATTACCTTTTCATCCTTAGGTAAATCAACTAGCACCTAAACCTTCTGAATCTTAAACTGAAGAAGCTCCTCTTGCATAGCTTCCACCCAGCTTGAATCATCTAGGGCTTTAAGAATGTTCTTTGGTTCTGCCTGAGAGAGAAAACATACAAACAAGCAAGAGTTTGAAAACTCATGCTGCTTTGAAGCATAAAGGGCATCAAGAAGCCCTTGTTGGTCTGAAGACATCAGTTGTTGTCTTGTCTTCACACCTGATTGTACATCTCTAATCACATTTTCTAGGGAGTGGACTTTGTGAATCCTGGTGTGTGGTGTTGAAGGAACTTGATAGTTTGGTGAGATATTGCTCAAATCCACCTCTTTATCTGAGAAATCTGCTTCATTTGAGTCTGAAGGGCCAGCAGTAGAAACATTTGGCCTAGCAGCAGAAAGATTAAGCCTAGCAGTAGAATGCTCTGTCTCAGCAGAACTATCATCAGTAGAAACATTCTGTTGTTCCTTTGTTCCATCTTCCTTGTGTTCATCTTCAACATCTTCTTTAGCTTTACCAGAAGAAGATTCATCATTTGTTGAAGTTGAAGCCACACTGGTACTTATTGGCATCCATACATGATCTTGATTTGTCTCCTTGTCTAACCCTGCCTCATTTGTTGTTTGTGAACCTGAAAAATCATTAGTTTCTGCAACAACAGGCACATAATTCATAGAATGGGTTAGCGAGTCAAGATCAAATAGCCAATTAGGACCTTGACCTGCTACATTGGATTTATTCTCTAAAAATTCCACATGCAGGTTCTCATCTACTCTTCTAGTTCTCAAGTTGTATACTCTAAAAGCTTTGCTATTGAGAGAATATCCAACTAAGAATCCTTCATCTGCTTTGCCATCAAACTTTCCAAGATGGTCTAAGGTATTTAGAATTGTCACATGACATCCAAAAGGTCTAAGAAATCCTATTGCAGGAGTTCTACCTCTAAAAAGTTCATATGATGTTTTATTGTGAGATTTGACAACCAAAACCCTATTTTGAACATAGCAAGCAGTGTTGACTGCTTCTGCCCAAAAAGTGATAGGCAACTTAGAGTCGGCTAACATGGTTCTAGCAGCTTCTATGAGTGTTCTATTTCTCCTCTCAGCAACACCATTCTGTTGTGGAGTTCTAGCAACACTAAATTCTCTCCTAATACCTTTTTCTTTGCAGAAATCATCCACAACTCTATTCTTAAACTCTGTCCCATTATCACATCTAATGACTTTTACTCTTTTTCTTACTAGGTTTTCTATCTCTGTAATGAATGTTTTAAGGATGCTAGAAGTCTCATCCTTAGAAGCTAAAAAGAAAACCCATGTAAATCTACTATAGTCATCAGTAATAACTAGACAATATCTTTTATGCATCAGGCTCCTAACAGAAGTAGGTCCAAATAAATCCATATGAAGCATAAACAATGATTGATCAATAGAGTTAAAAATTTTGGGCTTACAAGAGGCTTTGTGTTGTTTGCCTTTAAGACAAGCAATGCATGTTTGGTCATTTTCAAATCGTTTTTGAGGTAAACCTCTTACCAAACCATTCTTAACAATCTGATTTATGGTTTTGAAGTTAATGTGACCAAGCCTCCTATACCATAACATGGATTCATCCAATGTGGCCTTTGCAACAAAACAAGTTAAAGCCTTTTTAGGAACAATGTTCTTCATATCAACACTGTACATGTTGCCCTTTCTTGGAATTCTAAGAAGTACTTGACTTTCATCAGGCATCTTAAAATCAGAAGAAAGTACAAGACATTCAGTGTCACAGAAAAGAACTTTGTTCTTTTTATCACACATTTGTGAGACACTAAAAATATTATACTTAAGCTCTTGCACATAGAACACATCTTCAAAATCTAAATTTCCAGTTTTAATTGTACCTTTACCGAAAATTTTGCCACCAATACCTCCTCCAAAGGTAATATAGCCTCCATCTATTGATTGAAAATCTGAGAGATAAGACTTGTTGCCTGTCATGTGCCTTGAACATCCACTATCTGAGTATCCTTGATCCTCTTGTTTATCAGATGAATGTTCCTGCACAGTAATAAGGAGTATTAGTTTCCTTTGGGGACCCAAGCCATTACTGACTTGGATCTGCCTCTTGCATCAATGTAATTTAATCTCTTGAGAACAGTTGATGCAATATTGGATTTAAGAACCCAACATGCTGAGGCCTTAACAGCATTTGCCCTGTTTTCCCTAGCAGTAGTATGAACTACATGCTTAGCAGTAGAAACTGCTAGCTTTGTAGTTGTTCCCTTTGGTTTCCAAACTTGTTTTTGGACCACTGCTTTTGATTGAATGGGTCTTTTAACAGTTTTTGATGCATTTTTGTAAGTTGATTTTGCATTTTTAACTGTTGGTTTTGGGTTAACAGTCATGAATGGTCTAGCAGTAGGAACTGCTTGCCTAGCAGTAGAAAATGCTTTTGTAACTGCTCTGGGATTTGTTCTCTTAGAATTAGAGTGAAAGTGAAATTGAGGAGTTTGCCTTTTGTAATTCACCTTATTTTTTTCATACCCAGATACCCATTGGTTACAGAAAGCTGCAAGATGATCAAAACTACCACATGTGTAACAAGCTTTGTTATAAAAGTCAAAGTCATCACCTAATTGGTCAGACTTAAGGTTATTCCAACTCATTTGGTTACCTCTGGGCTTGTTAGTGGATCTATATTGTTCACAATATTTAACTGGTTGCCTAACATGTTTAATGTTTGTTCTAGGCCTAACAGTATTCTTTTTGACCACTTTAGGAACCCTTGTTCCTGCTTTCTTAACTATTTCTGGTTTAGACATAACCTGTTCATCTTCCTCATTATCAGATACCCAGTCTTCAATGACTACTCTATCTGATCTTTTATCAGAGGACACCTTGTCCTCAGGAAGTGAAGTATTACTTATACTTTCACCTACTTTCTCTACCTTAGGACTCTCAGTAGACTTAGAACCATATTCCATTATTGGTTCTTGAAACTCAGCAAATCCTGTGTGTGCTAGGTCAATTCCTGGAGGTGAAGGAACACCTATGTATGGTGGAGGAACAGACTTGTATCCTACACCAGATCTAGCTTTATTGATTACTTGAGCTTCCCAAATTTTATTAATTCCTTCTAAGGCATGAGCTAAAGCATCTACTGTTATCTTAACATTTTCACTTTTATTTTTGGCTTTAGCTAAAGATTCATTTTGCAAACAAATTATTTCATCTTTGAACTCTGAGTTTCTTTTTAGGGCATTCATGTCATCAGTAAACTTAGATTCATTTCCTTGAAAGTGTAAGATTTATTTTTCAAGAACAGCTAGACCTCTTTTATGATTAGCTAAGTTGGCCATAGTATTATATAGCTCTTCTAGCTGATCATCAAATTTCTTTTTAAGGTCTTCATAAGATTTAAGAGCACAACAAGATTCAGTACATTTAATTATAGAATTTACCTCTAAATCAGAAAAGGCCATTAGAGCAGTCTCAGTGGCCACCATTGCAGCTTCTTTTGGTGCTTCTTCCTCATCAGCCATGAAGCTCCAATCATAGTTAACACCATCTATGGCTAGCATAGCCCTTGGCTCTTCCGCTGTGACTTCCTTCTTCTTCTCTTGCTTATACCATGTGTTTCTATTATCCTGCTTCCTTGGGTTTCTACACTCTTTAGCAAAATGTCCCAGCCTGTGACAGTTGAAACACTCTACTTTCTTCTTATCAAACCCAGCAGTTTCATTACCATTGATGGTAATCTGCTTTCCAGTTCTTTGCCAAAACTTCTTAGCCCTCATGCTAAGTAAAGCAACCTGCCATTTGATGTCCATCTCTTCTAAGTCATCATCATCCACCTAATCAAGGTCTTCATGAGTTAGAGGAGAACCACTAGTTTGACTAGACATGAATACATAGAATGATGAATCTCCAAGTCCAGCAACATTCTTTTGTAAACTAGTAGTAGGACCACCATAGTTAGCAGTAGAAACACCTGCATCTTCATCTACCTCTTCTGTCTTACTAATACTAGGAGATGACAAGAGTGCCACATTCCCAGAACTAGTACTGTAGTTTCCAGACTTTTTCAGAATTTGTTCAACAATTTTGAAGTTGTTGTACAAATCATTTAGTTTCATGGTTTCAATGTCTGGCTTATTCATCCAGACAACCACATGAGTATGGAATTCATCAGATAGACTTCTCAAAAACTTCATGTTGAGATCTTCCTTTGCTATCTCAACCCCTAACACAGCTAACTGACTGACAAGCTTGTGTAATCTAGAGAACAGCTTATCAAGTGATTCATTGCTGTTTGAACTAAAGTTTTCAAATTGTTGTTTCAGCAATGTCTTCTGTGTTTTCTTGGTAGTTTCACTACCACCAAACCATGCACAAATCTCTTCAAAAAGAATTTTTGCATTAGGATACTTGCTAAAAGATAGCATTTGTTCACCAGGAATGGTCATGAGCAACAAGTTTCTTGCTTTTTGATCATTTCTCTTCTGTATCATTTCTTCACCGGTAACTGGTCCAGTATTTCTTTTCCTATCTGTTTTGCCTTCAAGAATGATATCTGTATAACCTAGTGTAAAAGAATCACCATACATAATGATATCCCAAAGTGCATAATCTTGAACCATAAAATATTGCTCAATCCTTAACCTCTACAACTCAAACTCATTCTGTTTGATTATGGGCAACTTTGCAGCAATATTTGTAGCCTGAGTATCTTGTACGTCCATTTCTGCTTCTTCTTCTAAATCAACTATATCAGCCTGGCTCTGATACCAATTGAGGATAGGGTTCGATACACTATAAAGGTGTTAGTCCTTTGTTGCTTTGTGTATATGATATATTGAGTTAATATGATTAAGTATGCAGAATCTACTTAACCACACTTAGAAGGTTATTTGGTTATGGAAATGGAACAGTGATGTTTGTTATAGAACAATGAACAAAGAAAGTTTATCACCAAACGATTCAATATTATTCAAGATAATACGAGTGATCTTCACTATCACTAGGGTTACAAAACCTTGAATCTTATGTTTCTATCACTTATGATATTGTTGTGTTTGTTCTATGTTCTTAACAATTATGATCTAATTGATGCGTACAATATCTAAGCCTATGATTTCTCTTTTATAGTCCAAGAGAGATCTTTACAATATTGCCAAGTCTAATCGAACACATGCTTGAGAGTGCCAGTCATTAAGATACAACATGTATCTGTGTTTACAACTTGTTACTGAACACTTTGTTTAAAGATATTATCTACCGTGTATTGTTGACTATTATACACATAATATCTTTGTATTCTTATCCAACCAGCAATAGAATACTTCAATAGTTATCCACTTAGTAGTAGAATCTTCTTCACTAGCAGCAGCATCATTCAGCAGTAGAATGTTTAACTATAGCAGTAGAATCAAATGCACTAGCAGTAGAATGATATATGTGTACTGTTTCTAGTTAGTGTCTGTGTGGATATATGTTGTTTCTTTTTTATGCTTAATTGACCATCTTAATACGAGTTTTTTTCCCGAACTAGTGTAGGTGGAAAAAATTTATAAAAATTCGAAAAATTTATGAAAATTCGAAAAAATTTATAAAAATTTTAAAAAAATTCAAAAATTTTTAAAAATTCAAAAAATTATAAAAAATTCAAAAAATTCGAAAATTTTATAAAAACTTATAAAAATTCGAAAAAACTTATTAAAATTTTTTAAAAATTCAAAAAATTTGTAAAAATTTATAATTTTTTAAAAATTCAAAAAAATTATAAAAATTCAAAAAATTCAAAAATTTTATAAAAAATTATAAAAATTCGAAAAAACTTATTAAAATTTTTAAAAAATTCAAAAAATTTATAAAAATTTATAATTTTTTAAAAATTCAAAAAATTTGTAAAAATTTATAATTTTTTAAAAATTCAAAAAAAATTATAAAAATTCGAAAAAAAATTTAAAAAATTCAAATTTTTTATAAGTTTTTTTGAATTTTTATAAATTTTTATAAAATTTTCGAATTTTTTGAATTTTTATAAATTTTTTGAATTTTTATAAATTTTTTATAAAATTTTTGAATTTTTTGATTTTTTTATCAATTTTTCGAATTTTTATAAATTTTTATAAATTTTTTCAATTTTTATAAATTTTTTGTATTTTAAAAATTTTTGAATTTTTTTAAAATTTTTATAAATTTTTTCGAATTTTCATAAATTTTTCGAATTTTTATAAATTTTTCGAATTTTTAAATTTTTTTTGAATTTTTATAAATTTTTTGGAAGTTTTCTAAATTTTTCGAATTTATTTTTTCCACCTACACTAGTTCGGGAAAAAAATCGTATTAAGACGTCCTGGATAGAAACAGTATCAAATTTTGCCCCCTTCCACATTAAGGATTCTCTTTTGCAATAAGTTAAAAAGAAACACAAAAGTTTCCAGTTTCCAGCCAGTTTTGTTACCAAACAGGACATTAAGTAGAAAGTAAACGGCACCTTAGAGACCTATAGTTAGTTTCAAGAACCATTACTGTTCTTCAAGATGGTCTAATAGACTTTAGTTAAAAAATTTATGCACAAAATGTTTTATTGATAACGAAAGATATATAATTAGTTTCAGATGCGGAGGTTGCATAATACGCTATCAAAATAAACATCAATCTAGTCCAGCACTAGTATTTTGAGGTTTAGAGCAGTTTTGATAGTGCAGTCATTGAGTTCATTTGATAATTTAGAAACAAATAAACAAACTTCTTCATTGATCAAAATTCCCAACATTAGTTTACTAAAAGAAAATTCCCAACATTATTAATCTTGCTGTGAAGATATTTTTTTCCAACGTGAAGAGTGCATGTGACGGACTTTAGTTTTTAGGTGGTGTTTGTTGATGCATATTAATTAGAAACAAAAAGCTTCTATGAATTCCGGTACCAAATTCGGGATCCCGTTTTATTCCCGTACCGATTTCAAATGGTACCGATTTTTTTGAGAGCTTGTTTCGTAATCCCGGTACCGTACCGAGTATAGTGAACCGGTACCGGTACGGGTCGGTTCCGATGTAGTCCCGTTTTTACGGTACTCATACTCATCCCTAATTTTTTTTTTTAGTTTTTTTAATTTTTTAGGAAAAAATAAAATAAAAATAAAAATTGAGTTAAGTATAAACGGTCATTAGTATAAAGGACTAACGATGCAAATGTTTGTTGAAAACGGAAAAAACTAACAACAGTTAGTCTCAGGGACCAAACCCGTTATGTGTCGCAACCACAGGGACTGGATCCGTTAAAAAAAAGTTTAAGGACTAAACCTGTTAAACCCACCAGACCACAGGGACCATTTATGAAATTAACTCTAATATTAATATCAACCTACACAGCAAACAATACCTTTAGCATATAAGGTACTAACTTATTTCTTCTATTACCTATTTGGGATCAAAAGCAAGTTTTTATTAAGAAAATGTATCAACACCCATATTATCCACGGGTTCTCTATTTGTTTTCTATCAAAGATGTGTATATTTTCTATTACACGCATATGTATTCTAGATGTTATGAACACACATGTTTTACAAACATACATATATTGGGTTTGTTGGAAGACAAAGTATTGTACCCGATCCATGAACACCCCTAATTAGGAGTACACAGTAGAACAAAACCAAAAAGAAACCAACCAACCCATTCCAAAAATAAAACTGGAACTAGAAAGACCCACTTAGTAACTTAACTACGAGTAATTAGAAAAGTAAACAAAACACTGCAGTATCTCGAAGAACATACATGTTAAAAAAAAAAACTTCCATATGTTTTTTTTTGCTTAGCTAAACTATCTAGCGGACAAGACATTGCCACACATAAAGCAGTAAATAAAGCTTTATTAGGATGATAGAATGCATTTAAGATTCAAATTACAATTACAAATATCCGGTTGATGGGTAAGAAAGTCATGTATTTACAAAAGAAAACAAGTAATTCAAATAGTGTCTCCATTGCAATAGTGAATGCCATTTTCTGATGGCGATTTCTCTTTACCTTTCCGTTTTGGATGTAATTGTTTTAAGCCCCATACGCGTATTGAACGATCATCACTTGCTGATGCCAACATATGAGGGTTTGCTGGATTCCAGCTAACACAATTAACCGCCCCAGAATGGCCTCTTAGCGTCTCGATTAGTTCCCCTGAACCTCTGTGCCATATATAAACCTGAAACCATATTTAGAAAATCATACATCAGCCATTTCACCTAAACAAAATAGCTGTTGGCTCAATGATATCCGAAAGTAGTGAGAGGTCCACTGATAAAACTTAGTAAACGTCTATAAATTTGTCATGTCTACATTAACAACTTTTTCATTTTACAAAACCTAACTTCACTACGCATGAAATGAACTGTAGATAAATTGTTTGGATGTTTGATTAATTATCTTCATTTTAGGAACGAATAGGCAAAGTGACCAAAAAAGGCACTTTTACTAAAAAAGGAGACTTCTGATGAAAGGGTAATTTATTCAAAATACTTTAACAGAAGAGGTATATGAGTAATACCAAACTGATTATTTGACTCATAATAAGATAATCAGAAGCAAGAAGCAAATTATGTTTGTCCAAACATAGAAAACTAATTCTAGTGAACTGGAGTTGCAATAATCAGGTAACCTAGTTCCAAAATTCAAACCCAAAATGGTTGTTAGCTGAAAGTATATATACCTGAGAATCTTCACTGCCGCTAGCAATGAAGGCTTGTTCAAGTCCACCAAAGCAAGCCCTAACAATAAATCGGGACCTTCTATGACCCTTATACTTTGCAACTAGTCGAATATGGCCCTGGATACTCCAAAGATGTAACTCTTCATTCACAAGACTGACCAGCAGATACTTGTTGTCTCTAGATAATGTGAATGAAACTATCATCTGATCTTCCTCTATGCATCTTTCATTTGTTGATTCTCTGTCAATTAGTAGTATCGTGGTTTCCTTAGAAACTGTAATTATCAGCTTTCCATCACTTGTTATATGCAAATCAGATATTTTAATAGTTTTTTGACCCTTCAAACACTCTATTTCTTTCCCATCTAAATCCCACATTACTATGCTTTTATCAGTCAACCCCGAGAATACACATTTACCATCCGGAGACCAACTACACGAAATTAAACCAAGAAGACCTTTTTCATAAACATGAAGGCATTCACCAGTAGAAACATCCCATCTCCTAACCACCTCCTCTACACCACATGTGAGAATCTGATCATCATTCGGGCTCCATGAAATGCTGGAAATGGGTTTTTGGTGGCCAATTAATTTATGTTTTAACGAGACTATACCATCCGAATCAACCTTTAAGATATTAAAAGATGGAAGTTTATATCAGGATGAAAGGAATTGAATGTTAATAGATGGAGGGAGTGTTAGTTACCTCCCAAATAATTGCTGAATTATCACTTGATGATGACGCCAAGTATTTCCCATTCTGAGAAAACTGTAAGTACCAGACTTCATCCTGGTGGTCTTGTAAGATCTACATTGCAGGTTATTAAAAGAGATCAGCTCATAACCTGGAAAATCATATCATCATTTTGCACAGCAAACGATATATATGAAAAGGTAAAAGAGGCAATTTCGGTTGATTTACTTATGAATGGGTCAACTTGGATTATGCTTATCTTAAAACTGATCAAATTAAACAAAGTAGCTAAAAGAAGGGGGGAAAAAGTTAAGTTGGTAGAGCGACCCAAACAGATTGAGAATCGTCCACACTCTAACTTTAAAGCAAACGGCCATTACTTTGTATTGATACTATGTAGTACTTATCTGCGATCATAGGTAACACATTTGATTTTTTTTAAAAGCAAATCATTTTTGGCATAATAGTGTTAGTGGACCAGCCCAACCAGATCAGCCCATTTCACCATGTACTATAATTCACCCGTCACAATACCCAACCTGCATGACCCGTTCATCTTGCCACCTCAATGAAAAAGAAAACCTTCTTAATAAGCTAGATTACTACTTGAAGAGTAACAAATCACAATGTTGAGAAAAGAAATCCTGACCTGAACTGTTTGCGAAGGAATCTGATCTCTTCCACACTGGTGATCAGTGAACAATGATGTTTCCCCAAGCGAGGAATTGTGAAACAAGCAAGCTTCACGTTGCAGGTCGAGAGCTTGTTCTACTAATCGTAACAATCTTTTATCTGGTATCATCACTGTTGGAGGAAACAGTTTTTGCAATTCCTCAAGCAGCTCTGATCGAGGCTTTGGCTTGACCACTCTTAGCCCAGAACTTCCATTAACAGCCCCGTTTGCATGAGGCATTGTTGAAGACAATAAATAAAAAGAAAGCTCACGCACTCTATCGCTGTTAACTGAAAGAGGCGATATCTCAGTTCTCAGTGTTTTCAAAGCTTCCGTCATCTTCTCACGATCCAGAAGTTCAAGGAATTTCTGTTGTAATATTATAAAAGAAGCTGACTTTATTACAGATTCATCCACTATACCGATTTTGCGTAATGAACCTAAACTTCCATCCCAATTGCCATCAAGGATTTGTTGGATGAAGACAGTAACAGTAGATGATTGAAAAGGTATTCCGGACTCTTCTTCAAGACAAGCCCCGGTCTTACTATACCCAAGAGAATATAATGCATCGGCTATAATTCTGACAAATTCCACTTTTTTGACTCCCTTTGAACCAATTACTTCATCGTCCCCTAGGGAAGTTAGGGGCCGAGCCATTGATGAGCAACTTGCAGGAACTTTTGTTGAAAAACCGTTTGAAAGACCTTTTAGTTCTCTAGAAGATGCTTTCGCACGTTTTGAGGGTGGTTCATCATCCTCTACACCTCCCATGTAATGTGCATTCAGCCCATAAATAATAACAGCAAATCACAGATAATTACCTGACAATTTTAGAAAATGGTGTAAATTAGACAAGCTTTAAAGTAAACAAAAGCTATACAAAAAGGTTCATAAGAGATGCAGTCTCATAAACAGGACGCAGACCAATTTACAAGGGAAAAAACATAACAAACAAAAAAAACACCAATCGAGAAAAAGAAAGGATGATCCTATGGTCCGATGATGTAACGTCAACCACAGGCAGTAGTCAAGAAAGACAAAGGTTGGAAACATCATTGACTTGCTGTGCTGCAGATAGTAATGAGAACATCCTAAATGAAATGGACACGTATATAACCTCTAATCGGCATAAGTTTTTGGATCCCCATTCCCCAACATAACTACCAAGTTACACCCGTGAGTATCGAGTAAGTTTGATAAGACTTAAGAGTATAAACAAATGGAATTACATAAACATCTCTAATAACATCGAGTCTCATAAGGTCTCACAAACAGCCCCAATAAATAACTAAACTTGAATTTTACACTGTTTTTTTATAATATCGAATTCAATAAAAGAACTTTATATTATGAATATGATATTATCATCACTTAAAGCAAGGTATATGTGGCAAAATACCTGTGTTGCAACTTTAGAACATTAATGCAATTCTCGTAAGTCGATTGTCCTTCTCCTAGCGTTGCAATTTTTCAGTTTACTAGAGTTCTCAGGAATCAGTTTGTGGCAGCTGAACGAGTTTGAATATGATAAGAGGTTGCTACAATAGATAAAAACCGAGTAAATAACTTTAGGCTACTACATTCATTCCAATATACATGACCTAATTAGGTAACTAAGTCTGCATAATCCACTTTTTTTAGCTTTGCTTAATTTTCTTACCAACTTTTTTGATATTTTTTTCTTTTCACATAGAGCTAACATGATAAACTATATACTTTAACCAACGGACAATATAAAAACTCTGAACATTCATACATGACCTACACCCCATTGCAGTCCCTAAGAATATTGGAAAAACCAATGCCAACTTAAGTTGCAATAAAAAGGTCGCGCAACCTCTCATGGAAAAATGAGTTTTGAGTAGTTGCCCATTTTGATGTGTTGTTGGATCATCTAAACTCAATCCTTATCAGCTTTTTTTGGGAGGGGGGTTTAAAATAATCCATTTCTACTAAGCAGCTTGGGACACGCTCATCTTTAAGTGCGTATTCATGATGAAACTAAAATTACCCTTTTACCATCATATCTAGCCTAAAACCAATTATAAACGGATTAGATTGATTGACAAAATGAGTTTCTTTGTTTAACAAAATGCGCAAATTCAAACTCCATAACCTTTTAGTAACTTATAAGTACTTATGTTTACACAAATTAAAATAATAATAATAATAATAATAATAATCCCAGACATCCTTTAAACAACAACAATATAGGATCATAATATCCAAACATCCTTTAAACAACAACAATATAGGATCATAAACCTGCAAAAACCAGTATACATATATAAACTAGTAACAAATTTCAATAAAAAACAATATTTAACTTAGTGTAAATTCAACCCAACATAAATCCCAAATTTTAATTTAAAAAACAACATATAAAAAGGAATCAAATAACTATAATACAAAACATAATATAGATTAGATCTAGATTTAGAGTTACATATTCAGTTAAAACTTAAAAAGCGGTTAATATATAAAATGATATTACTAAAAAGATATTTATAAATACCTGAGGGTTCAAGAAAATATCTTTTTTTTTAAGGGGGGTGTTTGGTTGCAGGAGTAAAGAAAAGAAGTGGGGAAGATGATGGTGATGATGAAGAGAATAGACTAGAATGATTTGGTTTTGTGTTCTTCAAAGGGTAAGGGATGGATTGATGTTGGGGTAATCTTGTAATTATTCTGGCTACTTTAGGAATAGTAACTTCTTTTAAATTACCCTATCATTTTTCACTTTTCACATCCTACTTTTGTCAGGCATAAAGTTGGATTTATTGTTGTATTTATAATAATTTGAACCAGGACTCGCGCATATCAACGACGTATTATAGTGGCAGACTGATAAAAAAAAATTTTAGTGGTTATAAATGAAAAATAACCCGGTTCGGCTGGTTGAATCTGTTCCGGTCGAAAAAGCAGGTCAAATTAAACTTGTTTTTATATTTTCGAAACCTGGTTAGACCCGACGGGTTTGAAGTGACCCGGATCAACCGAGTTATATATATGTATATATATATATATATATATATATATATATATATATATATATATATATATATATATATATATATATATATATATTGGTTATAGAAAAAAAGCCACTTTGGTTTAAAAGTGAAAAAATAGTGCAAATCACCCCTCCCTTCTCACCTCTTTTTTTTCCCCAACTACAAGGATCTCATTGTAACTTTTTATATTTTACAAGGTTTAATTCGTTCTTTTTTAATAATTCGCTTATTCAATCGTATATAACCCAAATTATAACTTCATTATTTGCAGCAACCTTCCCAAAATTCTCTCGATCTCTCCCTATAAAATCCAAATAGTAATTCGATTATTTTTCATGCATTCACGCAGTTATTATCTGTTATATTAATCGTTTGTTGATTTTTTTATTTTTTATTGGTAAATTTTCTGTTATATGAATCGTTTGTTGATTTTTTTATTTTTTTTTTATTGGTAAATTTTCATTGTATGTTCAATTCTGTACCGATTATATGATTTTGTTGTTGTTATGTTATGTTTATAGTTTGTTACTTGATGTTTAGATATAGTTTTTTAAGTTATTTTGTATTTTTTTTCGTTATTTTTGTAGATTTAAAAAAAAAAATGTATACTGATGCACTAATTTTATAGATTTTTTTTTTTTTTTTTTTAGCTTTGATTATGATGTTTATGTGATTATAGTGTTTACATTATGCATATTTTAGTTTATTATGTTATCTGATTTTTTGTGATATTTTTAATTCATTATATTATGTATGTTGATGCACTATTTTCTTCAATTACATGTGTTTTGTTATGATTATGTTTAATGTTTTTTGTGATTTATAAAAAAATGTATACTGATGCACTAATTTTATATCTGATACATTTTACTTTTATTATTATATCTGATGCTATGATATTTTCATCATTCTGTTATATATGTTGATGCACTGATTTGAATGATAATTGTATTTACTTATATTTTTTTATATTTTACAGGTTTGATTTCAACTTTTAGTTTTACTTCCAGTTCTAGTTGTAGTTCGACTTCTAGTGGTGTTGTTCGCGATTCTGTTGGTAGTATAGACGTTTCTAGTATTAGCGATGTTGTTTGTCGTTCTGATGATAATGTAGATACCTCTAGGAAATGGATTCCTGAAGTAGGTGATGCTCAGAAGCCTAGCACAGTAACTGTTTTTGCTTCGTTGACTCAGGCTTATAACTTCTATATGCATTATGCGAAATTAGCTGGGTTTGATATTAAGCTTGGGACGGAGTGTAGGGACGATTCCAGTGATATAAGTATCAAATACTTCAGTTGTAGGAAAAGTGGTAAGAAGAGATATTCAAAATATGATAAGCATAAGTCGGATTATGAGGTTGACAAACGTAGCAAGGGGAAAAGTAAGTGCGTTTACAAAGGGAAAGGTAAGTGCGTTGACAAAGGGAAAGGTATTGATATGTGTCAAGTTAGCGATGCTGTTGTTAAGAAGGCTTTTAGAAAAAATACTTCATGTAAGACTGATTGTTTGGCTTCTATGAGGGTTAGAAAGATTGAGGGAGATAGGTATGAGGTTTATTGGTTTGTTGAAGAGCATAATCACCCTCTGGTGTCGCAACAGGACATGCAGTTTTTGATGAACTCACAGGATTTAGGTTACTCCAAACAGCATTTCCTTATGCAAGTATCAAATTCTAACGTTGGACCAGTTAGGGCTTTTAAGCTAATGAAAGAAATTTATGGAGGGTTTGAGAATATTGGAGCGACTGTGGCTGATTGCAAGAACTTTAGACATGATATGAATCTGTTTATCGGGGACCGTGACGCGCAGATGGCGGTTGAGAAGTTGCAGAACCTGGAAAAGCACTGTGAAGGTTTTTCTGTGGATTACTACATGGGGGAAGGTGATGCGTTGAGTGGTTTATTCTGGGCTGACAATGCTGCGAAGTTGAACTATAAGCGTTTTGGAGATATTATGTCTTTTGATGCCACGTTTAGATCGAACAAGTAATGTTTTTTGTCTTGACCTTTTTTATATACATATTGATGCACCTTTTTGTTAATACTGATGCACTTTTTTAACAACAACAATACAAATGTTTTTTTGCAGGTACAAGATGGTTTTTGTACCATTCACTGGTATAGATAACCACAACCATTATGTGACATTTGGAGCTGGCCTTCTTTCTGATGAGACTATATCTTTCTACAAGTGGTTGCTTCGTGCGTTCCAGAAGGCGTTTGTTACTGACCCACAGGTTGTTGTTACAGACCAGGACCCGTCGATGAAGCAAGCGATTGCTGATGTTTTCCCAAATGCTCGTCGCCGTTTGTGTATGTGGCACTTTATGTAGAAGCTCACGACTAAGGTATGTTTAGATTAATTATGTATATATATTAATTTTATAATAATGATACACTAGTATGCAACACTGATGCACGAATATGTAACACTGATGCACTAGTATGTAACACTGATGCACTGATATGTAACACTGATGCACTTTTTTGTTTGCAGGTTGGTTCATCTATTTATAAAAACTCGGATTTCAAGCGAAGGCTCTGTGAGATAGTTTGGAATGATCTGATCTCACCTAGTATATTTGAAGAGGAGTGGGCCAGTATTATTGTTGATTTTGACCTAAGTGAGAATAAGTGGTTGTCTGATATATATGAAATGAGGGTTAGATGGATTCCAGCTTTTCTCCGATATGAAGACATGTCTGGACTAATGTGTACGACTTCACGGTCTGAATCTGAGAACCATTTTTTTGGAAGATTTACCACTCCACACCTTACGTTAGTTGAGTTTCTTAGCCACTTTGATAGTGTTATGGATTCCCAGTGGTATTTACAGCGGAAGAATGACCATGAAACTCGTTATAAGACACCTGAATTTCGTACTGAATTGAAATTGGAGAGGGATGCTGCTGAGCTGTACACTTTGAGTGTGTTTTTTGATGTTCAAGATGAGCTTTTCTCTTCTATTACCCATTCCTTATCCGTCAACATTGAAAAGATTGGGTTGTTTGAAAAGTACTTTTTTCATGATACTGAGGTTAAAAAGTGGAAGGACAAGAATTCGTTTGAAGTTTATGAGGTATGTTTGATTATAAATTGATGCACCTTTTATTCTATACTCAGATGCATTAATTTATACTATAATATTTATACATTTCTTATTATTTATTTTATTATATTTATTTATTATTATTTTTTTAATTTTTTGCAGGTGTTGTATTCTTCCTCTGATATGAGTGTCACTTGTTCGTGCAAGCGTTTTGACCTTTTTGGGCTTCTATGTCGTCATATTTTTTACGTTTTGAGGATGAACAATGTGCAAGATTTTCCATAGGAGTATGTTCTTGATAGGTGGTCGAAGACTCTGGATAGTATTTGTTTTGATGCTACTGTAAATACTGCTGAGACAAGTTCATGTTCTGATGTTTGTGCAATTCGTCAGATTGTTGAAGATACTGTTGATAGGTTGATGCCACTCAAAGACAAACTTGAGCTGTACCGTTTGCATTTGTTGGATTTACTGTCTTCAGCTCAATATGAGGTTCCTGTTGCTCTTAACAAGAATAAGGCGGACATTTTTTGTTCCATGCTTGGTGTCACTGAACCATCTGATGTTGAGATACAAGTTCCCATGCAATCGAAGAACAAAGGTACTGGTTCCCACTCAAGATGGAAGAACATGGATGAAATATTACGCAAAGAGGCTGAAGCATCAAAGAAGAGAAGAACTTGCTTTACATGTGGAAAAGCTGAAGGTCACAACTCTAGAACCTGCCCGTACAGGGACAGCATCACTGGTAGCCGCAAAAGATCATCCCGTTCTACTCGTTCCGTATATGTTGATTACCAGGAGTGATGCACCATTATGTTTCTGAGATGCAGGTTTTATATACTTGTTCAAACAAACATTCTATTCCTTTATTTTTTTATTTTTTTAGGACTTGTGTTTGAATAATGAACTTCAGCATAATATAATAATAATAATAATAATAATAAATAATAATAATAATAATAATAATAATAATAATAATAATAATAATAATAATAATAATAATAATAATAATAATAATAATGTGCCGACATTGGATATGGGTTTCTTCCCTTTTCATTCTCTTCCTTGGGGGAACTTGGGGAGGATGCAGCAACCCTACTGAAACGGATCCGAAGGTTCTCCGTAACTCAAGACATCGGATCGCGAGCCGCTGCTCATATTTTTAATAGGATTAGCTTTGCAATAGCTAGAGGAGTGGGAGCCCAGTTAGTATCTCGGCTCCCCTCTAATTTCTTGTAAATTCAACCAAAGGTGTGCGTGTGTTTCATTATATATTATAATATCAATCCACAAAAAAAAAAAAAAAAAAAAAAAAGGTGTGTGTGGGGATCAAGGTCGGTTGGTTTGTCTTTCATCCAATCATCATCATGTTTATTTATTTAACATCTTCACTACATTAATTCAACATGTTTTGTTGAATCGTGGGTTTTCTTTTTGGTTTTTATTTCTTTATCATGCCTAGTCATGTTGCATCTAGGATATCTTGTCCTTTACAAGGTTTTGAAGGGTGTAGAAGTGGTAATGGTAAAGGGTTTACTAAGAAATATTTTATTGATCACTTGGGCACTCGACATTTTAAAACTGATGTTTTGAAGGCTTCGCATAAAGCACGTGTTGCGAGCGATTTTTCCTTATATTCTGCATTTGACCATGCACTTCATCAGGCGGGCATCTGGCTTTGTGGTAAGTGTTTTTGTACCCACACCTTTAGTAAGAATTGTAAGCATATAGATGGTGATGTGGTTCTTGCACCTAGTTTTGATGAAGTTGCGATCTATGGTATCCCTATGCCTCTTAGACCAGTTCTGAATGTGGTTGATGGTGACGATGTTGAGTTGGCTAGTACACTTGCTACTGTTGAGGTTGATGTCGAGGGGGCCGCTTCTGTGTTGCCCTCACTCGATGTTGTGCCCAATTGTTTTGACATTGACCTTCTTAGTCGTGTTTTCTCAAAGAAGTTGCGTACGGTTAAATGTATTCCTCCTAAGTTGCGGCTTGGGTTTGCTAAGATTTTTTGTAGTGCATTAGACAAGGTCCTTGCTTGTCCAGGGGATTTATCGGTGTGGGTGCAACTCCTTATCCTGCCATGTTGTGTTTTGACTACTTTTGTGCCAACTAATAGAGCTCAACGACGTTCTAGCGAGAGAGAACGGTGTCAATTTGAATGTATTTCTCGGGCTATTCTTAGATGGAGGGATCCTGCAGACAGGTTTGTTTTGGTGATGGATCGTTTGGCTGGATTAACTCCATCCTTCAGTGGGGGGAAGAAAACCAAAGACCATGATGGGGCTAACATCGCTCAATGTAAACGTAAACTGGGAGATGGACACTTCACTGTTGCTATTAAGGTGCTCACTTCTTCTGGTATCGCCCCATCTTCTCTACTTGGTGAGGATGCCCTTTTTGTCCATAAAGACTTGGTGTTGAACAGGATCCGTAGTTTTCCCAAGGGGACATCGTGTGGTCGTGATGGGCTTAGAGCACAACATTTAATGGATATTTTGGGAGGGGCTGCTTCCGCTATTGCTGATGATCTGCTAGGTTCTATTACCGGTGTTGTCAACCTGTTTCTGAGTGGAAAATGCCCTATTCTATTGGGAGAGTATATCGCTAGTGCCCCATTGACCCCCTTGGTCAAGCCTGGTGGTGGTATACGCCCTATTGCTGTTGGTACTGTTTGGAGAAGGCTTGTTTCTAAGGTGGCTTCTTCTTCTATTGGTAACTCTATGAATACTTATTTACAGGACTTTCAATTTGGTGTTGGTGTTCCTGGTGGCTGTGAGGCTGTTCTCCATTCTGTGAATAGGCTCATTGAGTCTAAGGGTAACGAGGTTGGGCTTTCTATGCTTTTGGTGGATTTTAAGAATGCTTTCAATCTTGTCGATAGGAGCGTATTACTTCAGGAAGCTAGGGCGCATTGCCCATCCATTGCTCCTTGGGTTGAGTTCTGTTATGCCCGACCCGCAAGGCTTTATTATGATAACTCTATCCTTTGGTCTTGTCAAGGGGTTCAACAAGGGGATCCGTTAGGCCCTTTGTTGTTTGCCTTAGCTTTGCACCCTTTGGTTCAGTCTATTGATCAGTCTTGTGAGCTTACCCTTCAGGCTTGGTATCTTGATGACAGTACTATTGTTGGAGATACCCTTATGGTTGCTAAGGCACTTGACATCATCAGGACGGATGGTCCGGCTCGTGGTTTATTTTTGAATGTTGATAAAACTGAACTCTTCTGGCCTGTGGAGGATCCTAGAAGTAGGGTGGAGGGTGTTTTTCCTATAAATATCTCTCGCCCGTTCAATGGTGTCAAACTTCTTGGTGGTTCAGTCAGTTTGGATGATAGTTTTTGTCGAGATTTGGCTTTGAAAAGGGTTTCTAAAACCATCACCTTAATGGAGGCAATCCAAAAACTTCATGATCCCCAATGTGAGCTTCTTCTTCTTAGCAGTTGTGCCGGGGTTGCAAAATTATCTTATTCTTTCAGGACATGCTCCCCTTTGATTTTACAGGAGGCTCAGGTTCGGTTTGATCAGTCTTTACGTACTTCATTAGAGAAGATTGTTACCGCCTCAGGGCCGGGTTTCGGTGATTGGCAGTGGCGTCTTGCCACTCTTCCAATCAAGATGGGTGGTCTTGGTATCCTTTCAGCGGGTGACATCATCCAGTATGCTTTTCTTGCCTCTCGTATGCAAACGAGTGATCTACAGGACAAGATTCTGACTAAAACCGGTAATGTCTCCTATGGTCCTTCTTTTCAGTATGCTCTTGATACTTTCAACAGTACTTGTAACATAGATGCTCTCTCTGTCACCAATGGCGCTTCTGCCCCCCAAATGATGAAAACCTTGGCAAAGTGTTACTTTGGTGTCATTGAGAAAGACCTTGTTTCTAAGTACTCGTTAAGTCCAAGACATGTGGCTATTCTCAGTTGCATACGTGCCCCACATGCACAGGATTTTCTTTTTACGATCCCTATTGATGGCTTGGGTCAGCGGATGAACCATCGCCAATTCCGATCTGTGTTGTGTTATAGGCTTACTGTACCTATGTTCTCTGAAGGTAGCCTTTGCCCGAGTTGTAATGTGCATCGTATGGATATATGGGGAGATCACGCAGTCCACTGCTCTAGTGAAGTGGGTGTGAAGTTCAGGCATAATCTAGTACGTGACATTCTTGTTGATATATGTTCTAAGGTGGGGATCATGGTGCGTAAAGAAGTTCCTATGGGGTTCCTTTCAGAGGATGGGAAGGAGTTGCGACCTGCAGACTTGCTATTATTTAATTGGCATCAAGGTAAAGATGCATGTTTGGATGTGACCGGTATCTCTCCATTTGCTGGTACTGGTGTGACTTCATGGGCTCCCGGGGTAGCCTTGCATAATGCTGTGGAGAAGAAAAAGAGGAAGTATGCGTCCAAATGTGAGGATAATGGATACAAGTTTGTACCTTTTGCTTTTTCTACCTTCGGGGAGTTTGACACGGAGGCTTTGGACACACTTTCACGTATTAAGTCTATTGCCAATAGCCACTCAAATAATGCTAAGAGTGGTATTTTTATTTTTCATAGAATAAGCTTTTGTATACAGAAAGGGGTGGGAGCCCAACTTGTGTCTAGACTCCCATCCAACTTTATGTAAAATTCTATGAATCTAGAATAAATTTTATTATTAAAAAAATAATAAAATAAAAAAATAAATAAATAATAAAAAATAATTCAAATTAAAAAAAAAAAATATTATAATAATAATAATAATAATAATAATAATAATAATAAATTAAGACTTGTTTTGTCTGATGAGTAATTTGGATATTTGGATTCTATGGAATTGTACTTTGAATTTGATTTGGATTTATGAAATTTTTATTTTTTTAGGTTTATATATGATTGTATTTTTTTGATGCACCATTTTTTTATTATGTTAGCATATACATGTTTTAATGATTTCATTTTTTATGGGTAGTTAACTGTTGATAACCTGAATGTGTTGGTAAAAAAAAAACTCACAAATGCATCAATCATTATAAATTTGATGCAGCTTTTTAGCCTGTATTATATCATAATTCTGCTAGTTTCCAACATTACTGCATTGACATCATAAAACTAGCTAAATCTTACTTATATAACCCAGATACTAATAAGTTTCCAATCTGAATATATATTCACTGAGAACAACAATCAATCATGCATGTTGAACAAGCAATCAACTAATCAACACCACGTTTTCACATTGCATTCACAATTTTTAACTTTCCAATTTGATCTAATGAGACTCTTAAATACATACTGATCAAAAGTCAAGTACAACTTAAAGATGTACAAGGTCATAGTGATTATTACACTCTCTCTATCACATAAGGATATATTCAAAACACAGGTTTATGCAGAAATCAAAGCTTCTTCAATGTTGACCTTTTATGGTCAAACTAAATTTATCTCCTAATTTACATAGATTCCTTCAGAAATTCATGGCCACATAAAGTTTGGAAATTAAGTAAATCTTGTTCAAATGTAAGCTTATTACATCATATTGTTTTCTGGGCTGGATTTTGTCAAAAAGTTCCATTTTCCCATAAGCTTCTTTTCATACTCGTCAAAGTACTTCAACACCCTTTTTTGCAGCTTTGGAAATGCAGGTTTTTGGAAATTTAGCTTTTGAGCACCATTTAATTTTCTGTATTTCTCTGACTCCATTTCTATCTGCTCCAGTTTTTCGTTTATGAGTGAGATCAACATCTTCACGACTTACTTTCTACGAAGGCTCGTAAGTTGGTTGTGTAGGTCGTGTATATCTCAACAACACACCCACGTATGAAAGCTAAAACACGTACTACTATTAATCTAATAAGCTACGATAAGAGATAAACTAATAAGCTAATAAGAGAAGAAGAATAAGATAAGAAAAGAAGAGATTTGGAAGGTAATTCAATTCATACGATATAAGGACAAAGCTTTCGCAACTTAAATGAATAACCAACACTAAGAATGAGTTCCCTAGCCTTCTATTTATAGGCTACTAGCTAGGGCAACTCTTACATGAATTCTTTCTAGAATGAAAATGATAAGAAGGCCGGCCCATGGACATCTAATGGACCGGACCTTGAATACTAATATAATGTCCTTAACGTGCAACATTTTTAAATAAATGAACAAGACTTGCAATATTAAAACGTGTTCCTAACAATCTCCCCCTAAGTCTTGATCATCAATGTTGCTCGACGTCTTCTTTGCTTCTTTGGCTTCTGACGTCTTTATAATCTTTGTTTCTTTGTTCTTGTTCTAAGATGATATGATGTTATCTCGATCTGCCAATCTCCAACGTCTTCTTGTCTTCTCCATCATGCTCATATGTCTTTGACTTGTTTTCTGCAACATGTTCTCACTTTTCAATCTTAAACTTGAGAAAGGTTGAGGTGCTTGAACTTTTGACTTTACTATATCATATGTTAAACTTTTGTTGTTACTGAGTCTTTGAGAGAACATTTCTTCAAGATATGAACATGATGGAGTCTTGATGGTTGAACTCCAGCTCCTCAGCAGCAGCAGCAGCAACAGCACGAACCAACCGGTACTTACAAGCTCAGACTTGAGATCGTCAACAACATAGTGTGAAGACTTTCTCAAATCCTAACCCAGGCCATTCTGAACCGGATTCCCCCGAAAGGGATAACACGGACACACCGAAGTGCACCCACGATTTAGTGAGTCGCTGGAGATCACCCCACGACTGTAGACCGTTTGGAGCAAAAACTAAGCGTAACCCACAAGGAGTTACCGAAGTGACCTGCTGTCAGAGTTGTTTGATGTTGCTCTGGCAGGATTTCCATTCAAACATTGATAATCACAAATGTGACTTTTCTCATGAATGTTCTTGGCAGATTGCTAAGATCTGCGAAGGACACTTTCCTAATTTACAACTGATGCCCATGATGTAGAACACCAGAGCAATTCTAAGTGTACCTAAGAGATCTTTGATGAATCTCATGGCTCTAGACTCAATTAGTGCACATTTTGTTTGGTCGTCGGAGGCGTGGAGCAGATTGCCTCCTTTTCAATATCAACATTCTCGTAATGAGAGGTCGATAGATTATGAAGGGTTCTCCGTGTGAATGAAACAAATGTCTTTTGAGAGACACTTGAGTGGCTTAGAAGGTTTAGTGCAGTACGTCACTGGGTCCATGACGTCTTGTGTCTTCAATACCGGTGATGCTCATCAACCAGTAGATTATGAATTGAACCCGATGTCTGCCCTAAGGTTGAAAAAATGGAGGGCTATTTCTTTTCACCCTTTTCTTTGCTTTTCTTTTTCATTCTTCAACCCCTTCTTTCTCCGTACATTCATTTTCTCCTTTTTTTATATCATACCTAGGACTTTCTAGTTCTAAACTATTGGTATTGTCCTTGGGTAGATCCTTCCGGCTCTGGCGGATCATAGGACGGTTTTCCCTAACCTTAGTCACCTTATACCTCCATGACTATCCTAATGATGCCATAAAACCAAAAACATTGAAAATCTCTCAAAGTGTCGATAATTGTAAAGATATTTTGTTGACACCTTGAGAGTTTGATGATTTTCAGAAATACTCCCCCTTAACATGTGCGCATAAGTAATAGATTTGAAATTTGCACATGCCGGAAAGAGTTGGCACTTTTGAATTGATTGACTTTCAATGAACCTGATCGTCGCGAGACACGCTTACATCACCAGATAAACTGGCTTGAAATTATTACCCGTCCAGATCAGATGCAAAGATTATCGCTCGAAATCGGTACATTCTACTCAGACACGTCCTTTGCAAGACACGCTTACATCACCAGATAAACTGGCTTGAAATTATTACCCGTCCGGGACATGTCCTTTCGACCACTGACTTTTCCTATCGTCAATTCGAGGGTCAATTCTGAGTCGAGCACTAGTGAGATTCCAGCAATGAGACACCATATTTTAATCATCTTTTTACTTCTCCCCCTCAAAAATAGCATACTCATGATGTTTTTGAAAAAACTTTATGATTAAAATATGCTATTTTTGAGTTTTAGGGAAGAATTTCAAGAACATTTGTATTTCAGAACAAAGATTATATATTTCAAATACTCCCCCTTAACAAGGGAATACTTGTCCTTATGAGCAGAATGTTTGAAAAACTTTAGAAAACATTCTGGTTTTCATTCTGCTCATAAGTAAGAAGCTTTCGCTCCTTTTTCAGGATTGAGGCACTGAAGCGTACCTCAGGGTCCTTTCTTTGGGGTCCGGGTTGTACACTGTTATGTGTGCACAAGCCGTAATGTCACTGGCCATATGGTAAGAATAATGAAAAAATATTATAAACAATGAATTCAAATGCTCACATCATCCTCCTTTGTTAAACTTGGTGAATTCTGGATCCGTCCTTTGATATAGTCTGATAGGAAATGGAGGACGACCGCCCACATAACTCTCAAGTCTCCGAATCTGATCCCTCCGGTACAACCTTCTTTCAATCTTCAAGATGAACTGCATCACTTGTTTGAGCTCATTATGTGTCCACCTTGTTGACTTCTTTAACTCATGATCTCGAACTCTTAGAACTAACCCATCTCTAACGTTTTTCAGCGTATCGTCACAGAATTTATGTATCACATGGAATGACATGAAATGGTTTGTGTGTGTTGCACTTCTGTAGACGAACCCGAAGACTGGGTGTTTCTTCATGGTATATTGAGCATCGTGGTTGTTTTCCAAGAACATTATGGGCTCAACGAGATTCAACTTCTGCTGATAACTTTCCACTCCTAACTGAAGATCTTCTACTCGTTCTTTGATAATCATTCTTCTGATGAAGTGGCAGATGGCTGCACTAAAAGCATATTGAAGATCGGTAGAGAGATGTTGCAGTTTTCCTTGTAGTTCGATGAGGTATAAGTCTTCAATATCATTGAGACTTAAGTCAGGAAAATCTGCTTCTGAGAACGAGAAGATCTGGTTGTCATGTCGTCTGACGGTGATCGCAGATAGGAATGTGTAATCATACTTCTTCGATCCTGAAACACTAATCACTGCCATGATCCTGAGGTCACTGTAGACTTGTTCACGAGACTTTTGGCTGAGTTTATACTTGTACCAGGTCTTCCTTTTGTCATACCAGTGATGAATTCCCAATTCAACATCACGATCATAGATCACTTGTTGTTTGATGAAGATCTTCTGGTGAATTGCAGCTTCCTCAATGGTAGGATTTTGGTAACTTGCTGCAGGAGTGAAGGTAATTGAAGTTGCATACTTCGTTTTGCTTGATGCTCCATGCATGAGAAGTTCAAGATCTTTGTTGAAAAAGAACTGGAAGGGGATTTCTGAAGTTCCATGAGGTTTTCTGATCACGGGTAGTGGCTTAGTCCAGTCTGTGACGTATGAACGGTTTTTGTTGTCACGGCCACCCACCCTGAGTATGTCTGGATTCGTCCAGTCAAACTCACTTGACATTGCACAAGCAATGTTTTCAAGGTGATATTCCAGCTCAGCCGCATTTGCAGATTTGTCTTTAAGAAGACTGAAGGCATCATTTTTGATCCTACGAAGTTCTCTCTTTGTCATTTTCTTCACATTTAGAGTATGTTTGATTTTGTGTGTAAATTCAAACGTACTGTCTTCAACTTTAGAAGCTTCGTAGTCTTGGATCTGAGCACTGGCAAGTTGATCAAACCATTCATTGTTCACATCTTCATCATCATCAAGCCATGTGAGAACAGCTGGTTTTTGAGAAGATTTCTTGCTGCTAGATGGCTTTGATTTGAAAGGTTTAGACTTTGGTGGAGATGGTGGTGGTGATTGTGGTTGATCTTCTTGTGTTTGAAATTCCACATTTTCTTCAGGAATATGCTCAAAATGATGTTCAGTTGCTGTAGGATCAGATTCTGGATTTGGTTGAGGTGGAGATGAAGTTGTGGTTCCTGTAGGCTCAGCAATGTGAATTCCAGATCCGCTACCATTCTTTTGTTTCTTAGTAGTAGGGTCTGGATCTTGTTCATCATCATTATCATCATGTTTCCTCTTGCCCTTATCTGCTGAAGCCTTGCAAGATTCCATATTTTCTCGAATAACATTCAAGATGGATAGTTCAGTGTAATTGAAAGAAGATTTTGCAAGCAACTTGGTGTGGAGAGCATCTTGAAGATCTTCAACAGAATATTCCAGAAGATGTTGTTGCTGAATCTTCAAAATTTTGATCTTTTCTTCAAATGTAGTATCAACATATTCTTCAATGATTTTCTGAAGATCAGGAATGTACTTCTTGATGTAGTGCTTTGTATTTGCTTTCATTTTTAGCATCAACATCAGATTCTAGAAACTCATCCATCTTTAGCTTGGTTTGCTGCACCTCTTCCACTTGTTGAGACAAGTTCTTGACTAAGATTTCCATTTCAGCCATTTTTACACTTGTTTGTTTGTCCTTCTTGACTTGTGCATGCTTCACTGCTTCCTTGTTGATTCTGAACTTCGTTCGCGAGAAGGAAAAAGGGCTCATCCACTTTTGTAACATGGGCAATTCTTTTCACATGCTTACCTTTCAAGGCCGATTTGATACTATCAGAAACTGTTGCTTTTTCTTTAGGTGATGGCGATTTCTTCGGTGATGGAGTAAGTGAGGGAATTGGTTCTTCAGAGTTAGGTTTTGAGTCCTTAGGAGATGAAGGTGGAGGTGTAGGATTCTCGGGAGGTGACCCAGGAGGTGTTTTAGGTGATGAAACAGGTGAGGGCTGAACTGGTGGTGATTTTTGCTCCTGTTGAGGGTTACTAACATCCATAGCAAGTTCAGTTGGAGGAACGGATGGAGAACGGATGTAGCTATCGGCTTCCAAGTCAGCTTGAGCATCCTCCTTACGTTTCCTTTCTAATTCCTCTTGTCTTGCCATTGCTTCCTCAAGTTCCTTAGCAGCTTCAGTTGTCTTATTACCAAGGATTTCCTTTTCATCTTCAGGATTCCAGTCCATATTGTCCTGATGGAGTTGTTCCCCCCTGATCGTCATCAAACATGGAGTCTGAGATTTCCTTGTCAGTTAAGACTATATTGCTCTCCTGATCATTCTCCTTCTCACCCTGAGCTTGTGCTTCCAAGTCGGGTTGATTAACCGAACTTGGTTGCTGAGGAATGACAGATTCAGCCTTATCGGGTTGAATAACCGTATCAGGCTGAATCGTGGATGTAGCAACTCCAGATCCTCCGGGTTGATTAACCGGATTAGTGTGGATTGAAGCTGCTTCTTGAATGGTGGTGGATCCTCCTACTCCTTGCTTCATTTCATACTCCCTTTGTTTCTCAACAGCCAATTTAGCCCTTCTTTCTTCATCCTCCTTAGTTGACTTAAGACTCATCTTTTGTGCATTTTCAAAGTTGATCTGATTTTGAAGTTCAGCTTCTTCAACAGTCATAACAACAGGAGTCTCCTCTTCTGATTCAGATGATTCAGAGTCAGAATCTTCATCAATAATCCCAGATGGTTCAGATTTTGGTTGGGGTTTACTAGGTACTGTTCTCTTGAGAGATCTTGGATGCTGTTTCTTTGGAAGTGAGGTACTTGATGCACTGCCAGTCTTAGACCTGCTTCGAGAAAGGGTCTTTGTAGATCCTAACCCTTCAACCAAGTTAGACAGTCCCACTCGACGTTCATGGAATGCTTTATCATATGCCAGATATGCTTAAGTTTCTTTGATTTTATCGGTCATTAGAAACTCTGGCAGTCTTGTCCCTTGTTTGTGCGTGCTCCCTTTGGGAAAGTAGACTTTGCGGAAAGTTTTATCCATCATGTATGGATGAACCTCTCGATCGGTAGGTCGTCGATCAATGTCCTTATGTAAGTCAAGCAGATAACTTATGAGAACTTTGGTGTATCGGACAAAAGGGATTTGTTTGAAGGCTTTCCGCATCTGAAATAGTATATCTTCCCAGATAAGAGCTGCAAAGTCAATCTTTTCCTGGTTCACGAACCCCCAGAAGACTTGAAGATGACTTAGTCTTGGGTGCTCAAAGCCACTATCTCTACCGGATATTGAACGGGTTATAATGTAGAAGATAGTTCTCCAGGGCTGAGGTATGTATTTAGCGTTGACTTTGGAGATCTTGGTTAATGGTGTTTCTGGTTGAACATCATACCCAATGTCTACAAGGAATTGCATGATTTCAGATTTTGAAGGTTTTGGGTAGAATTGGTTGGAAGTTTCAGGTGCATCTGGAAGGTCTAAAGCTTTGCGGAGATGATAAGGTGTGACTCTGATCCTTTTACGATCCAGTTGGATTGTGAAGTACTTATCATCACTGCTTAGTCTGAAAGTATCCCAGAATTGATGTATGTACAGTTCTGGAATGGTGTCAGAGCTGTCAAGAAGGTTTCTGCACTTATGAGCTTTGAGAATCTCCATGGCAATCTGGCAGCTTGGGTCAGAACACTTTATCTTATCAAGCTCTACTCGTGCATTGTTTTTCCCAATTTCCAAAGAATACCCATGTGGAAAAACTTCTTCCTTAGTGAGTGTTGGAAGAGATTGTTGTTGTGGTGCAGCCATTGATGTTATCTGAAGCAACAATCAAGTACAAATATGCAATATACATGATTGTTAGCATAAGTTAAAACTAGATACAACACATGGCATCCATTTGCATTTATGATTGTTTGTTACATGCTTGATCAAAGAATTTATCAAAATATTACCAAATTCTATAAAATTTGATTCATTTTGATAAGTATAAAAGATATACCTAAGGAAATAGATCAAATTCTATAAACTATCACAATTGCGATAATTATGGCAATTGCGATAATTATGCAATTGCGATAATTATCCATTAGCGATAATTAGGCAATAGCGATAATTATGCAATAGCGATAATTATCCAATCGCGATAATTTTGGCAATCTCGATAAACTCTCATACAAGAGTTTTCGATAACTTTGAAGATGAACAGCCACGTAGATTTTTATCGAAATTCATTATAACTTAGATTTTACAACCACAGATTATCTAAATCAGTTTTAATGACTAATCTAAACAATCTGACCAAGTTATAACAATATTCATCCATAAACACTCAATAATCAATCTGCTAGTGTTCGGTGTTCTTCTTAAACCCTTAAACTCAATTGATCCATTTAACATGTTTCTGGGCACAATCTAAGCATGCATACATTCGATTAACCTCAAAACAACAACATCCCAACATACAAATTACACAATAACACTCATATATGGATTTCCCCAAATTTGTCGCTTAAACCCTAAAACTTAATTCTAACTATTTGAAGTTTCTGGGAGTAATTAAGCATACAATCTAGGTTTATTATCTATATCTAAGCATTATCGTACAATTTTTCTCAACTAAAACACAAACATTCGAAGATCCCCAATTTTACGCAAACCCTAAAACAAAAAATCCTCAATTGCGATAATTTTAGCCGTTGGATCATGATAAGATTTAAAACCATTTGTTATCTTGACATGTTAAGCACAAAATTACTCACAAAATTTGATGATCGTGAGTGGATTTACAGATCGAAGGACAGCCGTAGATGATGGTGGGTGAGGTTATTAAATATGGTAGGTGAAAAACAGTTAGAGTAATAACTACGGTTGAATGATTTTTTGACTTTTTATATCTATTATTTAACTTTGCAATCTAAACAACTTTAGTCCCCTAACCTTAACGACTTTTAATACTAAGTCCTAAACCACCATCATACTAACTCTAAGTCTCACTTTTTACATTTAAGGCACATAACTTTTCCATCTTGAGATCTTATCACCATAACTTCGTGAAGCAACAAATTTTCTGAAAGTATGCAAGTACAAGTTTAAAAAATGGTGTAAAAGATTATGTCTCCCCCTCAACACGTGTTCAAAAATAATTTGTGACATTTTAAAATGAACAACGTGTTGGATAAGGGTTTGTACTTGCATTTTTTTTTAATTCATTTGTACAAAGATAGTTTGGAGATGTTTAACTTGGTTAATTGTTTTTAAGAAACTTTTCCAAATCATTTGGCGTCAAACATCTCATACCAATCCGGTGAACCAGATCCACAAATCTTGCATGAGGCAAGGCTTTTGTGAACAGATCCGCCAGTTGGTGTTCAGTTCCCACAAAATACAATTCAACAGTACCCTTTTCCACGTGTTCCTTGATGAAATGTTACCGGAGATCAATATGCTTTGACTTGGAATGCTGCACGGTGTTGCATGAAATAGCGATGGCACTCTTGGAATCACAATACATAGGAATCTTGTTGAATACGTATCTGTAGTCCATTAGTTGTGATCGCATCCAGATGACTTGAGCACAGCAGGCAGACATGGCCACATATTCAGATTCTGTTGATGACAGTGAGGTGCAGTCTTGTTTCTTTGATTGCCAAGAGACGAGCTTGTCACCCAAGAATTGTACTCCCCCTGATGTACTTTTGCGTGTGTCTAAGCACCCTGCATGGTCAGCGTCTGAAAATGCAACAAGTTCAAACCCAGAATCCTTTGGATACCAGATCCCCAAATTAATGGTTCCCTTTATGTATCGAAGGATTCTTTTAACGGCTGACAAATGCCGTTCAGTTGGTCTAGACTGATATCGGGAGCAAAGATATGTGGCAAATACAACATCCGGTCTGCTAGCTGTAAGATACATGATTGACCCAATCATACTACAATACTTCGTAGGATCAATGGGTGTCCCATGTATGTCAGCATCTAGCTTCGGGGATGAGGAGGACATTGGGGTATTATAGGTGTCACAGCTGGTCATACCATGCTTTTTCAGGATTTCCTGAGCATATTTTGACTGACTTAGAAATATACCACGGGGTGACTGATGAACTTGCAATCCTAAAAAGAATTTAAGTTCACCCATCATAGACATCTCAAAGTTTTGTTTCATCAGTTTAGAAAAAGCGTTTGAATATTTTTTATTGGTAGAACCAAAAATAATATCATCCACATAAATTTGAACAATGAGAATGTCTTCCCCGTGTGTCTGTATAAATAAAGTCGGGTCAACAGTTCCTATGGTAAAATGATTAGCAAGTAGAAATGCAGACAGTTTATCGTACCATGCCCTCGGGGCTTGTTTAAGGCCGTATAGGGCTTTCTTAAGCTGATATACATGGTTAGGATGATCTGGGTCCACGAAGCCTTCTGGTTGTGACACGTACACCTCTTCTCGGAGTTGTCCATTGAGAAATGCCGTCTTCACATCCATCTGATAGACTGTGATGTTCTTGTGGGCTGCATATGGCAGAAACATTCGAACTGCCTCAATCCGAGCTACTGGAGCAAATGATTCCTCGAAGTCAATACCCTCTTCTTGGCTATAACCTTTTGCTACCAGTTGGGACTTGTTACGAATCACTGTACCATCTGCATCCAGCTTATTCTTCCAAATCCATTTCAATCCAACAACATAAACTCCATCTGGTCTTTCCACTAATTCCCAAACTTCCAAACGTTTGAATTGTTCCAGCTCTTCTTGCATGGATTCAATCCAGTTATCGTATGTAATGGCTTCTTTGATGTTTTTAGGTTCAGATTGACAGACAATGAGTGCATACATGCAGTGTTCACTATCTGAGTAAAGTTTTTGTCTTGTCATGATTGGATTGTCAGGATTTCCAATTATATTGACCAAGGGATGATCTCTTGTCCATTTGTGGGTGGATGGGAAATGTTGAATGTTGTTATGGTGATATGACGGGTCCATATTGCTCGAGGATGATTCTCCTATTTCTGGAATGGTTGGTGGTGGAGCAAATGGATTGAAGAATGCATTCCCGTCATAATTTGAAGGTGTGGGAACTTGGTTAGAAGTGGGGGAAGAATCTTCAACTGCAGGTGGAGATGTTTGAACCATGGGTGATGAGGGTTCAGGTTGAGGTGCATTGTTATCAACTGCTGTAGAAGTAGTTGCAGATTGATCATGTGCTTGATTTGGGACATGTTGAGCAGCGGAACTGGTGAAAGCATCTGATGCACTACTAACACAAACTTCATCAAACATTGGTGCAAACAAATCTTCCAGATCTTTCCTGTTAAAAGGTAAGGGTGCAGCCGAAGATTCAGGGAAGTTAAGACGGTTATGTTCGGGTTCTAAGCGGTCTTGCTCAGAAGCCATTTCCGTGAGTTCATCAAAATTGGCGTGTATAGTCTCTTGAATTTCCCCGGTCCAACGATTCCAAATTCTATATCCCTTAGAATTCTCACAGTAGCCAACGAATATCCCAATGTCTGCTTTAGCCTTAAGTTTACCAAGATCATCTCTATCATTCTTCGGGTAACACAGTGCTCCAAAGACATGAAAGTAGTTGATGTTTGGTTTTCTCCCTTGAATAAGCTCATATGGAGTTTTGTTGTGTCGTCTATTGATCATGCCGCGGTTCTGGGTATAACATGCAGTATTAACAGCTTCAGCCCAAAGGTAATCTGGTAATTGAGCATTGATCAACATTGTTCTAGCTGCTTCCACAAGCGTACGGTTTCATCTTTCAACTATACCATTCTGTTCGGGAGTGCGAGCAATTGAATATTGATGAACAATCCCATGCTTCTCAGTGTATTCCCGAAGGGTTTGATTCTTAAATTCAGTGCCGTTGTCTATTCGAATAATCCTGACGGTGTTACGGACTTGGACTTGAATCTTTGTGAGAAACGTGATGACCATTGAAGGAACTTGATCTTTTGTCCGAAGAAAGTAGACCCATGTCCATCGTGAGTAGTCATCAACTATTACCAAAATGTACCTTTTCCCGTTTATAGTTTGAACCCGCATTGGACCACACAAATCCATATGTAGCAGCTGGAGGACATGATCTGTGTTGTGTTCTGTTTTGGGAGGAAAATGAGCACGGTGACTTTTCCCTTGTTCACATGCAGAACACAAATGATCTTTGGCATATCTGAATTTGGGTAATCCGTCAACCAATTTATTCCTTGCCAGGTCAGTCATGGTTTTGAAATTGAGATGAGACAATCTTTTATGCCATAACCAAGCCTTTGTGGGATTAGCCTTGGAGAGTAAACAGATAGGAGATGAAGCTGTCATGCCTTCAAAGGATATGGTGTAGAGACTGGTTCCCCGTTTTCCTTTCATCAAATCATTTCCTTGAAGATCACGAATGAAGCAAGTCTTCTCCCTAAATGCTACTTCTAAGTCTCCATCACAGAATTGTCCCACTGAGAATAAATTGTGACCAAGGCCTTCAACATAGTATACACGACTGATCTCGATGTTCCCATTAACATAATCTCCATAACCCATTATTGCTGCGAAGTGATCATTCCCGAACCTGACCGTTCCAATGAACTTTGCGATAAAGTTTGTGAGAAGCTTGAGGTTGCCGGTCATGTGTCGGGAGCACCCACTATCAACAATCCAGAGGACAATTTGTATCACCTGCATCACAAATATTGGAAACAGGTGGAGAATTGGTAACGGTTGGACCCGTTGGGTTAGTAACATAAGATTTAATTATCTTAGGAACCCATTTAAAGCTTGCAGTGTTTTGTAACCAACGTTGCCATGTCCAACTAGTCTCAGCCTTTTTCCTAATGAATGCACTAGGTGATTTGGTTGTCTTAGGTTTGGCTATGGGTGTTTCAATGGTTTGCTCAGAAACAACTAGTGGTGGTTTCCCTAAAATGGACTTGGCAACAGTTTTGAGCCTAGAGGAAGAGCCACTACTTCGTTTCTTTTTTCGTTTTAACAGAGTTTTAGCAATGCAGTTTTGATGATCACCAGATAATATACTAGCACGACAAACAATACAACTAGCATCAATCATAACATCAACATTATCATTCATAGATTCAACATCTGTTACATCATTCCTAGAATTGGACTTAGATAAGGTCGATTCTATTCCTGACATTACATGTGTGTTATTCAAACTACTTGCTTTAACTTCTGAAGACTTAGATGATCCATTCCTAGACTTCCTGACTCTACGCTTCTGTTGTTTCTTGGGAGTCTTGGAACTGCTAGCCTTAGATATGGTGTCTAGTCCTGTGGAAGTAGAAGTGTTTGCATTAGTGGTTGAGTTTGATGCTTGGGTAATTGCTTTGTCTACTACATACATCCCTGGGGCAATCTTATGAACTTTTTCTTTGCCTTTGTCTAAAACTCTGATTTTCTTCTTCAGATCAACAATGATGTGTTGGTATTCTTGATTTTTTGAATCTAATTTTCTGTTGAGGCGGACTGTGTTATTTCTGTTTTGGATAATTTCATCCAGATCTTTTTCATATTCAATTAGTTTAAGTTTTAAGAAAGCCTTTGTTTCCTTATTACTTTCAGGAACATGACTGTTCTGAAATGATAAAGATCCTATGAGATTTTGAAATTTTAGTTCAAATTCAGCACTTTGATTTTGACACCAATCAAGCCTTTTTTGAAGATTAAAAACTTTGTTTTCCACATCATTGTTGATTTGTCGAAGATCCTCATTCTCTTTGACCAAATTTTCTATCTCTATTTGCAACATCTCAACATTTACAGCATGATCATTCACAAGTAATTCATTGCATGACTCATAAAGCGAATTCATAATCACAGAAACAACGTCATAACACAGAACTTTTTCTAAGAGTCGATCATTCTCGTTTTTCACAGTTTTCTTTTGATGTTTTTGTCTTTGAAGTTTGTCGTCCTGTTCTTTGAAAATGCCTTTCATAGATGCAACTTCCGTGAATAATTCTTGTTCCCAGTGTGTTGCACATTTCTTCAGATGTTTGACATGAGGCAGAATTTTCTTTTGAAGAATATCTCGCTTTTCTTTCGCAACAGGGGAAAGAAAAGTAGAGACTTCGATTTGAGAATTAAACTCAATTTCATTTTCTAAAAGAAATATGTCTTCCATAATTGTATCAAAATATCGAAATAATTTACTTTCTGGTAATTTTGGATCAACATCATCCTTAGTTAAAGAATCCTTGATTTGTGCAACATTTTTGGAAACAGGAAGTATTGTAGGAGAAGCATGTATGTTTGTGTTAACAAACGTTTGTTCTGGTTCGTCCTTTGAGGGGACAAATTTGATATGACTTCTTGCATTATAATCATTATGAATTCTGGAAAAATCTTTGTTAGTTTTTGGTCGACTCTCAAGTTCTTTTTGACGTTCAAGAATTTCAAGTTCTTCATCATTACCAAGCACAACAACTCTTTGAAAGGTATCATCAAGTAATAATTCTGCATTGTATAACTTGGGATTTTTGTTGAGTACTTTAGAAAGAAAACGTGGTTGGTCACTGCCAATAGCAAATCCACATCCTTTCGGGACTGGTTTTACCGATAGCCTTTGAATTTGAGTTATGAATTCACCATTTTTATATACAATAGTTTGAAACTCTTTAAGTTTGGATTCCAAAGTGACAATTTCTTCAAGATATGAGTCGACGCGTTTACTTGAGGCTTGCTTTTCTTCAAGAAGATTATTTTGAGATGTTGAAAGCTCAGATTGAGTTTTTAACAGCTCAGAATTTAAAGTATTAATTTGTTTTTTGAATTCAAATTGATCCTTTTCTTGTTGAGAGAGAAGCTCAGCCTTAGAAACGGTTAGCTCACGAACTTGATTTTCTAAATTTTGAACTTTGACGTACTCTTTTTGGAAAGCAATCTCAAAACCTTTTTCACGTTTTCTTGTTTTTGATATCCTAAAAGTTGTAGTTTATAGCACTCATTGTCCTTCGTTAACAATGCAATTTTTTTTTCCAGATTTTTATTGATTTCATTGCATTTTTCAATTTGTGATTGGGTGGTCATTAACAAGGCCTGAAGCTCTGAATCTTGATCAGGCAAAGGATCATTTTGTTCAAGATGAACCAAATTTTCATCGTCAATAAAATCATCAAATGAAACGACGGTTTTATCATCATCAAATGATACAACAGTGTTTATTTGATCATCTGATGGAGATGAGAATGATGAATCATGTTGAACAGAATTGTCATTTGTAGATGAAGATGCAGATGGTGAAGCAATTTCATGTATAAGACATTGTGGATCAGGTACCTGAGATAGACCATCGGTATCATAAACCGGGCCTGTCTCGGACATGTTCATCTCCTGCATGTTTTCCATGAGCATTACTGCAGCATTTGCTTCAAGATCTTCCATCTCATCATCAGATGCAGCATTTGCCATAAAGCTTTGCTCATTCTGTGTCAACATTCCTGCTGCTTTTTCATCTTTGAGAGCCATCAAAAGAGCTTCCTTGTGATATGCACTGCCCATAGTACGAGGCTTTGGACACGCATTTGCCATATGACCATTCCCACCACAGTTGTAGCATGTGATTGAAGTATTTGCAATGCCTTTCTGTGCATTCCCAGCCATCTGATTTCTACTCTGAGTATTTCCCATATTGTTCCTGTTACCCCCTGCAGAATTGAACCTGTTCCCTCCTGACTGAAACCTCTGAGACCCATAGTTTCCACTGTTTCCTGAACCATATCTGCCTGAAGACCGATTCTGAATTTCCACTCTGCCATCGTTAATAACAGCTTGATTCCTGGTATTGGAAGATGAACGAAGACGATTGTTGGATTTGGTGAACTTGCCAAATGCCTTAGCAATTAATCCAAATGCTTCATTAAGAGAGTTGAATGCATCCTCCTCTTCATCATAATCAGCGTTTGAGTACAACATGGAATCTGAGTGGTTATATGGAACCATTTGGTTGTCAGAGTATTGTGATGGTGCTTCATATGGGATGATTTGGTTAGAAGGTTGTGGATGAAAACTTGGTTGGAAAGATGTTTGACCAAATTCCTGGTTTGGTAGTGGAAAGTTGGATTGAGCAACAAGAGCAAGCGAGTTAGGTGTTGGTGCTGATATGAACCCGCCTCGTGCTGCAATTTCCTTATCTACCTCAGATTGATGTTGTTTCAGAAAGTCATACATTAGTCCATACTTGACTTCACCAATCTTCTTTGTTTGCCTGACAAATGTTGCATATTTCTGCCATTCTGGTCCAAGGCAACCCAGAAATTTTGAATTGATAGCAATCTTAGGTAACTTGATGTCATGACGATCGAGATCATTTACAACATTTGTGAAACGGTGGTAGTATGATTCAATTGTCTCCCCTGGTTCCATGATGAAATTATTGTATTCCATGTAAAGCTTTGACTCAAGGTCTTCTTGATTTAACTCTGTCCCTTCCATTAGAAGATGCACATGTTCCCACATATCTTTGGCAGTCTTTTGAGCATCAATACTTCGGTAAATAGGATTGGGAATCCCCTGAAGTATGTAAGACATTGCCAATTGATTTGCCTCTTGTTGCAGTGTTTGTTCATTTGTGTAGTTAGCGACAACAATGGGAGTTGATATTTCATCTCTTTCTGAAGTTCCTGGAACAACAGTTACTAGAAGTGGAAAGGGTCCTTCTTCAATGGCTTGCTTAAGATATTTCCCATGGGGTTTACGGAGTTCAATGAATCTGAGAAATCTACTAGCCCATTGCACATAGTTACCAGATGTCAGCATAGGTGGAGTGTCCTGATTCCCAGCCTCATGTCGGGATTGCTGACTGCTGATTGCCTCACACATCTTGTTAAACCAATGTGGTTCTCTGGAGTAGGATGGATTGTTCAGCATTTGATTCTGTTGCATGATTTGTTGTGGGGATACTTATGGTGGAGAGAGAAATTGATGCTGTTGCACGAATGCTTGTTGTTGTTGATACTGAGGATGAAATTGCTGTTGTTGAGGATATTGCTGTAGCTGATAGTAGTAATTGAAGTGAGGTGGTTGAGACATGTTTGGATCTTGAAGATAATTAAGATTTGTGTGATGAGTTATGTTAAGTTGGTTTTGGTTAACTGAAGATTTTTTTCCAATTGCGATAATTACTGTTCACCCAATTGCGATAAGTACTGTTCACCCAATTGCGATAAACTCCAAATAGCGATAAGGAAAATAGAAATTGCGATAAAACTTTGAATTGCGATAAAAATGACAATTTGAATAAGTTATCTTAAATTGCGATAGAAAAAGCAATTTGCGATAATTTATCAGAATTGCGATATTTTATGGCAATCTTGATAATTTTATCTAAATTCCAATTTCGATAATTCTCAACTCTTATACAAGAGAGAGAAGCAACCAAGTCGAAGTATTTTCACTTTCTCCTACAAGGAAGTAAAATACTGAGTCCCAATGCCGATAATCTGAAGATCTGCCAATTGCGATGAAACCCTAACTTGTCGCTATTCGAATTGCGATAAACCCTAACTTGTCGCTATTCACCCAGAAGCAAAAAAAAAACACTTTTCACCAACTTTTCCAATACGCGACTTTCCCGGATTTCACAAAATCGTCTAGAAAACCAATAACAAACCGATTGTTTTTTATTGTTAACGATTAGAAACCACAAAGTATGATAAAATTTACGATCTATAACGTGGTAAATGGAAATTTGATGATGTTTTTGAGGTTTTAACGAGATGAAAGCTACGTTCCAACAAAAGAGAGTTTTGATGAATTTGAACAAAAAACCTTACGTAAACAATAAAACCAACCTAGAAAACTATTAGATCTACTCAAAACACGATCCTAACTATCCCTTTGGCGAATGATACCACTTGTAGGTCGTGTATATCTCAACAACACACCCACGTATGAAAGCTAAAACACGTACTACTATTAATCTAATAAGCTACGATAAGAGATAAACTAATAAGCTAATAAGAGAAGAAGAATAAGATAAGAAAAGAAGAGATTTGGAAGGTAATTCAATTCATACGATATAAGGACAAAGCTTTCGCAACTTACATGAATAACTAACACTAAGAATGAGTTCCCTAGCCTTCTATTTATAGGCTACTAGCTAGGGCAACTCTTACATGAATTCTTTCTAGAAGGAAAATGATAAGAAGGCCAGCCCATGGACATCTAATGGACCGGACCTTGAATACTAATATAATGTCCTTAACGTGCAACATTTTTAACTAAATGAACAAGACTTGCAATATTAAAACGTGTTCCTAACAGGTTGTTTTGCCCCAAACTCTCTTTCTTAAATCCCGAGCTGAATTCCCTTTTTCTTCCGTAGAAAGTCTCCATATGTCGCATCACAAATATTGCAGACCCGAAACGGTTTGACCTTGTTTCACACTCTAGCTTCATTATCTTTAATTTTGATTTGGCTATCTTGGTTGCACTTGGGTGATTTACTGATTCCAGGTAAGTCGCAAGTGCTTTTGTCTATCATATAATTAATATTTCAATACATTTTAAATACAAACATATGCTATTAATCAAATCAGATGCACCAATTAAACAAAACAGATGCACCAATTAAACAAAACAAATGCACTAATTAATCAAATCAGATGCACCAATTAAATTGAATAGATGCCCTTATATTCTATAATATAATGCTCCAATCAATGTACCTATTCTACTGATTCAGTTACGCACTAATTATACATATCATATACACCAGTGATACAAACAGATTACCTTAAACATATTAAGATTTATCTAAATATATTTCATTTAGATACCAATCATACAAATCGATTGCCCTTAAATTATAGCATATGATCCACCAACTATACAACAGATTTATCAGATGCGTTATCTAATGATGTATTATCACATACTTTTTTTGCCTATACGTACAAGTCATTTTATTTTATTATCTATTCATAATAAGTTACCATACAACAAAATAACATAACATATTCTCTAATGACATGCAATATCACAATATACAGTCTTTGATTCCATATTCAATAAATTTTAAAGTAAAACATATGCAATTTTTTTTATAAATGTGATGCCCTAATTTTAAAACATTTATAAAACTTACCAACTCAAACGGAGTATTCCCATATCTCCTTTCAATGTCTTGGCTTTCATTATGCACGTTGTCGATGATATCAGCTTCCCATGTTTTTAAGTTTTATACAATCAGATAGTAATGATTGTATTGATCTTTTGGCATTGTTATTGGGAAGAATATCTGTTTCATATTCATATTGTTATACACCATATATCGTTTACTTGTACAATATTTTTAAATTTATATACTATCAACAAAGAATAAACATATATATTACCAATTCAACGTTGTCCAAATTGTTTTTTGTTGAATATTTAAGCACATCCTCCATTTTTTTTTCTGAAGTCTTCTTGCTTCCGTGATAGCTTCAAAACACGAAACACGATTTACCGCATCAAAACATGTTAATATAGATGTACTAAAATGGAAATAAATGTATAATAAATAACCATATAGATGTTATATCATATACTACTGCCTAAATATTTTACTGATGTAATTTATCCCTTAAATCTTTCATGAATTAAAAGATATAAGGTCACAACTCTAGAACCTGATTCATTAGTATGTGACATTGATGCACTAATATGTAACACTGAATTACTAGTATGTAACACTGATGCACTAATATGTAATACTGATGCACTTTTTAGGCATTATTATATGATTTGGTTTACTTGTGTAATATTATATTCATATGATATAAAAATATATATATTTTTCTTACCATCATTCCAGTTTTTTAGAAAATAAATCGCGATGCCATCTTATTTTTCAATTTCTCGTCATTGTTCTAGATTATGCTCCACACATCCACTGCCGCGCTTGTGACTGGTAAGTTTTGATACTTGCTTTCAAATACCACTCTTGGAATCGACATGTCGGACGTTTTGAATACAATATCCCTATATTAATTCAAAATATAAATGCATTAACAACATTATTACGATGCATAAAAAGATATATATCTATTATTTTAAATTTAGTAGTTTTAGCTTTACTTACATTGGAGCAAGCATCCCGCTGAATATGCAATCGACGATAAATTTCTCTGAAGCTTGCAAGTTGCTGTTGATGTTAACTTTTCTCTTGACATGTGGAGAAATACATACTTCAGTAGGTACAGTCACTCTTTTCCCTCTGACTTTTGTTTCTTTCTCCATCTTACTTGCTTCTTCTGGTGTAATTATCCTTAATGGTACTGGACTATATATGGTTTCTTCTTCAGATGTTTCCGCTTGATTCCCTTTAGCTGCATCAATTTTAACAACTATAGCTAGTTGTTTCCCTTTAGCTGCATCAGCTGCTTCCTGATCTGGTGCATCATTATTTATTGCACCAGATGTTTCCACCACCTCATTTTTCTCTGCTAGTGCATCAAATTTTGTTTCATCATCTTTCTTGTCCAATCCCATCATTTCATTCTATTTTGATTCCATCTCCCCGCTTTTCTGATTATCTTCATTTTCTTTTTCTTCTGGCTGAGTGATTGGCAGATTCATTACCTTTTCTAGATTTTCTTAATTTTTTTTCTTCGTTTAACTCGTCACTTTGCGAAAAGAGATTGAAACTTGGTGGCGTGAAATCCATCCCGTGTCATGATTCCACCGACCCACCTTCTTTACCTTCCGATTTTTTTTCTTTTAAATCCGGGAATTGAACATGTGGAAACCATGTCAACTCCCCCTTCTTCTTTAGGTTTCCTAGTATTTGGCTTAAAGTTTTGTTTCCACCTGTTACCGATTTTTTGTTATTATTCTTCTTTGTTCATCCTTCATCCCTTGATCTCGCGCCCATCCTACTCTCCTTACCTTCAACATGTGGCTCAACATCTTTTAGAACTTCATCTAATGCATCAGATGTACCTTTTTCCTTCACCAATTCCACCTCTACTACTTTTTCAGTTGTTCCTTCTGATGCACCTTTTCTTTAACAACCCCTGCATCTCCGCCATCTTTAACTTCATCAACACCCATTTGATTGCCGTTTACATCTTCATTCACTTCCTCTTTTTCTTTGTCTACCGCATTTCCTTCCAACATATATTCGGGTGTTTCATTGACCAACTCCACCTCTAAAAAGTCGTCTGTGCTCATGTTATTTTCTTCTTGAGAGATATGTGCGCCGCTGAGATGTTCATCATCTTCCGATATTGTTTTTTCAGTTTCAATTGCAGCAGCAACTTTCCCTAGTTTAAACGCTCTCATCAGCTTTTCATTTCTTGCCTCGATAAGTGCTTTGAACTCATCGTCTTTTAGGTAGGAAATTGATGCCATTTCAAGCATCTCGTCAACCACCCCTTGTACACCAATTGTTAGAGACAACGCCTTATGTATCTCCATCTTCATCTCCTGTATACAAATTTCCACATATAATGTATAAATTATTATCGATGTCGTATTTTTCATATATATAGCAGATGCACTAATTATAGATAACAGATGCACTAACTATATGTCACATATGCACCAAACAAATATAGCAGCTGCACCAAACATATAATTAACACCAGTTATACCTGATGCACTAATTATATATATCACATGCACCAATTTTATATAACAGATACATCGAACATACAATTAAGATTCCCTTTAAAATTTCATTCGATGGTTTACCAAATGTTTATACATGTGGTTTAACAACTGTTCATACATATGCTTAACAACTGTTATATATTTTTCACACTCTAGCTTCATTATCTTTAATTTTGATTTGGCTATCTTGGATGCACTTGGGTGATTTACTGATTCCAGGTAAGTCGCAAATGCTTTTTTCTGTCATATAATTAATATTTCAATACATTTTAAATACAAACAGATGCAATTAATCAAATCAGATGCACCAATTAAACAAAACAGATGCATCAATTAAACAAAACAGATGCACCAATTAAACATAACAGATGCACCAATTAAAATTAAACAGAACCGATGCACCAATTAAACAAAACAGATTCACCAATTAAACTGAACAGATGCCCTTATATTCTATAATAAAATGCTCCAATCAATGTACATATTCTACTGATTCAGTTATGCACTAATTATACGTATCATATAGTGTAAATTTTATTTAAATATATATGAAATTACCTCAGCTTTTTTCTTTTTAAAGTTTTTGATCTCATCAATTCTGGATGAACTTTCCTTAATTTTAGAAATCAGATCTTCCAAATCAATTCTTGGTGTGTAAACTTCTTGCATTATTTCTTCCTACCCATACTCGAGTTGCTTTGCTGTAAATTTATTGATGAATTTTATTAAAATATCAGTAAAATATTTATAATATATGATAACTCGGATACATTAATACTTTTTTATGCATTTTTTGTATATATTACTTGGTGAATTCTTCATGTTTTGTATTGCCTTCCTTGTAATCTTCCTTTTCTTTTTTGGTTCAACATATTGCAAACCTTCTTTTATGGGCAGCTTTCCAAATCCACCCATCTTCATCTCTTGTTTTTCTCTCCTCTTCAATGTTTGTGTTTGCCATGCTTTAATGGCTGGGATTTCTTCATCAATTTTAACTTCTTCCGACACAGTTGAGTTTAGATACAAAAGCTACAAAAAATAAAAAATAAATGAATAAACAAACATATTTCAAACAATCTGAATACTACTTTATATAATATTATAAGCAGATGCATCATTTTTTTTTGTTATTGATGCACTATTATGACTACACATATTATATGCAGATGCATCATTTTGTTGTTATTGATGCACTATCATTTTTTTGTACTTACTACCATCAACGGAAGTGGCCCGCCGAATCCTGTTGTGCTCATGTATTCTCTTGTTGTTTTCCTCATCACTTCAAACAAGTATGTACACCAATCCATATTTTTTATATCCTTTTCCTTCTCTATGCATTGTAAGAACCTTTGGTTTACCAATCCATTTTTTGTACATTCCCCGATAATTGAAATAAATGCTACGAGGAAGTTCAGCTTTAATTCCTTTCCAACATGGTGTGCAAACAACAGTTTCTCCACTACCTCTTTCAAATAAAACCTTTCATCTGGTTCATCATATGTGTACCTCCAGTCAACAATCAATGGGTACTCTGTTGTTGCAAATCGCACTTCTGTTACCTTGATTTCTCCCATTGGAATTCCTAACATTTCATCTATCGTCTTTGCGGTTATCAGAATTGCTCGTCCGTCCTCCATCTTGATTGTGCAGGTGTCAGGGTCAAAATGATTGACCACCCAATATCCTAATTTGGTTGGCGTCGAGTTTATCTTGAAGTTCTCGTTGAGCAATGATCCAAACCCCATTTCATCTACACCTTTTTTTTGCGAATCCGTCAACATCTCTAAAAATTTTACTATGTCTCTTGGAGAAGACCTAGACGTGATTTTTGGGAAAATCACATTCGTTTCTTTTTCAGTATCTTTTTCGTCTATTTTCTGCTTCTTTCCCTTATTTTCATTCTGCTTCTTTACTTTTTTTTTGTAGCAATCTTTTTCTTTCTGCTTTGGCTCATATTCGAGTCGGTGCTGACGTTGTAGGTGCCTACATAAGAAAACAGTGAAATTTAATGATGTTGCAATTATAACCACTAACACACCAAAAAATATTCTAAACAGATGCTGCAACTCTAATCATTGATGCACCAAAAACAAACAAACATATACTGCAATACAAACACATATATGTGCACCTAAATATACAATTTCCTACGGATGCCATAATATTACCTATAATCACTTATGCACCAAAACCATACGAAATGCATTATGTGACTATAAGCATTGATTCACTAAAACCATTCAAAACATATGCTGCAATTCAAACACTTACAGATGCACCTAACTATACAATTACATACACATGATGTATTCAAAACATATGCTGAAATTCAAACACCTACAGATGTGCCTAAATATACAATTACATACATATGCTATAATAGGGAGTATAAAGATGCACCAAAACCAAACAAGCATATGTTGCAATGCAAACAGGTGCAATACAAACAAACAGATGCTGTAATATTAATTATTAAGATGCACCTAAACAAAAAAATAATAAATAAATAAATAAATAAATAAATAAACATATAAAAAAAATGTTTACATTTGATTCAATAAAAAATGTATATACATATAAACCATTCAACAATAATATACATACACATGATGTATTCAAAACATATGCTGCAATTCAAACACCTACAGATCCGCCTAAATATACAATTACATACATATGCTATAATAGAGAGTATAAAGATGCACCAAAACCAAACAAGCATATGTTGCAATACAAACAGGTGTAATATAAACAGGCGCAATACAAACAAACAGATGCTGTAATATTAATTATTAAGATGCACCAACCAAAAAAATAAAAAAATAAAATAAACATATAAAAAAATGTTTACATTTGATTCAATAAAAAATGTATATACATATAAACCATTCGACAATAATATACATATTATATGTACGCATATGAAAATTACAGTGTATGCGTATGTAATAATTTTTGTACAAATGCAATAATTCATACACACAATATTAAATATTTTTTTACAATAAAGAAATTATACGATAATATAACACCCTCATCAATTGTCCAATGTCCTCCTTTCACTTACTATTTTGGGACTTCTCTGTTTCAGGTGTTTTGTTTTCCTCGCGTTCGGATTCCATTTCTGTAGCTGTAATTGAAATTGAAGATAAATGTCATGTTACAGATGCACTATTTCTCATAAAACATATACAATGATTATTTTTGTTATTATATCCATAAAATAAATGCACTATTTCTCATAAAACAGATGTTATGATTATTTCTCATAAAACAAATGCACTATTTTGTTATCATATCCATGCATAGTTTATGCTACAAATGCACTATATCTCATAAAACAAATGCACGACATATTCTCCAACACATTATTTGTATTTAAGTGCATCAAATTATGTGTTGGAGAATATGTTTAAGTGTTCGTGGACTAATTCGTGGACAAAATAATCGAAGAAAATCAAGCCGAATGTAAGTGCATCAATATATTTTATAATTCTTACATTCGGCTTGATTTTCTTCGATTATTTTGTTCTTCCCCAGTGTTTGTGGACTAATTTGAGTAGCTGAAATTGAAATATACAACAAATTAGACTATTAATGATACATAAACCAAAAAAATGATCAGTGTGATGATCGGAATACATAAAATTAGTGCACTTACGGTTCCTGAATCTTTTTTTCATCATTTTTATGTTGATCGGAAACAAACAACGATGCTTGTGATGTGATTTGATCGGATTTTATGGTGTTTTGATCGGAATTGGTGGTTTTTTTTGTTAAAGGAATTGGAGTTTTGAGAGAGAGAGAGAGAAAAAGGGTGTGGTGTGTGGTGTTAATGAGATAGGGTCGAGTGTTAATGAGATAGGCGTGTTTTTTGTTTATTGTTTCAGTTTTACCCCTTATCTTTGGACTGTTATCAAATTATACCTTGTAACTTTTTTTCTCACTTTTCTATCTAATTACACTTTTCCCTAGAACCAGACACTATATATATATATATATATATATATATATATATATATATATATATATATATATATATATATATATATATACTTGTTTTGTATCATTCCAAATATATATAAATTTAACTTTTGTAGAAGACCGTGTTGACCCGGTGGTCGAACCAATTAAACCGGTAACCCTGTGACTCGAACGGGTCGATTAAAGACCTGGTTTTCTAAACATTGATTAAACACTAACACTATTTAAACTGGATGGAAATAAGATGGGTTATAAACGGAAATAATTTATTGTTTTCATAAATAGTTTATTTAATTTTTTCACTTTTTCACTTTGAGGGTTTTTCCTTTATATATTGTATAGATATAGAAAATTTTGGGGCAAAAATCGTCCCTGACCAACATTAAATGACTAAAATGGACCAAAACTTAAAAAAACGGACAAAAACGTATTAAAACTTAAGAAAACGGAAAAAACGTATAAAAATGGAAAATAATATATGAAAACGGAAAAAACATAAGAAAAACTGACAAAACTGTAAGAAAAATAGATAAAAACAGATAAAAACGTAAGAAAACGAGCGAAAGCGTATAAAAACGGATGAAACGTATGAAAACGAAAAAAACGTAAGAAAAACGGACAAAAACAAAAGAAAAATTGTTAGAAACGGACAAAAACGATAAAAACGGATAAAGCGTAAGAAAAACGAATGAAAACGGAAAAAACGTAAGAAAAACCGACAAAAACGTAATAAAAACGGATGCAAACGTAAGAAAATGGACGAAAACGTATAAAAACGAACAAGAACGCATGAAAACGGAAAAACATAAGAAAAACGGAGAAAAACGTAAGAAAAATGGATGAAAACGTATGAAAATGAAAAAAATATAAGAAAAACGGACAAAAACTTAAGAAAAACGGACGAAAACGTATAAAAAATAATACTAATATTAATAGTTAAATAAATAATAAAAAAAAATCAGGACTAAACTTGTAAAACCTTGCGAAACACAAGGACCATTTGTGTAAAAAACTGAAAAGAAATATAGAAAAAAAAGAAAACAAGGGTATTTTAGTCATTTGATGTTGGTCAGGGACGATTTTTGCCCCAAAGGTTTCTCACAAGGACGATCCTTGCACTTTCTAAACATTTGGGACGAAACTTGCAATTTGGCCAAACTTTAGGGACGATTTTTGCAATTTACTCTACTATTAATTAAAAGGGGTAATTCTACAAATAACTCGGTCTAGTGAAGTGTTGGGCTTTTATGTCCCCTAAAAAGTCGCTTTTCCAAAATAGCCCTAGGAAAAAAGCGACTAAATGTGGGAGTGACATGTGTCTGTGTACTTTTCAAGCGACTTTCCTTAAGCGACTTTTTGTTAATTAAGCGACTTTCTATTTTGTCCTTTTTCAGCCATAAAGTCAAACCGCGAAAAACGTTATTTTATTCGTTTTGCTTCTTCCACACTTTGAGCGACTTATTTTTAATTTAAGCGACTGACGCTTGTACATTGAGCGACTTTTTCACCTGACAACTTTTTTTACTTTTGGCAGTTAACTTTTGTACTTTCCAAGTTTTACACTTTTAATACTTCTAATATTTTTTATAATTTTATTTAAAAAAATAATACAAACAATAATACAAAGAAGTGTATCAAACACACTTTGTTTAAAACTTCTTTCTCTTTACTGTCACTTTGCTATTATGTTTTAGTGTTACTCTAGCAATTACAGACAAAAAAAATACACTCAGCCGACGTCGATGAACAACAGATCGAACGCCCAAGTCTAGCAATTAGACACACCCAGACCTGAAGCAGCCCACAACAACCTTGGTTTTCGATTTAGGGTTACGGTAAGTAATTGTCTTTTCGATTTAGGGTTACTCAAAATTATGTTTAGGGTTTCTTGTATTGGTTTTGTTTGTTGGTTTAATTGTTGCAGGATTATTTAATTGTTTGTGTTTCTTTAAATAGGTTTTTGTTAATTATAACCCGAAGATTGTATTTAAAGTTGTGATTTCATTGCTAGTGAATTGAGTAAAATGTTACATAGTTAGATGGCTGTTTTGGGAGTTGTATATTGTGTATGTTTCATACTTAGATGGCTTCTATACTGTGCCTAAGTGTGACAGATGATGTCGGTTTTGGGAGTTGTTTATTGTGGTTGTTGTTGCTAATCTGCCTAACTGTGCCAAATGTGTTATTGGAAAATGAAACTTCAGACAATTTTACAAAACAATTTTCAAGTGCGAGCATTGAAAACCTTTGTTTTTGTCTTTGCGATCGATCTAAGTGTTGTATCACCATGGTGGTAATCGGCTATTCTATGGGAAACAACTAGGGTAAACGGATCAATTGGTGATTCCGGGTGACCTTGAACCATAGATGGTCGGTTTACTTAACCCTGTAAAGTTGGGCTCAAATATCGGGCCTCAGATTATTCATCCTGCTTGTGATTAAGAAACGGCGGAGGTAGTCTGTACTCCCGATCAGGTTCAAACTACACGGGCAACTGTTTTGACAGCTTGTGATCTCGCGAAGACTTAGTGCATCGGCGGTACACACAATCTTGTAAATTCTTTTTCAAAATTTTTGTGAACTTTTATTTTCCACTAACAGTTGGTTTACGGATATGATAAAGTATTTGGAAACTTGAGTTTATCTTGAATTTAGTTTAAAGTTGCTATTTCCGGTCTTAAGGCTGACGCTGTCATATATTATGATGTATGTGGTCCATTAGGTACCTAGATCGAAAACCTAGTGGGAGCCTTTTGATTCTCCAAATGGGGAAGACTCCTTCCTTGTAATTAAGATTGAGAACTCGGTTTCATTTGAAATTATAGGTAATATAGTGTTTTCGTTGGTTAATGAAAATATATGTTGAAATTTGAATAAACCTATAATAGGTTGCTATCCTGTATGGAATGAGCTGAAATATAGTTTTGTTGCTCTTCATGGCATTTTGCTTCTAGTGCTTGATCTTCCATCTGCTTTTTTACAGTAACAACCAAAGGATTTCCTATTCCTTCCGCTTTTTTCTCTATTTCTAGTTCATGGCGTTTTGCCTCTATTGCTTTTTCTTCCATATGCTTTTGTACAATGGCAACCAAAGATAAAAATCTATGGTTGCCATTGTACAAAAGCAGATGGAATAACAAGCACTAGAGGCAAAACGCCGTGAACTAGAAATTGAGAAAAGAGCAGAAGAAATATGATTGGCCAGAAGATGTTCCATTGTTGCCGGGTTACGTTGGTGAAGGGTTTTGTGATGAACGTGAATCAAGTGAAGTGGATGTGGATCAAGAGACTAAGAGGGTGACCCAGAAATGTTGATCCCAGATTGAACAATGATCTTGTTAATTATCTTAGATATAAATCAACACAAACGCAATATGACTTCTCTCAACAAACACTTCAAATTAATACAGTTACTCTAAAGTAACGGGGTTACAAAAACCTTGAAGTGATACGACTCTTACAAAACAAATGACACTTCTCTTGACACTTTGTTTTTACTCACACTTTGATTACTTGACACTCGACTTAAGAGATACTAGAAAGAGATATCTGACATCTAACTCTAGACTCTCCTTTTATAAGTTAGGGAGACCTAACTAATTGTATTACAATAATGTATCTACTTTACCACTATACATTGTATACTCAAAAGTAATCATGTGCTTTTACTTTATACACTCATCACCATACCGCCCAATGTGTACTTCTACTAAAAGTATTAGTACCCATCATTTCTGAACCGCCCCATGATCATTAAGATGTATTAAACAAACACCAAGTAGCAGTATTATACATCTCACAATTTGTCGTACTCTAGCAGCAGAATGATATAACCTCAGCAGTAGTATGAATATTCCCAGCAGCAGTATGACACTTTGCGTATTCTTTGATCTTGAACTTTATCCTCAGCAGCAGAATGAATGCACTAGCAGTAGTATGAAATAGCCTAGCAGCAGTATGATACTTAACAAATTTTAGTGTCAGAAGTAGTATTGTGATACGTGAGCAGCAACATCAATAAGGCCAACAATCCTCCCCTAAACTTGATATTATCTCCTAAAATCATCTAGTTTCTTCAAAGCATGAACCAAACACTAGGAGGATGCTTCCAAACACTCACTGCTTCTTTGTTCTCCCAAAGTCCTGTCCATAGAGTTTCATCTGAAGCATTCTGATAAGATCAAGAACCATTTGATTCCGTTTATTAACAAGAAGTTTAACATCTCCTTCAATCATCCTCTTCAGTGTAGATATAGCCAGAGGGTAATCTTGTTCAACTAGCATATGCATTCTAAGTCCTCCCTGCAGCACTAACTCATGAACTCTACATGAGTCATAGAATCTCCACAGATGTATTTTAGTACTTCTCATCTGTTCTCTCCATATAGAGTTTTCATGATCAACTTCAAACATAACCATCAGATCTCCCCAGAGCACACAATCAATCTCATCTTGTGGTCTTGCATATCCATACTTATTCTTGATCAAACCCCATAAGTTCATCAAATCCTCCCTATCCAAATTTTTAAGCATTTGAGGAAATGACTTAAACCTTTGAATTCTTCCACTAACTCTATGGATCTCAAACCAAGGTGCTTTACCCTCATATCCAGTCTTCCATCCAGTAACATAAGTTTTCTCACTTAAGGGAGCTGTATCATCAAATTTATCCTCATCATCAGATACAAGTTGAGTTAATAGTTGTAAATCAATTGATTTCTTGTAAAACTCCAATGATTCCCTTTTCTTCTTTGCACCTTCACTTTCAGATTCTTCTTTATTTTCATCACTCCCTTCTGAATCAGTCCATTTCACTGGTTCTTTTCTTTTCTTTTTCCTGGCCTGTTGCTTTACCCTTTTTCCAGCTCTTTTTACACCAATAGTAGAACTTCCTTCTGCTTCATTCTTCTCCTTAGACTCTACCGCTTTATGACTTTCCACCTTTTCTTTCCCAACTTCAGCATCTGGACTCATATAGAAATTTGTTACCATTGGTCTTTTAATTTTTTTAGGCTCAACATCATCCCAAGATATGAACTTCTTCTCAATTTGTTTCTTAGCAGCTTCAAATTTTTCTTTAACCTCTTCATGGGTGAATGGTTTCAACTCCTTTAACTTCCATCCCTTCATGTGTTTCAAATAGTGTTCATGAAAGTCTCTTTCTTGTCTTGCAGTTGGAGGTCTCAGTCTCTTCTTTTTCTTTCTATCAGTCTGCATTATTTTGTGTCTTGCAGATACAGTCTGCCTTATCCAATCATTTAACCCTTCACTAGTGAAGGTATCTTCCAACTCCACCTTCACCTTTTGCCATTCCATGGCAGTTTCACATCTTGCTTTTACTTCCTCCCAAGCTCTTACTTTAGCCTCAATTTCTGCTTGTTTTTCAGTCTTTTTCTTTTGCTTTTCCATTTCCCTTTCATATCCTGCTTGTTCTTCAGCAGCAACTCTCTGAGCCTCATCTTCATCAAGTTTTAGTTGAAGGTGTGGTGTCCAGAATTCAAAAGGAATATGCCATGGGTAAGGTTCAGTAGTATCATCCATATTTCCTTTGCCTTTACCAATGTATGTATGAGCTTGAGTTGTTTGTTTGGTTGGGATGGGTTCTTTGATTGATACACCTTTTGCTTTTGGTTTTGAAGGTGATGGTGTTACTTGTTTTGGTGCAGGTTTTGGTGCAGGTGGTGTCTGTTGTTGTGGGTGTTGTTGTGATGCTGTTTTAGCTTTAAGGTTTGTCGTTAATTGAGCAATTGGTATTAGGTCTTCATCTGATTCAGCAGTAGTCTCAGAAACACCAGCAGCAGAATCTTTTGCACTGGTAGCAGTATGCTTTGCACCAGCAGCAGAATCACCCTGTGCCTCTTTCTCAACACTATCAACAGCAACATTATCTTTCACATGAGCAGCATCATCCAAAACCTTTTTCCCTGAGTCTAATGCTACCTCATTTCCAGACCTATCTTTTACCAAATACTCCTCAGCAACACCTTCATCCATATCAATGTTTTCATCACCAGCAAATCCTTCATTATCAGCAATTTCAGCAACATTTTCATTCTTTTCCATTTCTACCTCCCCTGAATCCTTTACAACTTCATATTCACCCACATTTTTATTCCTCCCCTGTTTTGGAGCATCCTCCTCCAAACTAGGCTTGGAAACAGGCTTTTCTTTCTTCACCCTTCTTATCATTGAAAGTCTTGACCTTTGCATGCCCTCAAGATGATTTACTCTCAGCTTCAATCTTTTAATTTCAGCACCCTGAGAAGCCTTCACCTTCAGTAACTCCTTTTTGAGGTCAAAGACTATAGTTGACAAGTTTGTACAAGTTTTCGTCAATTCTTTGATAAGTTTAGCACTATCTTCCCCACTTCGGTCTGTATTACCCGACCCGATAGGTGGTTCATCAGATTTGGCATTTTGTACAGTGTTATCCATCAATACATTAGTGTCATATCTACCCTCATCACTTCGATCTGTGTCACCTGACCTGAGAGGTGATTCATTGGGTTCAAACTCAGCACCAACCCTGGATTGACTAACTGAGCCCCCCATTTGAGCCATGTGGCTGGGGTTTCCATCATGTGTTTCAGGTTCCTGAGAACCTTCCACAGTAGATGTTGCCATGGTTGAGATCTTAAGGATGTTGACACTGTCCTGTCCAGCCTGTGAGTCTGGACCAGTAGTGTCAGCCTCTTCCATATTGTCACCTCCATCACCTGTGACACCCTCATTTATATCCTGATCAACACTAAGGTGAGGTCCCTCAGTGTTATCATCTTTTGATTGGGATTGGTGAGATGGTTCAGGTGAATTGGTGGGTTGGTTGGCAGCAAGTTGAAGTATATATGGGGTGAGTGGTGTGATATTTCCAGAGAATCCAGTCCCATTTCTTCTCAGATAAGAAAACATTTTACTACGAAGCTCAGGATTTGGCTCAGTCCCTCTATGTTCCAAAGGTTCTTTTAATTGATTATTGATTAGAAGTTGTAAAAACCTTGGATAAGCATAAATTTGTCCAGAAAGATGCTTTTTCAACCCTTCAAAAATCATAGCCGAAAAATTAAATGGTTGGCCTGAAGCTAGACAAATCAAGGCTGAAGCTTGAGTTGCACTAAATTCACTCCACCCAGTTGTTTTAGGGCTAAGAAAGTGTAAATGAGTGTGAATAAGGAATTTCCATTGTGGGCAGAGGAGGCGTTTAAAAAATTTTATATTATCATTTTGCCTCTCATACCCAATTTGTTCAAGTTCCTCAAAAATAGTGGAAGTAGGAAGACAAGTTGTTCCCTCATCATCTGCAAGACGAAGTATTCGTCTTACATGTGATTCGGTAACAACAATTCTTTCTTCATCGACTATTGCTGTTAACCTTTCTTCCCCATTTTTAGTTTCGGCCTTTACAGTAGACCAAAACATTCTCATGTGGGATTTAAATATAGTGGGATTCACTGTTAATGCATACCTTATTTGTGATGCATTAAGGAAGTCAATGACTTCAGTAAAACCCTCGGCCTCTGGAACCCTTTGAAGAAATGCGACTTGATTGTGGCCCTTTGAGAATTCTCTTTGCGCCATTGAATTAGGGTTTAGATTTTGGGGATTTTGTGACGCGGATGATTTGAAGTATGTTAGGGCTTGTAATTGGTATGATTTGGGCGCACAAATTTAATGTTGTGATTGAATTGGGGTTTTTAAACGTTTAGGGTTTAGTTGGCGCCAACGTTACAAAATCGACCCTGTTCTTTCAAACTAAGCTGCAGAATGCTGAAAGTTGTAAAACTCAGCAGCATAACCCTAGCAGCAGAATCTTTGCCCTAGCAGCTGAAACTTTTGCCCTAGCAGCAGAATGTCTGCTAATCTTTTCAAACACCTTAAATTTCAAATTCTGAATATCAAACACCTTTTGCTCATGATATCTGCATCTTTCTTTGAATTTTCCTACAAAAGATTAGAAATTTTTTTAATTTATGTTTTTATTATTATTATTATTATTATTATTATTATTATTATTATTATTATTATTATTATTATTATTATTATTTATTATTATTATTATTATTATTTTTATTATAAAACATCACTTTATTAGAAACTCATAGGATCTACAAGAAATTAGAGGGGAGCCGAGATACTAACTGGGCTCCCACTCCTCTAGCTATTATTATTATTATTATTATTATTATTATTATTATTATTATTATTATTATTATTATTATTATTATTATTATTATTATTATTATTATTATTATTATTATTATTATTATTATTATTATTATTATTAATTTATTTTTTAATACAAACAATATTTCTATTTCAAAGATGCAAATCAATCTAAGTAGTTTAACAAACTTCACAATTTTCACAAAACATAGTTAAACTTAGCAGTAGTATTGACAACTGGCAACAGAATAAGTATAACTAGCAGCAGAACATGACTAACAGCAGAACTTTACACACATTTTAAGCAAGCAGCAGAACCAACTTAGTGACTAATAACAGCACAAATCCTTTCAAAATTTTAACAAAAACATAAAGAGATAAGAAATTTATTCAAAGATTTATCATCCCAATACTAGAAATTAAAAGATACTGTTGTTAGAGTAATTGATACTACTGCTTATGAGAACCATATATACATCTAATTATCCAACCTAAATACTAAAGATACTAAAAGTATAAAAACACCATCATCCTAAACTGCTTCACTCTATTTCACCCCAACTTGTTAGAACCAGAGCTCTCTTCCCTGCTTCCCATCTATTTCTTCCTTTCTTTGAGTCGTTTAAACAAAATTTCAAGATCGCTAATCCTCTTTTCTAGATTATAAGGGTCTTGAAACCCATCTTGTTGCTCCCCCTGGTTTTGAGGCACCACCACATTTTGCTGATCCACCACATTTTGCTGCTGATCTTCTTCATTTTGCTGCAACAGTACCTCACGTTGATCCACCTCCTCTTCACCTTCCTCCTCCTCTTCATCTTTGTCTTCCTCTTCATCTTCTTCCTCCTCCCCATAATCATTCACTCCCCAAACCTCATCCCAGTAAAAGTCTTGCGCATGCAGCCAGTTCAACATTTGACCCCTCATCCACGTATCTACCTGCCTATACGACCCATATTCTGCAATGGGTTCATACCAGAAAGCATCAAACACTGCGTCAAACAGCAAATTATTGTTTAACACCCACTCGTACTCTTCAGCATCATTTTGAAAGTTACCATTATTTGCTGCCATTGTTGAGGTTTTCTTTGAATTGAAAGGGATATATGTGTTTGTGTGTGTTATTTGGTTTACAATCAATAGGTATAAATAGGCTAGAGAGGTAGATCAATGGTTCCCAACACTTTAGGCGGGAAAAGGGATCAAAGGCCCGCGCCAAAAGGAAACTGTGAATTGAAGTTGTACCAAAAAGTCTCCAATTTCCTTTTACCAAGTATTGACTTTTCATGTACAATGAGTTTATGCAACAACAAGTTTTATCTCATGCTTTGTGAATAATAAACTTCCAAAATCAATATTTCAAAGTAGTTGTTTGTGATGTTTGGGATGCTTTGGGATCGGGTTCATTATTATTGACCCGAGGGAATAAATGTTTGACCGTTACTCGAAAGGAAATAGTAACTCATTTTTTCTGCTTGATATTGAGTCGACTTGGACAAATATAAAAGAACGAAATAAAAACAATTGTTGAACTAAAAGTTGAAAGGATCTCCTAACTTCTTCATAAAGGGTTAAGTTGGGGTTGACAAACCTTCCTTCGTGAAAGTATCGTGATTGAACATTTTGGAAGCTAGAAATGTCTTCTAGGGGTGTGTAAGATTCCCTTGAAATGTTCGGAATGTAGAGATTGGTTAGATGATGATGAAAGTCATACGTATGTACGTAGCATTATTGAAACCTATACAAGATTAAACAAAATGATTTTTTTTAGAAGAGTAGTGTTAGTTGTTTTGGTTAACTTTATCAACTCGTAAGCCTAATTATGAGATGTTTTTGTTTTAGATCGTTCTTGATGTACTGGCAGGGAAAGATTGTTGTTTGTTTTTTATTTCAACCTTTTTACCGACTTAATAAAAAATTTAAGCGACTGTATTTTCTTTAAGCGCCATTTTTAAAAAAACACCCTCCCATTAACCCACACACACTCAAATTCCACCAAAAAACATACAGTCAGTGACACAACCTCTTCATTTACCTTTACACCTACCTTAAATCAAACCTAAAATTAAATTCAAAATTAAAGTATCGCATACATTACACGCATCTTCTATACTCGAGCTCCTAACTTTAATAATGTTTCGTATTAGGGTATGTATACTCTTATTTTTTAAATCTTATAGTTTTATTTTTATTCCAATCATCATGCCTTTTGCAATAGAGTTACTTGATGTATGTGTTTTTCTTGTTCTTGATTATTGTATTTTACATCAACTATATTTGGTTATTTGATGTCTCTTTGTCTGGCCCCAAAAATATGATCATTTATGTCTATTGGAGTAGTATGCAATATAGAACCGTTTAATGATATGAATGTTACCTTAAACTGTCAAAAAATATTTAAAAATATGAGCATATATAACACAACCTGTTTGAATAGATGGTTGTTATTCATTTCCAGCACACCTTGTTTCCATATTACGGAGTAGCATTTATGTCTATTGGATCTGCTTTTTTACCAGAATATGAGCATTTATAGCTCAACCTGTTTCACTATAATAGCTTTTAGAGTAGCTTTTGTTTTTGTTCTTGTAGGAATATGAAGCCAAAGCCATCATCAGAAGTAAACCAAATTACTTTTCTTTAATGAAATCCAAATTGGATCAGAAACGAAGGAAGTTGTTTCGGGCCACTTGTTTTGGTAAATGGTTGGACCTTTCTTATTTTGACCACGAACATGCACATTATGATATGCCCATTATATATTATGTTGAAGAACGTCCTATACATTTCGGCCGACCTGAATTTTGTCTTATCACTGGTTTTCGTTTTGGAAATGTAAGTTTTACCTCATATAAGTCGGGACACCTCAATTTTAGGAACAGGGTTTTTCCACTCCGTGTAGGTAAGAAAGTAACCAATCTAGATATTCTTGGTATAATTGAAGATGAGCAGGCATTCGGTATTATATTCGACGAAGATGCAGTACGTCTTTGTCTATTGTTAGCATTGGAGGTTATCTTTATGGGCAGATTATTAATTGAAGAAGTTGATGATACACTCTTCCGATTGATTGAAAACCTTGATGACTGGGATGCTTTTCCATGGGGGGAGCATATTTGGAGACATTTGTATGATCAAATTTTGGACGTGGCGGATAAACACAAGTATAAATTCCTTGAAGGTATTAACAAAGACCGCAACTTTGTTCCAACATATACGCTTTCAGGATTTGTTTGGGCTTTCAAGGTTTGTATATATATTTTTTTATTTTTTTAATTATAGACAATGCATGCTAGTTATGTTATGTTTCTTTCACTGAATTCGAAGAATTCATTGACATTTTATAGATATGGATAATGGAATCTTTTGAAAGAAGCATTCTTTGGTGGAATAAAGTGCCAAAAACGCTACCAAGAGGAGTATCGTGGTCAAAGAAGTCAACATTTAAAAGATCAGATTATAAGTACCTTTTTGGAAAGGTAAAACTCTTCATCAAATTTGTCGTATTAATGTTTGTTGTTATTATAAATTTGATTTTTATAATCGTGGTCAAAGAACGCAACATTTAAAAGATCAGATTATATATATATATATATATATATATATATATATATATATATATATATATATATATATATATATATATTATATATATATATATATATATATTTTATTTATTATTTTTTTTATATATATTTTTTATAATTTTGTAAGAAGGCGAATGTTGTTCAAGATCTTAGACCGACATTAGCTGAGAGGAAATCTGATTGGTATACACACTTTATGGATTTTTTCCATCATTACATACCAAGAACTCCCCCAGTGAAAACCACTGATGCGCGTGATGTGTCGTTGCGGTTTAGCAGTTTTAATGCCTACTCAAGTTTTAAATTTATATTTAGCCGACTTATCAATAACACACACACTTAACGAGCAGTGTACCCGGTCAGTATGAAGATAATGGTAAGTAGAGTGTCGATCACTAAGAGTGGAACGTATTATCTAGTTATTCTAATCAGTATTTTAATATCCTAACGCAAGGGGGTTTCAGCCTGAGAGACTGGCACGATTTGTTGCAATTTAAATAATAAAATAAACCAATAGGCACGAATCAGCAAGTAGCACACACGTACACAGATAGATACTAGAGACAATAAGAGGGCTGTCCTTATGATTAAGTAGTTTGTCACTTGTTTTATTGATAGCTTTATATGAAGTGTATGTAGTTAATCCTTTCTCGTTGGTCCTATTCTTATCGGCGAGTAAACCCTTAATGATTACTTATGTCTAAAAGTTATTCCTAAGTGATCAATTTAGAAACAACCGTGGGAGCCACATTATGTCCCGCAGTCAAATGCCCGCAAGCCACTAATAAACACAGAGGTTATCAATGCACTAATAAGTAGTAACCAAAGACATCAACATATAAACTTTAATTGATGGGAAAGCAAGTATTAAAGGGAGTGCAATCTTTCCGTTGCCACATTACACAAGCCACCAATCCTGATGAATTAAAGTTTGCTAACACAATAAAACAAAACTACTTAATGAATTAAATACATGCAGCACCTTCTTACAGCTCTTGTATCTTTGATTTGGGTGTGTCTTGTGCTGCCTCCTTGACTGAATTCGTCCTTTGTTCCTTCAGTATGGTCTTCGGTTTTAGGGTTTGGAACTCTTTTATTCGTCTGGTCTACGGGGTATTTATAGTTTCTGTCTGAGGGAAGATGCGGCGCATCTACTAAGTAGATGCGGCGTATGTACTTAACTTCGCGTGGGGTCCAAGATTATAATATTCAGGAATATTCGTACACCACCAGAAGATGCGGCGTAACCCTTGATTAGATGCGGCGCATGTCCTCTTGTATCTTGGATCGTATCTGGTGATATCTTGATAGAGATGCGGCGCATGTCGAGAGTGAGATGCGGCGCATCTGGAGCAGAATTGACTTGATCTTGTCCATGTCAGTAGACTTTCACTTTATGCACGTTTTGCTCCATTATTAGTCCAAAATAGCTAAGTTTCACCAAATGCTTGTTTTTACCTGAGAATTACAAAAGTAAACAATTAAGTATCAATCCTCATACATAATATAGTAAAACAAGTCAAATTAATAGGATAAATGATAGTAATAAAATGTACTTATTTGAGTTCATCAAATATCCCCCCACTTGAACTTTACTTGTCCCCAAGTAAACCTTAGAATTTCATTTATGAAAATGTATCCTAAAAGATGTTTGGATTTATTTTTATATTTAAGCATGCATTCGTTTATTTCATAATCACACAACTAAACACTTAACGAATTAGAGGTAAAATAAAATAAGTCGATAAAAGCAAATCTAATCGTTTAACTGTCCAGTCGCGACGAATATTCTATCATAAGCTTGGCAAGTATACACATCTCCACCACTAAAGCTAAGGAATAACAAGTCTAAAGCGGTAAAAAGGGTTTTTAGGCTTAAGGGTTAATTATTCTTAATCACTATCGATCTCAAATTCCAGAAAAGGCGACAAAATCACAAATACATGATCGAATCCACGAACACGATACTTGCAATTGCTCGAATCCTTAACTCGAATAGGCTAAAGATAGGTCCAAACTTCACCAATAATAATATATCAAAAAGGGCGACAAAATCATAAATACATAGCTGAATCCACGACTACGATACTTAAGATTGCTCAAATCCCTAATCTCAACAAATCAAAGGTTTGGTTGGATAAAGAATAATAAAGGGTATGGATAACATTTGGGATATAAATTGGTGTAAAAATAAAAATAAACAAAACAAAACAAATAAATTAAAATCCTAAGTGTGGTTAATCACTATCCCAACCATCCCATGAATAAGACTCATATCATCGAATAACTCACGCTTTAACACTTGAAACACACGCTTTAGGTAGACACGAATTATACTCAACAAAATCTTAATCAAAGAATAAACCTTAATCGGCGTTCCCATAACTGCCAATTCCCATTCAATCCATAGATATAATACAACAAATAGTGGTGATATCGACCACTTACATAACTTTACATAAGTTGGTTTAAAACTAACATCCAACTTTTCTTTCTTTCTTTTTCTTTTCTTATTTTTTCGAATTTTTTTTTTTTTTTTTTTTTTTTTTTTTTTTTTTTTTTTTTTTTTTTTTTTTTAACATCAAACATAAACATAGATGTGTAAAATTTCACCACATCACTACAACTTTCTTTCCGGATAATTTTTATTCATACTTTTCATACTTCAGAAATAATGGTAATAGTGAAAGTAGTAAACACACGAAAAAATAAACTCAAAGATATACAATATTTACTTTCACTCCAATTGCATTGTGCAATTTCCCGACCTAACCATAGATAATGAATTACGCACGCGAACACAGGTAATGTAAGGAAACACACTCTGCCTATAGCAATTAACCAACCACGGATTCTAATCTACAGGGTAGGCTAAGGTGTAAGGGTGTAACGAAACATTTTAAACATAGGTGTAAGAAACGAAAGGAATGGCTCTGAGTGTTTTTCTAGGGGTATCTTACTCTAAAAATGAGAGTAACAAAAGGTTTTATACGGGGGTTAACTAACCAGTGTAGTTAGCTAATAACACATAACATATAAAGGCTATTTGGTGTAATCCTAGAATTTTACCAATTTAGACAAGTCATTCCAATTATATAAATAATACTTATTATGGTGGTCTTGAATAGTATACAAGCCAAGTTCTAAAGTTTACAAGTCACCGGCACACTCATAGATTTGTGAATTTTGAGAAATCACAATTTTTGAAAATAACGTCATGTGTGCAGTTATGTAACTTAGATCTTAAACAAAAACATGCTAAAAAAATTTTAAGTTTGATATATTAAGCACATTTTAAGCATAATTTTTGAAAAAGTTTAGGACAAGTAATTGTTAAGTGTTCTAATTCTCCAATCCCCCCACTTAAGTTAAACAACGTCCTCGTTGTTTGTATAAAAGGTTAAAAACTGGAAAATAAAAGAATTAGAACAGAAAAACTCCCCTGAGATTTGCTCGGTATGATCCTCCATTAGTATAAGAGCAAAAATCAACTTCCATGTGGATTAGGACGTTAAAGCTTCATACTTCATGTATCCACAGGAAATCCAGGAAACTATAATACCACCAACACTTTAAAACACACCTAAGATAAGAAAGGTTCAAACTTGCATAATACATTAGTAGTTAGGAAAAATAAAACTTAAAAATTAAAACTGAAAATCATCAGGTCAGTCGATGCGCCGTATCTTATTGGAGAAGATACGCCGTATCGAACCTGGAATTAATACGGATCAGAATAAAGATGCGCCGCATCCTTAACCAGGGATGCGCCGCATTAAAATAAACTGATAAATAGTTTTAAAGTCGAAAATAAAAATGCAGAAAAAATAAAATAAGATATGACCATTGCAGAGGATGCGTCGCATCTCAGAATTGAGATGCGCCGTATCTTCGTGCGGCCTGGACTGACTCGACACAGAAAACAGAATAATAAAAGATAAATCCGGGTTGTCTCCCGGTAAGCACTTGTCTTTATTCCAGAGTCTTCAAGTTAGACTCACGTTCAGCTCAGCAATAAGTCCTTGTCACGGTCCATCCTTCGTCCTTCATCCGAAAGATTTTCCCGTATATCTCTGCGACGTTTTCTTCCGTTCGACTTAGTCTAGCATAACTCTTTGTCTTCACCGCAGTATATTCTTCATTAGGACTTAAAGAATATTTGATGATTTTAAATTTTTCAGAAATAATCATGGGTGGCTCATTGTAAGGAATCCCAAGTAGTTGACACTTTCTTTTTGTGAATTCTTCCTCGTCTTTATCAACAAACTTAAAATAAGGATCCTTAATCAAATAATCATCTAGTTCATCAATTAGTGACTTATCGTCTTGAATCGCCTCCCATTCTCTTTCCAAATCATATTGTAACCGTCGACTAAGCTTCGTGAAATCATCAAACTGTTTATGCACCCATTCCCAGAAAGTAGTATCCGATGTCCCCTTAAGTCCTTTCAAGCGTTCAATCCTGCCCTTTTCTTGTAAAGCCTCCGATTTTCGTGGGCAGTCTTCAACATTATCGTACCACTCATAATCTTCAAAGGTTACATCGTTTCCAACCCGTCTCATCCCAATTATACTTCCCCTATTACAGGTTCCGTCACTTTTATAATCACAGGTCGGCCAAACACTACTCCCGTCCTTGAAAACGAAGGGTGTACAGGTATGATTAATGTGCTCAAATTCCCATGGTTTATCCCAAACCCATGGTACTTGGTCATTCCATTCATAGTACCAGGTGTTTTTGAAATCATCATAAGTCTTAAATCCTGGTAGATCTCCGGTAAGCACATCATCATCGACTTGAAGAAGGTAGTTAAATTCCTTGAACTGCTTGCACAGGGGTGTCTCATAATCGAACACATCAATGTCAATTCTGAAAAGTTCTTCAATTCCCTCATTGATTGTTGAATCATGAAGTGACGACCCATAATCGCTTTCTACTTCTTCATCTTCTCCTCTCATCCAATATACCCATAATGCATCCTTAGTAGCACGATCCATGCTCTTATGGTTATTAAACTTACTAGCCAACCATTCTGAAAAATCAACATCGTTAGGGTCATGGTTAACGTCAAAGCAAACCTTTCCAATCACATTCTTTTTTATCTCCATGAACTCGTTAAATTGCTTCTTAAAACTCCGTGTCAACCATGAAGTCATAATCTCCTTGACTTCGTTTGTAGGGGCAAATTCCGGACTACCATATTTGAGTTCTAACCAATCATTGAGGGAGAGGTCTATCAATCTTACCAACCTGCCATGAAATAGTAACTCTGCCAAAGCATAATTCATGTCATTATCTATATATTTCTCATTCAATCCCCAGTACTCCTCGGAATATGGCATGTAAGAGTTTTGGGCATTGCCTCCACCACAGCTGTTGTTGCTCGAGTCCATGTATGCAAGATAGAATTTCCCATCATCTTCTTCGATAGTAGTCCAGTTCAATCCTTCGGCTTCAATGGTAGGCCATAAGAGCGACAATTCTTCTCCAGTATACCTCACAAATACATCATAAGAGAATACCTCTTTGTCAATGTTGCATAAACGCCTGAATTCCTTAAAAGCAGCTTCAAGAGGAGTCTCCCAAGAGAATAAATCTGCATCGATCATGAGTACATTGAATGAATCCGAAAACAAGCATTCCTTAGCAAGATATCCGTTAACTGACATGTCTTCCATAGCAAAATCTGTCATCCAAGGTAAAATCATCAGTAGGATTTGTTCGCTAGAAGAGAAATTAATGAATATAGAAACGGATATAAGAGTAAAAATAGCTGATATCTGCAGACGATGCGCCGTATCCAAAGAGTTGGATACGCCGTATCTTATAATCGTTAAAATTTAATCAGACTTTATTCAGAAAATAGATACGCCGCTTTAGAATTTAAGAATGCGCCGTATCGAATTAATCAATCAAAAATCAGCTTATCTAATTAAAATTAAATGCGTCGTATTAACGAAAGTTAATGCGCCGTATTTTCGTTACGTTTAAAAATAAAAGATTTTTGATTCAGCAAGATGCGCCGTATCGACAGAGATCGATACGCCGTATCTGTTTAATAATTCGCAAACTGTTTTTAATCAAAATAATAGATACGCCGTATCTGCTAAAGCAGATGCGTCGTATGGCGTTAACGTTTTAGAAAAAAAATTTTTTTATTAAAAACAGATACGCTGTATCTGCAAAGGCAGATGCGTCGTATTACTTTATCGCTTAGAAAAATTTTCTTGTTAAAAACAGATACGCTGTATCTTGGGGAAAAGATGCGTCGTATCGAATTAATTAAACGCGTTGTATTTAAAAAATTAAACGCAATACGCCGTATCTGAGAGATCAGATGCGCCGTATCGTTTGATTTAGCACAGTACAACGATAGCAGAACAGAAAAATACGAAAATAAAAACAAAAATTAAACACACAAACAAAAATAAACACACAAAAATAAAAAGAAAACAATTAACACACAATACAACAAATATGCAAAATAGTACAATGATGCAATTAATCTAATAAAAAGAAAAAAAAAAACTAATTAAAATACTAATCAAATTAACAGATAATAACAATTCACTCCCCGGCAGCGGCGCCAAAAAACTTGATGCGCGTGATGTGTCGTTGCGGTTTAGCAGTTTTAATGCCTACTCAAGTTTTAAATTTATATTTAGCCGACTTATCAATAACACACACACTTAACGAGCAGTGTACCCGGTCAGTATGAAGATAATGGTAAGTAGAGTGTCGATCACTAAGAGTGGAACGTATTATCTAGTTATTCTAATCAGTATTTTAATATCTTAACGCAAGGGGGTTTCAGACTGAGAGACTGGCACGATTTGTTGCAATTTAAATAATAAAATAAACCAATAGGCACGAATCAGCAAGTAGCACACACGTACACAGATAGATACTAGAGACAATAAGAGGGCTGTCCTTATGATTAAGTAGTTTGTCACTTGTTTTATTGATAGCTTTATATGAAGTGTATGTAGTTAATCCTTTCTCGTTGGTCCTATTCTTATCGGCGAGTAAACCCTTAATGATTACTTATGTCTAAAAGTTATTCCTAAGTGATCAATTTAGAAACAACCGTGGGAGCCACATTATGTCCCGCAGTCAAATGCCCGCAAGCCACTAATAAACACAGAGGTTATCAATGCACTAATAAGTAGTAACCAAAGACATCAACATATAAACTTTAATTGATGGGAAAGCAAGTATTAAAGGGAGTGCAATCTTTCCGTTGCCACATTACACAAGCCACCAATCCTGATGAATTAAAGTTTGCTAACACAATAAAACAAAACTACTTAATGAATTAAATACATGCAGCACCTTCTTACAGCTCTTGTATCTTTGATTTGGGTGTGTCTTGTGCTGCCTCCTTGACTGAATTCGTCCTTTGTTCCTTCAGTATGGTCTTCGGTTTTAGGGTTTGGAACTCTTTTATTCGTCTGGTCTACGGGGTATTTATAGTTTCTGTCTGAGGGAAGATGCGGCGCATCTACTAAGTAGATGAGGCGTATGTACTTAACTTCGCGTGGGGTCCAAGATTATAATATTCAGGAATATTCGTACACCGCCAGAAGATGCGGCGTAACCCTTGATTAGATGCGGCGCATGTCCTCTTGTATCTTGGATCGTATCTGGTGATATCTTGATAGAGATGCGGCACATGTCGAGAGTGAGATGCGGCGCATCTGGAGCAGAATTGACTTGATCTTGTCCATGTCAGTAGACTTTCACTTTATGCACGTTTTGCTCCATTATTAGTCCAAAATAGCTAAGTTTCACCAAATGCTTGTTTTTACCTGAGAATTACAAAAGTAAACAATTAAGTATCAATCCTCATACATAATATAGTAAAACAAGTCAAATTAATAGGATAAATGATAGTAATAAAATGTACTTATTTGAGTTCATCAACCACACATCTCGCTGATGAGTATTTCAAGAAGTTGGCCGTAGCACGCAAACGTGGAAAGATAGAACGTAAACATTTACCTATTATACGCAAAAGTGAGAGCAGTATAATAGAGACCAGCCTAATTCAGGATGCTGTTATTACAGAGTTGAATGCCCGTGTGTTTAAACTCGAGGGAATTATTCATGTTCTTGCTCGAGAAAGAAATGGGGTAATATATCTGGTTGACTTGTTCACTTACCTTGACATGCCTTTTTTCTTCTTGATTTTGTTTTTTAACCACTATTGTTCATTCGCAGGAGAAATTGGTGTTTCATGATGATCTTCGAAATCTCAGTGCAGAGTATTGTGACGAGCTTAATCATGATTTTCTTGAGTTGTTCCATTTAACTATGGATACCAGTGGTTCACAACGTGTAGCTGTGGATGACGATAATGATGACGATGTTGCAAAGGTAAATTACAGATTTAATGTACATGTAAACTCTTACCGTACCGTAAAATGATATATCAACTTTAAACTAAGTTAACTTTGACAGGAATTTATTATTCAAGAAGAATTAAGATTGCGACATGAAGAATTAGAAAAGGTGCGGTTAAAAGAGCAGAAGTTGAGCCAAGAGGAGAAGAGGTTGAGGATGGAAGAGGATAAGATGATAAGGATGGAAGAGAAAAAGAAATTGATCGATGAAAGGGATAAAAAGAAAAGGAAAGAGGCGCTTAAGAATACAAATCACTGGAAAAATGATATGGCGCGCATAACCCATACAAAGAGGAGTGAAAGTTCTGGTGAAGTTAATGCGTATTATTGGAGTAACGCATATGCGGAAAAGAAAGCACAATGCTTTGGCTTATGGGATCCAGATATGACGGAACAGCTTGAGAATGTTAAGCCATGGGTTGAGGTATGAAAACTACTAATTTGATTGTTTAAAATATATCGTATTTTTCATTTATGGTCGTAAGCGTAAGTGTGTCGTATACTAGGATCTGAAACGCTGGAACAACGCGGCGAACAAGGTTCATTTGACAGATGAATTTGACCGATATCTTGGTCAAATTGGTCCGCTTAATTGTAAATTCCCATGGTGTGAAGATGTGAATGTGGATAGAAGGTTCTGGGAAACTTTAGTTTGCTTAGACCCGACTAGGCAAGGTTGGCTAATGGATGAGGCAAGTACTTATATAACTGTAATTCACCCTATACTATTGAATTAATTTCTTTTAAATTTGTGAGGTCGTTTATGATTCACAATTTACAGCACATAGAGTTGTGGGTTAATTACATGTGGCATGTGAGACCCGATACGGCTGATTGGGCGATGGTTAGTGGCTACTTTGTTCAGCTTCTACTTCAAAACTCGCTGGCTTTGTTGTATGCTAATAGGGAAAGGTACTCTGTTCCATGGTCCGATGTTAAGCAGGTAAGTCCTTTGATTTCCATCTTGCTGGCATAATCCGCTTACTTGCTTCATTGGCTCCACTATTTGGTTCACGTAACCCAATACTTTTTTTCCTGCACGGCTGCTTTGTAGGTTTTTATGCCTATTAATCAAACGGAATCTCATTGGTTTCTTGCACGTTTTGAGATAGAGACAGGAGTAGTTACATTTTTCAACAGTGGTGTAATTTATGTCGAGGAATTGCCAGAATTTTATATCGCAGTGATGGATTGTTTACGGGTTAGGCTAGCCGCTATATCCATATATTTAAGCTTGAAACATTATATTGTTTTAACACTTTTAACATTTTCCCACAGTCTCAACTACCTGAGGTCCTAAGTCAAGCGCTAGTATTTTAGAAGAAAGGCATAAATCCTTCTACTTACAGCATTACATTTTCTCACGCTGAGAAAGTACCTAAGCAGGCCGGGATATTTGGTGATTGTGGTATTTGGGTTTGTATTTTTTTATACCGCTTGGCTTACGGTAAGTCGTTGGACGTTAAGGATCCTATTCAGGCAGCACTTGCATACCGTGAACAAATGGCTAAGTTTTTTTTTAAACATCGGGTTTGTATTTAGTCATGTATCAAGTATGTTATAGTATCTCAAAACAATTGCTGAGCATATGATGCCTTTAATCGGTTCAACCTTTTTGTATGTCAACTCTTGTTCGATGTCTTTTGTGATATACTAGGACAAAAGCACTTTTCTGTTTTTCTTGTAAATTACAAATCATTATGAGTAAATTTTTATTGCTGTCTTAATTAGCATACACAAAAGAAATAAGAGCCACTCAACAAAAATAAAAAGCATAAAGTATGTAAAGTTTTATGGGTTAGTATCCTCCTAAACACCTAGTTAAAAAGATAAGCAATTAGGCCCACACTAACTAGATCTTTTGTAAGTATTTGTACGACATAACAGCTTCCTATGCATTTTTCGTTTGGAACTATCTACTGGTATCATAAAAATAGAGCTTGGGAGATTCTGCTGTTGGTGACAAAGGAAAAGTAGCCAAGGATGATTCTGCTGCTAGTTCAGGACATTCTGCTGCTGGAGCTAAAGAAGCTGCTGCTGTGCGACAGCAAGTTCCTACTGCCTGTGCTAAAATTCCTACTGCTGAGACTCAGGGAGATTATACTGTTGAGAGAATTGTCGATGTTGTTGTGAGTCAAGCTGAGGCAAGAATCCAACTGAAAACAACACCAGCACCTAAACCACAACCACCTACTCCTCAATCACAACCAAAACCAAAACCAAAACCAAAACCAAAACAAAAGCAAGTAACACCACCACCTCTAAGCTAGAGCTCCTGTCAAAGGAGTTATAATTAGAGAACCTATCACAACCAAGAAACCTGTTCATACACATACATTCTCAGGAAATGGTAAAGGAATCATGAATGAAGAGCATGAATTTAATCTAGAAGTCCCCTTTGAGTACCGGGCAAGGGAGCTTCAAGAAAAGTTTAATGAAGAAGCTGAAGCAGAACCAAAATTGAATGCTTGGGATGAGGAAGAATGAAAAAAAATTAAAAAAAAGAAAAGAAAAAAAACAGGCTGAAGCAGAAGCAAAAACAAAGTTTAATGAAGAAGCTGCAAGGAAATTTGTGTTACCACGAACATAAACCGATCAACTTCATCCAACAAAACCCATCCATGATGTATTTTTATTTTTTTTAATTGCAAATCATTATGAGTAAATTTTTTATGTCTTTATCGAGTATGTTGTAGTATATTTTATGTCTTTTGTCTTTATCGAGTATGTATTTATTTTAAATTGCAAATCATTATTAGCAACTTTTTTTATTGCTGTAAGTTTTAATTAGCATACACTCAAACATTTTAATAGGCATAAATTATTTAAAGTTTGATATGTTAGTATCCTCCTAAACACCTAAATATAAGGAATAAGGCCCACACCAAGTACATCTATTAGGTATATGGGATACAAACAGTAGATCTATTGTACAACATGTAAGTATCTGTAGTATATAATATCTTTACATGCATTTTATTCTTGGACCTATCAACTGGTATCATAAAATAAAAACAAAACAACCACTTTGTTTTCTACATATATTTTCATTTTTCATCAAAGGGATGTCATCTACTGAATCAGGATCAACAACCTGTAATGATATTGGGTTTGGCCAATGCGTGTATGTTTCTCTATTATTTTTTCTATCCTTTTTAAAGATTAATTATTTCTGTAACTCTAATAACCCTGACGAGCTTATTTTAATTCTTTCCATTGTTACACAGGAACTCTAATAACCCTGACGAGCTTGTATTTGAGGTATATTATGGTAGTGTTTTTATGTATCTTCTTTTAAGGTACGCCGGTGGAGAAGTTATAGACTTGAAGTTGTCTAGGTCAAGTAGGTTATGTTATTATGAGATGTGTGACCTTTTGTTGAAAAACATAAAAGAGGATATATGGGCGTGGTTTTATTGTAAACCTAGGTGTAGTGTGGAAGAAGGTTTGACCATTGTCGAAACTGATAATGATGTCAAGAGAATGTATGAATTTGCTGAGATTAATGGGGTCATTCAGGTATTTGTTAGTGCAATTCCACAAGCACATTTAGTTACCCACTATCATAAGAACTTGCCCTTTGATGACTCCGACGTTGAGGTTACATCTAAAGTCAGAATGCATGAAAAAAGAAATAAAGCTTATGAAAACATGTCTTTGGAAGAAATAATTGCCTGGGAACAAGCAGAACAAAATTCCCCAGGTACCCTTAAGACACCTTATGTTAAGCCTTTTGTCGAGGCAAGTCTTTTTAGAGGGAGGGGAGAGATGGAATACAATGATGAGAGCTTATATTCTCCGGAAGGGTTCAGGTCTGTTAATAGCCCGTACATCCCAAAGGATTGTGACAGTGGCTGTAGGTCTCCGACTTTTGTAAACTCCCTTGTTAATGAGTTTGACGATGATCCTACAGTTGTATGTTCTACTCCTTTTAAGGGTAAGAGGGTTTTAAACGACCTTGATGATGATGGCATAGTTGCACGATCTACAGTTATACAAAAAGCGCCAATGGAAAGTCATTTTCAAGATATCAGTTCAAAAGGCAAGAAACTTTTGAATGATTTTGAATCCGCTGCTGATGATGTTCAGATCTTTTTGAATGATTTTGAATCCGCTGGCGATGATGTTCACATATTTTTGAATGATTTTGAATCGGTTGTTAGTGGTACAAATGATAGCACCTGTATTTGAACTTTGTTTCTTTAACTTTCCTATGCTAACATTGTGTCTACGTAGTGTTCGTAATAGTTAACTTAGGAACACTTTATCGTATTTTAGGGTTAATTGTTGTCATAGGTTTATTTGCAAAAGCTAAAAGTATGCGTTTTCAGAGCTCTTTGCTTATTGATGTACGTTTATTCAAGTTCCTTAATGTAAGCAACTTTTGTATTTCTATTAAAATAAGCTATAAAAAGTCCCTTAAGCGACTTTTAGGTGTGTACATAAGCGACTTTCTAAAATCCAGTTCTAGGGCGCAAGTGGCATGTAATGATGACTGCATTGTTTGGCAGGGTAAACAATGTCAACCAGACTAGTGGTTAGATTTTAAGCGAATTTTTGACTTTTTAAGCGACTTTTTACTAGAGGACAAAAAATACACAGCCACATGTCACTCCCACATTTAGTCGCTTATTCTTTGGCCATTTTGAGAAATTGACTTTTTTGGGGCCAAAAAAGCCCAACACTTCGATAGGCGGGAATAACGTCTCTTAAACGACTTTAAAGCGGTGGATTAGCGACTTTCTAAAATCCACCCCAAGGGTACAACTGGCATGTAATGATGAGTAGGTAACATAAATGTACTTAAATTTAATTCCAAATAAGGACACTATAACTAGAACGTGTCTAGGTGAAAAATTATACCGATCGAATTCGTATGGCTCCTAAGTTTCCAAAGTGTTCGCCTTCCAAAAAAAAGTTTCCAAAGTGTTTGAAGATAGCAAATCAAATTGGTGATCGGCGAGTTCATAGTGTTCTTCATGCTATCTTTTTGCGAGAGAAGGAGGCTTATAGGTGTGATGAAAACAATTACAACGAAAGGATTGAAAAAGTAGAGGCTAGGGTTGATCATAGGCATGGAATAATTCTTGAATTGAAGAAGTTTATGAGTGATGCTGTTGTGGATGAGTGTATTGCAACTTTGATGGTTGCTGAGCAGGACGATTTTGCTGAATTGGGTCGTCTGATTCAGATGAGTCATTCTGCTGCTTTACGTGTTGGTGAGAAATCCAGAATTATCAAGAAACTTAACAAATTGAAATAACTATGGAAGTTTAAATAATATTGTTAATCTTAGGGTCTTTTGTAAGTGTCTATGCGATGATGGCTGACAGTTTTTTGTGGTCGCTTGCGGGGTAGAAAGGGTAGGTTCAGTTTAAACGGTATTAGGGTTGTGTTTGTATTGTACGTTATGTATTTTGAATGGCTGGAATATTAACAATGTCTGTAATGTATAAGTGTTTTTAACGGTATGAATGGAAGTATTAGTTATATTAGCTTATTTGATACATTGTTTTGTCTTTAATTGTTTTTTATTTTAAAGATTCTAAATATAGTTGGATGAATATTATGAGTGATGCATGTTTTGATGATATCAAGTTGGAGGAACAGGGAGACATATTTTGTATGATACTTGGTTGCAACTGTAGATGGCTAATGATTATGTAAAATTATGATGTTGGTTATTAATGTATTGTGTTATTTTAAACGTTGAGAGTATAACATTAGTGTATGTTATTTTTTAGAGGTAGCACTAGATGTGTAAACTCGATTGCTAAAAAGTCTATTATGAAAGCAACTTTTTTATATCTAGTTAAATATGGTACAAAATAGATGAAACACCCAACAGTTTAGCTAAGGAACGGAAAAATTCTATTATGCGACTTTTAACTGGGTAGATAAGCGACATTCTATTTTCCAACTGTAGGGTGCAAGTGGCATGTAATGATGACTTTCATTGTTTTTCAGGGAAAAAAGGCGGCTTAATACAGAAATTTGGTGGGAGCAATGTCTATTAAGCGACTTTTAGGCGGTAGATAATCGAGTTTCTATAATCAATCCCAAGGGTACAAGTGGCATGTAATGACGACTACGTAACATAATTGTGCTTAAATTCAATTCCAAATAAAGACATTATAATTAGAACGTGTCTAGTTGAAAAAATATACTGATCGAATTGTTATGGCTCCTAAGTTTCGAAAGTGTTTGAAGATAGCGAATCAAATTGGTGATCGGCGAGTTCATAGTGTTCTTCATGCTATCCTTTTTCGAGAGAAGGAGGCATATAGGGGTGATGAAAACAATTACAACCAAAGGATTGAAGACGTAGAGTCTAGTTGAAAAGCATACTAGACGTGTAAATTCGATTGCTAAAATTGCTAAATAATTTTATGAAAAAAATATTATATTTTTATGCGTTTAAAAAAAAAAAAAAAAAAAAAAAAAAAAAAAAAAAAACACTTTTATCCTGAAAATAAAATTAAAAATATTAAGTTAATACCAAAAATTATGGAAATTTATGGAAAACTACTTATCTAGATAAGATGTGAATAAGCTAAATGTGGAAATTCACCGTGTGATACTACTGCTGGTAACAATGATACTCCTGTTAGTGTATTTCATAGTACTGCTGGAGATGCTGAAAATGTGAAATACAAGTGGATACTACTGCTAGACGTAGAATATACTACTGCTAGAGATAGTTTCTACTGCTTTTGTGATACAGTAACTACGTATAGCATGTTTAGATAAGTTTAGAATAGATACGAAAAAAGTCTATTATGCGAGTTTTAACTGGGTGGATAACTGAGTACTCATTTCATACTCTTATCCATCCAACCTATCATATCAATATGTAAGTTAATAAGCAATTTACACCACGGGTCCTTAAAAGTTACACAAGTCTTATATGGAATTAAAAATTGCAAAACACAAAAAAAGAGTAAGTATCTGGAAACAAAGTCCAACATATTTTTAAATTAGAAAATACATAAGCGCAAAACAAAAACTACATGGGATAAAAAATTAAAACCCATTAAAAAGGAGCGTATAACAATTTCTTCCTTTTTCCTTGTTCGTTATAGACTTTCCATATGGTTGACTTGCATCTAAGTGTTTCCTCGATAGTTGGTTCAACACTGCCACTTGGTTCAGCATATTGTTTAACAGCTTCTACTTGTTCCTCACCGTTTGGGCCATATCTCTCATAAATCTCTGGAGATATGACCTCTCTTAATACCTTGTTTGACCATTCTATATCATCGACATTATGCTCGAAACTAATTATTTTACCAGTTCGCATATTTTGAACGAAGTGATGCTAATATGATGAATAAGGGGAGTAAAATGAGATGAGGGAAAATGATTTTTTCAACACTTTGTTACCCCACTTGAGAGTTGAGATCCAAATTTGTGGTTGGGGTTGTATGCTTTTTTCAACACTTTATTCCCCCTTTTCAATGGTAAGTTAGGTTGAATAATTTGTGGTTGGGGTTGTATGCTTTTTTCAACACTTTAGTCCCTATCTATCTAATTATCATATTACGCACAGAATAAAACATAACAAATGGAAAAAATATGTAACAGTGTGCATATAGATTCCATTGGATAAAGGTTTATAGTACATCATGGTTGGATAAGAAAAGCTTCATGAAAAAAATGAGAATGATAAACATAAAACAAGTTATACAAACAAAAGCTTGACAAAGAAAATGCTGAACATAGACCTAAAAGATACATTCGTGCAAGTTGTTAATGAATGAATGTTTGCATCTTGTCAATTGTTAACCTGGTATGGTCAACTACACCAGTTCTTTCATAATTAAAGAGTAAGAAACCAGTAATTGTAAACAACTAATACACAAACATG